>JAOXOE010000765.1:15930845-15973248 GCA_028565055.1 Phoeniculus purpureus | reverse complement strand
TTAGGGATTGGAAGGGACCTCCAAAGATCATCCAGTCCCGTCCCCCTGCCACAGCAGGATCCCCTAGATCCAGTCATGAGGGATGGGAAGGGACCTCCAAAGATCATCCAGTCCCGTCCCCCTGCCACAGCAGGATCCCCTAGATCCAGTCGCACAGGGTCACACACTGATGAGTCCTGGCTCCCCTATATGGGGTTTCAGCGCTGCCGTTTGTGACTTGAGGGGCTGTTGGGTGCAAGTGACCTGCTCTGAGCTCCCCTCCCTTCACCCAACTCCCTCTGATTGTCTTATAATAATCAGGACTCAAGTCTGAGGAGCCTCATCGGAAAACCTCTGTGTTTAATCTGCTCTCATTCAGGCTGGATCCTGACGAGAGCAAGGGGAGGGTTAGCCCGAGTCGTAATTTATTCTCCTCCAATATAAATATTGCTGTTAAAATATTTAGCTCGCTGTGGAGGGGGAAGGCAAAAAAAGCCCAAACCCACCCTGTTAGTGAAGAAGTGTATTTCTGGCCTCATCCTGGGAGCTGCTGAGCATCCAGGACGCCCACTGAACGTGGTGCTGGGCACCCAGCAGCATCTCCTGCTGTGAATGACAAGTGACTGGGGAGGAAAAGCAGCTTGTAGATCGTAGCTGGTCTAAAAATACTGCGTCCACACGTGTGCTTGGGGACCTTAGAGCAGCTTCCAGCCCCTGCAGGGGCTACAGGGAAGTTGGAGAGGGACTTTTGATGAGGGACTCTAGTGATAGGACAGGAGGGCAATGGGGTCAAGCTGAAAGAGGGGAGATTGAGGTGAGATATCCGGCAGAGATCCCTCCCTGTGAGGATGCTGAGGCACTGGAACAGGCTGCCCAGGGAGGCTGTGGCTGCTCCATCCCTGGAAGTGCTCAAGGCCAGGTTGGATGGGGCTCTGGGCACCCTGGTCTGGTGAGAGGACCGTGTCGCTGGCCATGGCAGGGGGCTAGAGCTGAGTGAGCTCTGAGCTCCCTCCCAGCCTAAACCAGTCTGGGCTTTCTCTCCTTATTTGACTGTCTGAGTTTATATCACAGAACATTAGGGATTGGAAGGGACCTCGAAAGATCATCCAGTCCCATCCCCCTGCCATAGGAGGATCCCCTAGATCCAGTCCCACAGGAACATGGCCAGGTGGGTTTTATCATGGCCAATACATCCAACCAACAGTTTAGCCCCGAGCCTTTGCCTCTGATCCCACCAGAGCCATCTCCGTTGGCTCTGACCCTGCTGTCGCGCCCTCAGTGCCTAAGCGCTGCCCATCGTTTGCACCTCTGTGAAGAGCCTGTTGTCCCTGTCTCCCAGCCAAACCCGTGAGGGTGGATCAGCGCTGGAAATCCCTGTCCTGTGGCAAAGCTGCCGGAGTCTGTGATATTTAGGAGAAATGTCAGCGTGGGCAGGGGGTGGCTCAGAGCAAGGTGTTGAGCTCTCTGCAAACTGAGGCAAGAATTAGCTGCTGCTCGGCTCCCGCTTGCAGAATTACTTCTGCAGCGACGATGAGAGAGGGGGTTCTAAGGCTGAACTGCAAAAATAGTTCCACATCTTGTGAGGTTTGGTCCTTTGCAGCGAGGATTGGCGATGTCTCATTGCATCCTAGACTGGGTTGGGTTGGGGGGAGCTCAGGGTTCACCCAGTGCCAACCCCCTGCCATGGGCAGCGGCACCTCTCACCAGACCAGGGTGCCCAGAGCCCCATCCAACCTGCCCTTGGACACTGCCAGGGAGGTGGAGTGGAAATAGCTGTTTGCATTCACAGGTCTTCTGAGGAGAGATGGAGAGAGTTGGGGCTGTTTAGTTTGAGGAAGAGGAGGCTGAGGGGAGACTTCATCCCTCTCTACAGCTGTTGGGCCCCATGAATGTTGATCAATATGGGAAGGGTGGGTGTGAGTAGGATGGAGCCAGGCTCTGCTCAGGGGCACCCAGTGACAGGACAAAGGGGCAGCTGGACCAGAGGAGGTTTCACATCAATGTGAGAAGGACCTTCTTTATTGTGAGGGTACCAGAGCCCTGGCATGGGCTGCCCAGGGGGGTTGTGGGGTCTCCTTCTCTGGAGACGTTTCAAACCCCCCAAACCGACCAGGCTCCTGTGTGACTGGATCTGAGGGATGCTGCTGTAGCAGGAGATTTGGACTTGATGGTCTTGGGTTGTGGAGTCTCCTTCTCTGGAGAAGTTTAAACCCACCTGGACTGTTCCTGTGTGGACTGGACCTAGGGGATCCTGCTGTGGCAGGGGGATGGGACTGGCTAGTCTTTGAAATCCCTTCCCATCCGTGATGCTCTGTGCTGCTGCTCCCACTCAGGATGGCAGCAGGTGCCTCTGAGCAGGTTCAATTCACAAACGTACTTGGCAGAACGTTGCCTCCCCAGCTCTTCCTCCCCACCTTTTGTCTAGTCAGTGCTTTTAGGGCAGTGGAAGCCGGTGGATTGAGAAGTTGACTCCCTTGGCACCCATATCCCAGTATATTCCAGGTACAATTTCACCGTGGGTGGTGTTTCACGTTACTTCATGATGTCTCTCTCTGTGTGTGTTTTCCCTCTCGACTCCCTTCTGTACTGGGTACCCACCCCCCCGACCTCCAGTGGGAAACTGAGTCACAGCAGCTCGTTGCATCAGTTTTTACTCAGGATCACTCATGATCTCGATGTGATGGCTCCAATTTACCCTTCAAACACCTACAGCTCATGATAACCCTTCAGAGCCATTAATTTGCTGCTCTTCAAGGCTTTTACCAGGTACCTCCCAGGCTCTCCTTGGTGAAGAGGTTTTCCAGTTGCCTTCAGTTTTGTCACCTCTCCAATGACGTGGGATTGGAGAAGCAGAGTTTGAATCTGCAGTTCCTTTATGGGTTTGGGGGGACTGTTGAGATTGTAGATGGCAAATCCCCTAGAAACATAAACTGACCTGTTGTGTGAGGGGAATCACCCGGGTTAGTGGGAGCAGAAGGTCAGACCCTGTAGCCACTATCGTCTTCTTGCAGGTGAGGTCTAGAAGTTATAACCTACCTCAGAACATTAGGGATTAAAGGGACCTCAGAAGTCATCTAGTCTGATCCCTGTGGCTGAGGGAACTGGGGTTATTGAGTCTGGAGAAGACGAGGCTGAGAGGAGACCTTCTTGCTATCTAAGCTCCCTCAAAGGAGGTCGTAGTGAGGCTGGTGCCGGTCTCTTCTCCCAAATGACAGGACAATGGGAAATGACCTCAAGTTGCATCAGCAGAGGTTTAGATTGGATCTGAGGAAGAAGTTCTTTGCTGAGAGCGTGGTTGGGAACTGGAAGAGGCTGCCCAGGGAGGTGGTGGAGTCCCCATCCCTGGAGGTGTTTAAAAACCAAGTAGCTGGAGCACTTGAGGCCATAGTCTAGGGGTTAGGGAGATGTTGGGATGAGGATGGACTTGATGATGCTCTAGGTCCCTTCCAGCCACGAGGACTCTATGATTCTTGGCATGATTATTCTATGATTGTATGATCCTGGGACAGTCCTACTGCCTGCTTAAAAATCCCCTCATTTCCCTCCCGTGCTTTGTAGTCATCTGCAAAGAGAGCAGCTCTCGCTGGAGACTTGGTCATCCTGGAGGTCATTTCTAGCCACGATGACTCTGTGATTCTATGACTTATAGAAAGCTAGTGGCAGTAAATTGAAGGCAAAAAAATATCCTGAACCCTGAGTAACTTTATTCAGCCACCAAGGAGCACTGGGGCTTCTGGTTTCCTTCTGGAACCCTGAGTAACTGCATCCAGCCACCAAGGAGCACTGGGGCTCTTGGTCTCCTCTCAGAAGCATCATGTGTCAACAGATGACGGAGCAGCTTGGGGAAGGAAGATCAATGCCTTGTGCAGAGATGGCCAGTTTCTTGATGCTACAGCTGTAAAGGTACTAATCCCCTCGGGCAAAACGCACCCTTCCCTCCTGCCCCTCCATCCTGCAGTCTGAATATGGAAGGGCTGCTTCTCTCCAAGTTCTATTAACCTGGCAAAGAGGACCAAGGCTTTCGCTGAAGCTCTCCCAGCGCTAGCACTGTTTTGGCATCATGTTCTCAGCAAGCGGTGTCACCCTGAATCGACAAGCCAGAGCTTTCCCTTTCTCCTTCGGGTTTGCAGCAGAGTCAAAGTCCTTCCATCGAGCAGATCTGCTTTTAATAGTTCGTATTTATGTTTCTTGTTCTGGGGCTGGCTGAGTCGTCTTCTGTTGTCAGCCTTGCAGATCCTACATGCGTGCAAAGCCCTAAACTCTTGAAAGAAGCGAGGGAGTGACAGATTGCTTCTAAGTCTACTTAGGACTACAGTTTGGGGGTTTGTTTCGAGCATCAAGACAGCAAAAGTCCGGTCCATCCAGAGGGGACCTTGCCAGGCTCGAGAAGCGGGCTGTGCCGACTGCATGGAGGTCAACAAGGGCCAGGGCAAGGATCTGCAGCTGGGTTGAGGCAACCCCATGCACCAGTACAGATTGGGAGGACAAAGGACTGAGGACAGCCCTGAGGAGAAGGACTTGGGGGTGCTGGAGGAGCAGAAGTTGAACAGGAGTTGAAAGGACCTTCAGGAGCATCAAGTCCACCCCTCAGGTCATCACCTCCCTAAACCCTAGACTATGGCCTCAAGTGCTCCAGCTACTCAGTTTTTAAAGTGACTGGAAAGGACCTCCAGGATGATCAAGTCCAGCCCTCAGCTCAACAGCTCCCTAACCCCTAGACCATGGCCTCCAGCTACTCAGTTTTTAAATACCTCCAGGGATGGGGACTCCACCACCTCCCTAGGCAGCCTCTTCCAAGCGCCCAAGGGATGCTGAGGTGAGGGGCAGCACCCATGATGTGCTGTACCGCACCCCAGGAGAGACCCGCTGGTGAAAGCGAAGTAGCCTGCTGAGCCTTCCCTTCCCCACAGAGATAACAGAACCAAGACCCCCAGCGCCCAACCCGTCAAACCCCATCCGTCCCCGCGACTGAGTCTCTCCTCATCCCTGAAACAGTAACAAACCACCAAGTTTATGAAGAGTTCTCAAGAATCTAATTGTTTTGCAAACACTGCAGATGCCTCTTCCATTCCCAGCAGCAAGTGGGGTCGCATGGAGTAGACCTTGTAGGGTAGGGGTGATGGTTGGACATGATGATCCCAAGGGTCTTTTCCAACCTGAATGATTCTATTCTATGATTCTATAGTTCTGCCCCTGTGCTGGGCACTGTGGGGGGGGTTTGGTAATAAAAAAAGAGGATTCAGAACCTTTTCTTTCCCCTTTGAAAAACACACAGGTTCTTCCTTTTCTTTTTCCTGTTCTTTAGAGTACTGGGGGCACTGCTGGGCTCCTCACTTCAACAAAGAGATAGAGGGGCTGGAGTGGGTCCAGAGGAGGAATGAGGCTGGGGAAAGGACAGGAAGGAAGGTGTGATGGGGAGAGGCTGAGGGAGCTGGGGGTGTTTAACCTGGAGAAGAGGAGACTCAAGGGGGACCTTCTCCCTCTCTACAACTGCAGTCAGGTTGATGTCAGGTTCTTCTCCCAGGCAACCAGCACCAGGACGAGAGGGCAGAGCCTGGAGCTGCCAAGGGAGGGTTAGGTTGGATGCTCAGAAGCCCTTCCTCACAGACATGGGGATCAGACCATGGAATGGACTGTGGTGGAGTCCCCACCCCTGGAAGTGTTGAAGGGCAGCCTGGCTGTGGCCCTTAGTGCCCTGGTCTGGCTCATGTGGTGATGTTATATGCTGGGCTAGATGAGCTCAGACACCTTCTCCAGCCTCAATCATCCTGTGATTCTGTGTGGGGAACTACAAGGGGTTGCATCAGAGGTGTCTGACCAGATCTCAGCCAGGCTGGGCCATGGGGCCAGTTAGGGTCTGCATCCTGTGGTCCTCCAGTCCATTCCTGGTCCATGAGATGAGAGCATCAGTGCTCTGCACACAGAGGAAACAGCAATCTCTGTAACTGCAGCCATCCAAAGTGCTGATGGATTCAGCAAGAAGGTACCAAAATCAGCTGAAATGGGGTTTCCCACCTGATCTTCCACCAAATTGAATAATTAACGTGAATTAATTACTCCCAGATTACCCAGGGAAGCCAACTCTGCATGGCAAAAGGCAGAGCCCACTGATGGGACTCAGGCATCCCTGCCTCCTTCTCCTCCTCAGGCTGCAGAGATCATGGCCAGCACAGAGCATCTGCAGCTCCTGGATGCTCCCTCAACATCCCACAGCAGCTGGTAGCTGGCGAATGAGTGTATTTGTAGCATCTCTTAGTTTAAACAAGCTGTTTCTACATTAAAAACTGCTTGATAATGTCAAAAACTTCATCGCCTTAAGAGAACAAGAGGTCTGCTGCCAGCTAAGCGGAACAGATGGAGCTGATGGATGAAGTTTTTATGGCTGAGCATCTTCTGGTGCTGCTTTACGAACACAGCTGTGCTTTGCAGTTAGGGATGGGGTCTCCAAGGGGAGAAATCTCAGCAGGAGAACCCACAGTGCAGCTCCTGACACTCACCATCAGGGCTCAGCCTCTGTACATCCATCACAGCCCTGCTCTGGAGCCAGCAGGGAAGCTTCCGGGGCTGTGCAACAAGCACCACTTAACTCTTCATCGAATCATTGAATCGTTAGGGATTGGAAGGGACCTCAAAAGATCATCTAGTCCAATCCCCCTGCCACAGCAGGATCACCTAGAACAAGTCGTAGAATCATAGAATCACTAGGGATTGGAAGGGACCTCGAAAGATCATCTAGTCCAATCCCCCTGCCACGTCTTCTCCCCATTTATTGTCCTAGAATCACAGAATGGTTTATGTTGGAAATGTCCTTAGAGATCATCCTAGTTCAGACTAGGTGGGCAGGAACACCTCTCACTAGACCAGGTTGCCCAAAGCCCCGTCCAAGCTGCCCTTAGACACTTCCAGAGAGGGGACAGATTCCAAGGAGGGGGTTGAGGCTTGCAGCAAAGGTGAGCAGAGGTGGTCTCTCTCTTGGTCTTTTGGGAAGGTTTGGAGGTCACAGAATCACAGAAGCGTTCAGGTAGGAAAAGACCCTTGGGATCACTGAGTCCAACCATCAACCCTACTCTACAAGGTCACCCCTAAACCACATCCCCAAACACTACAGCTAAGTGATGTTTCAACACATGCAGGGACTCAACCACCACCATGGGCAACCCAGTCCAGTGATGACTTCTCTCTCCGTGAAGAATTTCTTCCTGATGGCCAGTCTAACCCCAGTTTCCAAAACTCTTGGGTTTATGCAAATTATAAGCAGCAGCCTCATCCGACCCATGACGCCCACAAATTTCTTCCTGATGTCGAGTCTAATCCTCCCCTCTTGAAACTTGAAGCCCTTCTTTGTGGTTCTGTCGTTGATGACCTGTGAGAAGAGCTCAGCACCAGCATCTCTACAGTGTCCTCTCAGGTAGCTGTAGAGAGCGATGAGGTCTCCCCTCAGCCTCCTCTTCCTCCAACTCAACAACCCCAACCCTCTCCATCTCTCCTCATCAGATTGATTCTCCAGGCCCTCCCCCAAGGTACCACAAGCCCTTCTTGATCTCCTTGCCACAATCACCTTGAAAGCACGACGAGCATTTCCCCGTTGCTTTCAGTTGTCGTCTTCCGAGTATTTCTCTGGCTAGCGCGTGCTCAGGGAGCAGAGCCGCAGAAACACGATACACAGCAAATATCACCAGTTAAACAGAACCAACCCATGGTGAGTGAAGACCTCTGCAAAGAATGGGGAACAGCCAGCTGAAGGGCTGCTAAGCCAACCCTTCTCTGCGTGACACTGCGCAGGCAGCGGCTTCGGAGCGTAGGAGACATTTTTCATTATATCAGCCTTATTAATTCCATCAGCTCCAAGCAGATTTGGTACCCGGAGCGGCTGCGCGTTTCCCAGGTTAATAAATCTGCAGAGGTTTATCGTTCGGAATAGAAGCTGTTTTCCTCAGCAAATAACCGCCATTGTTCGGGGGGTTCCAGCCAGTCCCCGGGAAATGCTTTCTAACTAACACTTTTATTGGCATCGCAGGAAATCCATGCGGCAAATAACATCGGGGCTATAACTTTTATCCGACTTTAAAACAAAACCTGTTATCTTTTATGGGCAGTTTCATATCGCTCCACTATCAGGTCCCATAATATTCAACAAGCATTCCTCACTCAGGCTGGGAAATCAACCATAGGAGTTGGTTGAGAAGTGGACTAGATGATCTTTCGAGGTCCCTTCCAACCCCTTATGATTCTATAATTCTATGATCTTTGGAGGTCCCTTCCAATCCCTAATGATTCTATGATCTTTGGAGGTTACTTCCAATCCCTAATGATTCTATGACCTTTGGAGGTCCCTTCCAATCCCTGATGATTCCGTGATTCTATGAAAATGTTGTCTTTCTTTTTTTCTGCAAATAGTTGTGAGATTTTGGAATCGTTTCCATTTGAAGGGCTCTGCAACTGCCTGGTTCCTGGTAGAGAGGAACAAAAGTCCCTAATGCTCTCGATACTCACATGGAATCACACAGAACATTAAGAGGATTGAAGGGTGGGTGTTAGGAGGATGGAGCCAGGCTCTGCTCAGTGGCATCTAGTGATAGGACGAGGGGCAATGGATGTGAGCAATGGAATACAGAAGATTCCACATCAATCTGAGAAGGAACTTCTTCATGGTGAAGGTGACAGAGCCCTGGAAGAGGGTGCCAAGGGGGGTTGTGGAGTCTCCTTCTCTGGAGACCCACCTGGATATGTTCCTATGTGACTAGATCTAGGGGATCCTGCTGTGTCAGGGGGATTGGACTGGATGATCTTTCGAGGTCCCTTCCAATCCCTAATGTTCCGTGGTTCTGTGATCCAATCGCACAGAAACATGGCCAGGTGGGTTTGAAACATCTCCAGAGAAGGAGACTCCACAACCCCCCTGGAGAGTTTATAAACATGGAAAGGGCGGATGTCAGGATGATGGAACCGGGCTCTGCTCAGTGGCACCCAATGACAGGACAAGTCTCCTTCCAGAGAAGGATTGGACTGGATGATCTTTCAAGGTCCCTTCCAAACCTAAAGTTCTTCTTCCAGAGAAGGAGACTCCACAACTTCCCTGGGCAGCCCATTCCAATATGTTGTTCTTCAGCTGCACCAGGTTGGATGTTAGGAATTCCTTCCTCATGGAATTGGGAAGAAGAAGCTGGACTGGACAGCCCAGGGCAGTGGGGGAGTCACCATCCTTGGAGGTGTTGAAGGCCAGCCTGGCTGTGGCCCTTAGTGCCCTGGTGTGGCCACTGAGATGATGTTAGGTCCTGGTCTGGGCTCAGTGATCTTAGAGAGCTTCTCCAGCCGCAATCATTCCCTGATGCTGTGATGTGCATTTCTGAAGAGATGAACCCAGCTCTGCTCTTCCAAAAGATTTCTTTTCCATGTCAAAACCTTGAATGAATAGTAATCGTAGCCAGTGGTTCTGCTCCAGACTGCACCCATCCATCCATCCATCATCCAATCGGTTGAGTAAATTGGCTGCTATTGATTAGACACCAGTTAGATGCAGTATTATTAAGATGCTAAGATGCCATTAGGTGCAGTGTTATTAGACACTGCTGGCCATAAAAAGGAGCTGGGATCACCAAGAAGAGTCCTTCTTTGGAGGCGTTTAAACCCACCTGGCCATGTTCCTGTGTGACTGGATCTAGGGGACCCTGCTGTGGCAGAGGGATTGGACTGGATGATCTTTCAAGGTCCCTTCCAATCCCTAATGACTGGGTCTAGGGGATCTGGCTGTGGCAGGAGGATTGGACTGGATGATCTTTGGAGGTCCCTTCCGATCCCTAATGCTCTGTGTTCTTGAGGTGAGCTTCAGCCTTGACTCTCTCCTGGCACTGTTTTGCTGCCTGACTTGGTTGCTCTTCTGGGCTACTTTTCCCAAGTGAAAATTCCTCTGACGTGTCCCGAAGCCAGAGGGGCAAACGGGCCAGATCTACCATCCAGCTTAAAATTCGTGGGCTGTTACATCTGCCCCCTATCTTTCCCCTTAACCCCCTGGTTTTTGGGGACAGAGACAGCCCGATACCGCGTTTCCGTGCAGCCCCAACCCCCGCGGGGACGTCGGTGTCATACGGAGCCGTTCACGCATCGGCATTAGACAGTCCTTCATGAAACCACAACGTAAATAAAATGAGAGCAGCCTTGGGGAGAGCTCATGAGCTCGTTAAACCCAGGGAAGGTTCTGCCATTGACCTCTCCAAAGCCAGGGTTTTACCCAGTGGTCTTGTTTCTCAAAGTCTTCGGGAGTGGGCCGGCATCGGACACAATGGGCAATTAAAAGAGAAGAATTACAAGACTTTAGCTTTAATTTGGCAGGGCCATTCCGGGGTCTATTGCAATTATATTGTCGTGCCTTTGCCCAGCCGGAGCCTGGGCCGGCGCCCGCTGAAGTCAATGGAGATGTCTCCTAGGGATGAGGGTGAGGGATTTAAGCTTCGTGTTTGTTTTTTCAGGCAGCAGTTCAGTAAGTGCTTTACAAAATACAGCTCCAGGGGAGACACTCACAAACCACCCATCGTCAATGAAAAGTCAGCTCAGCCTTTCAATGGGGAGGGCAGCTCCTCTCCAATCGTCAGAGATGCCAGTGATGCTGCGGGGAGAGGTTTTCTCCAAAAGGGATCACAGAATCACAGAACATTAGGGATTGGAAGGGACCTCCAAAGATCATCCAGTCCAGTCCCCCCACCACAGCAGGATCCCCTAGATCCAGTCACATAGGAACATGGTCAGATGGGTTTGAAACACCTCCAGAGAAGGAGACTTCACAGCACTCCTGGGGCAGCATCTTCCAGGGCTCTGTCACCTTCACCATGAAGAAGTTCCTTGTCAGATTGATGTGGAACCTTCTCTGTTCCAGCTCACACCCGCTGCCCTTTGTCCTATCACTGGGTGCCCCTGAGCAGAGCCTGGCTCCATCCTCCTGACACGCACCCTTTCCATATTTATCAACATTCATGGGGGTCACCCCTCAGTCTCCTTTTTTCCAAGCTAGACACCAGCTCCCTCAGCAGGGAGATGCTCCACTCCATCATCTTTGTGGCTCTGTGCTGGACTCTCTCAAGCAGCTCTGTGTTCTTCTGGAACTGAGAGGCCCAGAACTGGACAAAAGATTCTAGGTGTGGTCTCACCAGGGCAGAGTAGAGGGGGAGGAGAACCTCTCTCAATTTGCTAATCATCCCTGTTCTGGTCCACTGCAAGATTCCATTGGTCTTCTTGGCCACCAGGGCCCATAGCTGGCTCCTGGCCACCCTCCTGGCCACCAGGACACCCAGGTCCCCTTCTCCTCCACTTCTCTCCAACGGTCAGTCCCCAACCTATACTGGTCCCTGCCGTTGTTCTTGCCCAGGTGCCAGACTCTGCCTTGCCCTTGTTACAGTTCATTCAATGTCTTCCAATCCATCTCTCCAGCCTAACCAGGTCCCACTGAAACTCATAACACTACTTAGTGACAATCATGTTGACTGCTGCAAATCAAAGCAAAACCCCTCATGAGGAATGGGGTAACTCTCAGGAATCTTGACTAACATTTCCAGATGGAAACTGTGAAAAACAACGACCTGACAAATCTAGACCCTTCAAACCACCTCCTTTTCCAGTGCAGGAGTGAAATTCTGCCTTGTGTTTCTTGATATAAGGACCTCTTAGTTCAGGATGGGCCTTCAGAAGACAGATGCCAAATGCCAGGACAGCATGAACTGTGACTGAATTAGAACTCCAAGCCCTCCTCTTGTCCCACAACAGCAGTCTGCTCATGCTAGCCAAGTTCTGAGAAGCACAAGAAAAACGGGAGTTTCTTCAGGCAGTTCACTGAAGACAAGTTCCACTCCTACCTGCCTTCTGACAATTTAAACCCCTGTGCCAGCCTTTCTCACTACGCTGGAGTTAACTATCCTGCCGAAACAATGCACTGAACTACCGCGGCATGGGATTTTCAGCTACTCCCGTATCACATTTCATGGATTTCAGCAGCCTTTGTAGGGAAGGAGGAACAACCCACCATCATCTCCAAAACCAAATACAAATCCCAGCTCTGCTCGTTTTTCTGCAGCCAGCGTCATCACAGCGTGAAATGAAGGAACTAATCGATCAGCCGCCAATAAAACAAACAGCAATTATCTCGGAAAACCACAGACTCTGAGAACATTACGGATTGGAAGGGACCTTGAAAGATCATCCAGTCCAATCCCCCCACCACAGCAGGATCCCCTAGATCAAGTCACACAGGAACACATCCAGGTGGGTTTTCAAATTCTCCAGAGGAGACTCCATAATCCCCCTGGGCAGTCCCTTCTAGGGCTCTGGCACCCTTATCAGGAAGAAGGTCCTTCTCAGACTGATGTGGAACCTCCTCTATCCTAGCTCACACCCAGCATCCCTTGTCCTATCATTAGATGTCACTGAGCAGAGCCTGGCTCCATCCTCCTGACACCTGCCCTTCACATATTGATCAGTATTAATGGGGTCACCCCTCAGTCTCTCATTTTCCAAGCTCAAGAGTCCCAGCTCCCTCAGCCTTTCCTCATCAGGGAGGTGCTTCACTCCCTTCATCATCGCTGTGGCTCTGCACTGGATTCTCTCCAGCAGCAATGTGTCCTTCTGGACCCGAGTGGCCCAGAACTGGACACAAGATTCCACATGTGGTCTCACCAAGGCAGAGTAGAGGGGGAGTATTTGAAGTGTTCATTCTCTTCTTGCATCTTCCAAACATGCTTTTCACTGGTGGTCAAGCTCCAGAAGTAACCACTTCTTGTTCACAAAACCAGCAGCCAGTCACAGCCTGGTTATTGGGCAAAGTGCAGAGCCAGGAGTGACTTCCAACATTTCCCACTTGGATTTGTGCACAGAAAGAGAAGCTACTGCTCCCCCCCCAGCGCAGGGCATGATTCACATCAATTAACTGACGGGGAGAGCAGAAAATAGGGCAGAGTCATTACTGGTGATGGAATGGTGTCAATTAAGGCACAAAATTCCCTCTACAAACACATTTAGAAAGGCAAGCGAAAGGCTTTTAAAGTGAGCTGCTCTACAGAGAAGGGTTGTTTGTTTTTCAATAGTGATCAAAGCCAAAGTTCCCAATAGACTAAAAAAGACACTACAGACCAGCTTATTTTTAGTGTGTCTTCCCATAAGCGATCAGACCTGCACAAGACTGAGTGCTCTCTTCAGAAAGCATCTGGAACCCAAACACAACAGGGCAAAGCTCAACCCTTGCTGAAGAACAATTTCCCCTTTGGAAAAGGGATGAAGTAATATTGGGTGAAATGCAGCCCTTTCTCTGCAAACTAGAGAATGAAGGGGTCCTCCTGCAGAAAGGGAAGAGAAAGTTTCTAGCATCAGCCTTAAATTTCTGTTTTGAATGAACAGTTAGATTAGGATTCAAATTCTGAAACAGCTGAAAGGGATGAGTTTAGTGCAGTTAAATCATCACAGCACTGTTTCACATTATAGAAGCTCGGGCGATGCACGATTGCGTGTTATTTCCTTTAAGAGTTAAAAAATGGGGTTTATTCTTGATTTTTCAGAATGTGATTTAGCACCTACATTATAATTGACTCCTATTTAGATTTCCACTTGAATAATTCCACTCTCAGTCAATTGAGTGATCCTGAATTCCTCCATTTGTGAGTATTTCAGTAGAGCACCACGAAGGAAAGAGCAACATGTCAGCACTACTCTCTTACAGAATCACAAAATCACTGAGGCTGGAAAATCCCTCTGAGCTCATCCAGTGGCCAGACCAGGGTACTAAGGGCCACAGCCAGGCTGGCCTTCAACACCTCCAGGGATGGGGACTCCACCACCATCCTGGGCAGTCCTTTCCAGGCTATGATCACCCTTTCCATGAGGAAGGGTTTCCCAACATCCAACCTAACCGTCCCTCCCTTGGCAGCTTCAGGCCCTGTCCTCTCATCCTGGTGCTGGGAGGTTGCCTGGGAGAAGAGCCCGACTCCCACCTGACTCCAACCTCCCTTCAGGGAGCTGTAGAGAGGGAAAAGATTCCCGTGTCTCCTCTTCTCCAGGCTAAACACCTCCAGCTCCCTCAGCCTCTCATCAGCCTTTCCCTCTAGTCCCTTCCCCAGCCTGACTGCTCCTCTAGACCCACTCCAGCCCTCCAATATCTTTCTTGAACTCAGTGGCCCAGAACTACCCCCAGTACTCAAGGGGCAGCCAGCTCCCTCAACCTCTCATCAGATTTTCCCTCTAGTCCCTTCACCAGCCTCACTGCTCTCCACAGCACAACCAGGTATGGACCAGGCACCTTTGTGGGACAACTGAAAAGACAGAGTTTCCCAGCCCTCTCCAATCACCTCAGTTTCAGTTATTTAGGGTAGAAATTCCTATGCCAGTCTGTAAAACCCATCCAGCTACTCATCACTTTATTAAACCACAGCTGTCCTGAGATGGAAGTAGGATTTGACATTTTTCCATACTTAGTTCACAAGTTTATTATGAAAAACCACTGCAGCTCTGTCCTGCAGTAACATTGTTTTACAGAAAAAACCAGTTCTGTTCAAAGTAATTCACTATCCTTGGACAATTACAAGGGACAATATGTTGGGGGCAGGGGGAGGCAGAGAGTGGAAAAGGGAACCGAGTGCAGACAAAAAAAAAAGGAAAACAAAAAAAAAATCAATACAATTAAATTAAACAGTATTCCCTGAAAATAAAACCAACAGTTTCCGAACAAATATGAGGCCTTGGTACTTATTTTAAAAATGTTCCTTTAAGCTTCAATGATTGTTTGCTGCTACCCTTATCTACAGTCATGCTGAATAAAGCTATAGCTAAATGGAAAGTTAAATGTACTCACAAGGTGTTAATGTCTACATCTTAGTATTTGCAGTCTCTCAGAGAAAGCAAAAGTAACTACAAATAGCGCTATGCCAGAAACTGGTTTCTTGACCCAACAATGTTGCTTCAGCATGCAATGAACTGGTTCATTCTAAAGTGGTCACAGTTGTTGACGACAAGAGGCTTTGCATTTGAATATGGCACGTCTTTTGGTCCATGTGAGAACGAGTTTGAACGGTAAATAGCTTTTTTTCTGACACTTTGGAGTTACTGTTGCTCTTCCCGGGTTTTTTTCTTTAGGTCAACATATGGTTCATGGCAATACTGTACAGGTCTAAAATCTCTTTACAGGAAGTAGTCTGGGGTGCGACGAGTCACATGCGGTTCACCTCTGCGCGGCGCCGGATCGAACTGCAAACTGAGAAGCACAGGCATTAGTGAGTGAGCATGAGTTGTGGCTGAAGTGCTCCTGACACACGTTAGTCTTTTCACAGAATCACAGAATATTAGGAATTGGAAGGGACCTCAGAAGATCATCCTCTCTAAAGATCACCCAGGATCCCCTAGATCCAGTCACACAGGAACATGTCCAGGCAGGTTTTAAACGTCTCCAGGGAAGGAGACTCCACAAACGCCCTGGGAAGCCCCTTCCAGGGCTCTGTCATCCTCATGATGAAGTTCCTTCTCATACTGATGTGGAATCTCCTCTGTTCCAGCTCACACCCATTGCCCCTTGTCCTATCATTGGACACCACTGAGCAGTGCCTGGCTCCATCCTCCTGACACCTGCCCTTTCCATAACATTCATAGGGTCAACCCTCAGTCTCCTTTTCTCCAAGCTCAAGAGAACCAGCTCCCTCTGCACGAAGATGCTCCGCTCCCTTCCTCATCTCTGTGGCTCTGCACTCTCTCAAGCAGCTCTGTGTCCTTCTGGAACTGAAGGGCCCAAAACTGGACACAAGATTCCAGACATGGTCTCAACAGGGCACAGTAGAGGGGGAGAACAACTCTGTATCTACTGATCACCCCTCCTCTAATCCACCCCAGGATGCCACTGGCCTTTTTGGCCACCAGGGACCACTGCTGGCTCCTGCCCATCCTGCTCTGCACCAGGATCCTCAGGTCCCTTTCTCTTACACTGCTCTCCAACAGGTCAGTCCCCAACCCATACTGGTATTTCAAGTCTTTTCAACCAATTACTGTCTTCCAGAACAAGTGTCTGACTTCCTCTACACCTTCTGTCACTATGTGATTATAACCCCTGTATCTTAAGTTCCTCTTACAAGTGCTGTGAGGGACTAGTGATATAAAGAGACTGACAGAATTCTGTGAAGGGATGTGCTGTGAAACATAGTTTTGCTTTACCGGGGAAAGGAGAACATGAATGTGCTTTCTGTATGTCACTAGAGAGATGTAAAACTTCATAGTAAGACTCAAAACTAGTCAAACACTACAGATGCAGAAAGTTTTAAGTCAAAGGGGGCAGTGTACTCACTGCTTTTGCATCATTTAATAGTAAAGTTGCTGCTGAGGTTCAATTAGAAATCTCATTTTAAAAGCTGACATTCTGATAGCTGAAGAGTTCAAAGACTCTTGTCTCAGACTGACAGGAGGCCATCACCTCAGCTGGGACAGCGTACTCCCTCTCTCAACTCACACACCTCTCAGTCTTTCGATGAGCTCCAGTTATGTGAAACCAGACTGATGGTCATACTGAAAATGACTGTCACTTTAATCTGACAGGCAAGAAGTCAAAGCCAGCTTTTCCACGTATTTGACTCCAAGGCTTTAGCTGAGACTAACCAGCAAATCCAGAGTCAGTCCACCTCCCCAGAAAGAGAGAAAAAGCAGTGCCTTCACACAGTAGTTAAGTATTGTGCTGCAGCAGCTACCTTAAATTCACGAGCAACTTAACACTGATTTTCAAACATACTTACAAGGAGTATTTTAGGGTATCATCAAGTTCCATAATCGCAGCCTGGTTGCCACAGCGGTAACAATAGTTTGGAGCACTGAAAATTGTTACTACGTTCCGATCGTGGCACCAGTTGTACCCCTGGAGAGGAAAGGTAACGTAGAAATAAATGATGAAAGGCAAGTTCACTTGCTGTACCCCAAATAACCATCTGCCTACGAACTGAATGTTTCATGTGCAAAACCCAAAGTGGCACTGAAGTGTCATTTTAAATAAGATTACTGCTGTATCTCCATTTGTCATCTGGAGGCAAAGAGAATAAGGAGGACTGCTGACCTTCGTATGTCGCTTTATACCAGTAAGCACGAGCTAAACATAGTTTAAAAAACCTCGGCAACAATTCTCCACTGTGTTAGCATTAAAGACATTAAAAGTGCAGTTCTGAAGTGCCACAGTGTCTATTCTCAATGTTCAGCTGTGAGCACCCAAATCAGGTCAAACAGAGAACCTCCTCTAGTAGTTTCTGGAAGACTCTCAGCTGGATCATGAGGTGTCCCAGCAGCACATCGCTGACACACTGAGTTCAGCATTAATTGACCAACCACACGTTAAACGTACAGGCTATGCTGCTTACCTCCATTACCAACTGATGAGCTCTGGAAACCAACGTAAGGCCATTGGCATGGTTAAAGGTTTCTGAAATATCCTGTCCGAATGTGTAACCTGCACCTCGAGGGGAGATGCCCCAGCCACCACGATCATCTGGATCTGACCATAGCAAGTCACACATGGGACCCTATAAACAATGGGGAAGACGTTTCAGAAATGGAACACAAGAAAACCTATAACAGAAAAAGTTTGCAACATATACACACCCCCTCCACCCCAGCACAACCTGATGAAGACTTCAAATTTAAAAATCCTATCAACTACACTTGAACTACTACCAAGAAGTTAACCTTAATGAAGCAGCAGTTCCCAGCTCTGAGATTGTTAAGTCATGCTGGCTGTGGTTCTGGGCTAAGACACTTAAAATACCCGTCTTTCTTCAAGTGAGAACATGCCCTTTACTTTGACTTCAAAAAAACTAGAACAGGAAGACAGGCACTTTCATACTGCTGAGCTGGTTTTCAATTTCATTTTCGGCCCAGGTACTCTAACACTGAATGTGCGCTGAATCATGAACCCCTGCGAGTTCAGAGAATTCTTTGTCAGTAGTACCTCATGAGGAACTTCCTGCAAGCGATCGAGTGCTCTGATGTGATCCAGTGTATCTATGGATGGAGAGAGGCCGCCATGTAGACAGAAAATCTGCAAGTTAGATATATCGTGTTTATCTCATTTGTTTACATTAATTGATTCAGTACAGCTGTAATTATTTAGCAGAAACCAAGTACTATTAGACATTTATTACTGGAAATATTTAGTATGTCTGCAAGAGACTCCAGACACCTGGTAGAACAGTGTGAACAGCTCCCTTTACAACAGTTAACTGTCGAATACCAACGTACCTGGCCATCCACCAAGGCAGTTAGAGGCAGGTAATCAAAAAGGTCTGTAAAGTATTTCCAAACATTAGCGTTTCCGTATTTTCTTAAACATTCATCATAGAAACCATATACTTGTGTGATTTGCCTGCTTTCATGGTTTCCTCGAAGAATTGTGATACGTTCACGGTAACGGACCTAAACACAACAGTTCATTTTAGAGGCATCAAAATACACAAGTGATCCCCAAAAATCCCTAATTTACACCCCCTCACCACCTGTTCATGCGCCAATAAAGCAATAGAAATCAAGCCCTTCTTAAGATGAGGACTGCATTACAAACTTTGGAGATAAAGAAGGCTAATTCAGTGCACTCATGTTAGGAAAAGTTCAGGCTTGAACCTAAATATTTACTTTTCAGAAGTATCTTAGAAAACTAACACAACACTTCTACCCATAAGACCAATCTAACAGAAGAAGTGCAGCCAGGACAGTAATTACATGTGTTTTACAGAGAACTGTACAGCTGAAAAGTTACCTTAAGAGCTACAAGCAATGTGACTGTTTCGACTGAATAATAGCCTCTGTCAACATAGTCCCCCATAAACAAATAGTTTGTGTCTGGTGATTTGCCTCCAATTCTGAAAAGTTCCATGAGGTCGTGAAATTGGCCGTGGACATCTCCGCAGACTGTGACGGGACATCGCACTTCCTGTACGTTAGATTCTTTTGTCAAGATTTCTTTAGCCTATAAAACAAAATAACAAACACCAAACCAGGTAAATTTTTCATGTCTATCAACAGTCGTTTTATTCTAAGTCTGCTCTACTACTTGCAGCTTGGCTGCTGTCTTAGTTGTCACCATTTTCTCCACTAAATCACATCCACAGAAGCTGCAGACAAAGGCAGTTTGTATGAAGAAGCACAAGCTAAATACAGCATCAGGAAGGTAATTTTGAAGCAACGCAAGAATTCCTTAATCGTACCATCACTCCGCCAGTTGTTACAGTTTGTTCTCTGTAAACACATGCCACGATTAATTTTCTAAATCAAGAAGGTATTAGGAATATAAATAGTAACAAGTTTACAAGTCACTGTCTAAAACGATTTCCAGGCCTTTCAGCCGCCAATGTTCCTATACAAAAAGGGTCCCACTTTTGCCTCACCACCAGCATGCCAAGAGAACACATAAGAATTGTGTTCTGTTTTATAACACAGGGCATCTACAAGACTGACATAAACAGCACTAAGCACCACCTATGCACAGGCCACACTGAATCCGAAATATTCCAAAGCACATACTAGTATAAGAGAGATGGAAGAGCAACCACATTCATTTCAGTCTCCTTTCTGGACTTTTTCAAAGCTAACTAGACACCTAAAGCAGCACACTCATTTTTTGGAGGGGTTCTGCTAAGCAGAGAAGTATTCTGAGGCACTAGAAACAATTCCTCATAATCTGAAAAGCATCAGAATGTAAAAGGGTATCACAGAACATTAGGGATTGGAAGGGACCTCAAAAGATCATCCAGTCCAATCCCCCCCCACCACAGCAGGATCCCCTAGACAAAACATATGAAGTTAAAATCTAAACAGTGTATTAAATATTGGGTGTTGATATGAGCTGCTATGGGAGATCCATGAAATTCAACATTTCACTCTATGCTGGAGAGAAAGGCAAAACCATGACTGTGGTTCAGTACCTCACATGACCCAGAGCTTTAGATACTACAGCAGGAACAACTGAGTTAAGTCACTCTGCAAATGTATGCACATCCAGAGCCGATCTCGCATGAGTTTCCACCCGTGGTGTGCCTAATGTGCCTAAGTACTAAAGATAGGTCACTGCTGGCTTGCAGTAGGTGCTAAAGCTGTAGATATATTTTAAGATAGCCCGACTTAAGTTCATTTTAATGCAGTGACACTCACCGGATGTTTTGAAGGTATTTTAACAGCTTTAGCCTCTTATAATACGCTGCTACATTCAGAAGCATTAGACACCTTAATTCTCCTCTCAACAGAGGACGTTACAGATGGTTATAACCTTCAGTGTAATGCTTTCTATGGCTGTGCTCTGTTAATGCACTGGAATCAGTGCACAAAGCATCAAGCATTCATGTTTCATCAAAGGTATCAATGTTTGGCCAGGCAAGATTAAAACAACATAGTTGTCAGCGACACAGCTGTTGCTTCCACAGTGTTTGAAATATTAAATCACCCAGATACACATATGACCAGTTAGTCAGACAGCTTCTCTGATGGAAAAAGACTGTTCCAGGTCAACCTGCAAAACAGCAATTTCCATTTAAATCCTTCACAGGAGGAAGGCTGGTGCAAGGGTTTTGCTACTTCCGTGTTCTGAAACAGATTTCATAGAACATTGTTATGAACTGCTTAGTCCCTTCACTGTCCTACATCCCACAGCATTAACTGTGTCATACTCTGCAGTGCTTCAGCAGCACACTTGCTTCTCTAAGAGCCTTAGCAGAGCTGAAAACAGGAAAAACAACACCCTGACAACAAGGCACCAACAAGTGACCCATCAGCCATACCCCACATTTCCACATCAACTCAATTCCTATAAAAGAATAAAGCAAAAAAAAAAAAAAAAGGCATTTTAATCTACTGTAATAAGCCAACTACTAGGCCAGCAGTACGTGGAACATTACCCTGTTACAATTCAAGTGTCACAAAGATAAGCTGTCACCAACAAGACTGAAGTGTCTGTGACCCTGACTTTGTCCTGGGCCACACACCAGCCACTCTATGCAAACTTATCACATTCTACTCTGTCTTTACTGACCTTTCTCAAAGATCCACAATGATGCTACTTGCTCAGTCACATCATACACCTCCCTCCCAGTCCATCCTCCCCATCAACACACTGGGCTTCCCACCAGCAGCTCTCCTACATTTTCTCAGACAGGAAGCAGTAGAGCATTTTTCACCAGCCTTCAGCACAAGACAGAGTAGCTGTGATCAAACCACTGGAGGAGAACTAGAGAAGACACACATGATCATCTGTGCTTCAAGACCTATTGCCACAAAGGAGAATGGTGCAACACTGCTGGATTTGGATATTCGAAACACCAGTATAAACAGTTACGCAATTCTGAAACAGATTTTTAACACTTACTAGTGCTTTTCTTTCTTGGTTCTTAACAATTTTTAAGCCAGCCCTGAACTTCTAAGCACTCCAATACCACACAAAGTTTAACTTGCAGTGGAGCCTTACTATTTAAATTAGATTCAATAAGCAAAAACTTTATGTCAGCCACCTCCTACACTGAAACTGTAAAACCCAACCTATACATCAGCTTTTTTCCAGCACTACACTCTCAGATCTTATATTCAAGTACAGATGGATACAGATGAAGACTGAAAAGAACTCATTACTTCAAACAGATAAACACTAACGTCACAGCCAAGCACAAAGGATGTCTGATGCACAGAAAACCAAACAGCTGTAAGACACAGTTGCGCAAGAAGAGCATGAGATGCTGTCATAAACAACAATTGCCAAGGCAGAAAGTCATGTATTTTACTCGCAGCAATCTCAAAGTCCAAACAATAAGCCCATATGACATACACTTCAGCTTAGTCATAGTGACTGGAATGCATTCCTACTTGTATCAGAAATATTTGGCTTACTCAGCCGTTTCGCTGGAAAGGGGTAACTTGTTCAATCCCCAAACACCCACAAGACAAGAATAAACTCAATACTGGTTTAAATGCACAAAACCACAGCAAACTTTCACTTTATCATTAAAATGGGTAACAGCACAAAAATACACCCTGGAATTTAAGAATTAAATCATTCCTAGAGTGCAGCACATCTTCTAAATGGCCAGATGAACACTGCAGCACTGTCTGGATGCCCGTTTACAAAGCCCATCTTCTATGGAAAAGACTGTTCTTAAAATACAACCATTAGCTTCATTGTTTTCCCGAATGCTAACTGGAAAAACCTCTGTGACCATTAAAGCTACTGTCATACTCTGCATGGTTTTCAGATCCTCACCATTTTACTTAAGGAGATGCAGGGTGTGTCTCACATTTCCCTTGTTCCCTCCATTTTTTATCCTATATGCTGCA
The DNA here is from genome assembly GCA_028565055.1 of Phoeniculus purpureus. Lineage (NCBI taxonomy): Eukaryota > Metazoa > Chordata > Aves > Bucerotiformes > Phoeniculidae > Phoeniculus > Phoeniculus purpureus. The sequence continues at coordinate 15,950,967 of JAOXOE010000765.1, read as the reverse complement.
GACTAAGGGTCAGAGTCAAGTGCCACAAAGGGGATAACCTTGTCTCACAGAATTCATTTCAAGTGGTCCATTCCTGAAAAATCTCCTGAATTAATCTGTAGCAAATTCCTTCGTGTTTCCAGAACATACCAGATGCTTCTCAACTAATCCTACCCCTTCTTAGATTCGTACATACATACAGGAGCTCTGACAATTCAAACAATGCATATAACGCAAAACACTCTGGGACATATAATAAGAAAAAGAAAGTCTACATGACTGGGACTTTGTACAACTGTAGAACCACAGAGCTATAAAGCACTTACTGAAAGATTAGCACTACCTCAGTACAGCAAACAGTATCTTAATCAGACAGCATTGCTCTGAAGCACTGGTTACAGATGGTAATGTGTCATTCACACCCACAGCCCACCAAGCTGTCCAGTGAAGTCTTGAGAAGCATCCAGTGTAACCAAGGAAAACAAAACCTAGCTATTTGTAGTTACCATAAAGATATGGTGATGATATCGAAGACTTCAACCACACCCATAGTTTCCTGTAGTCAAGATATACAGGATGTGACTAAATGCACAATGATCAGCTAATTGGGATGAACACTGGTTTTAACTGGCCAAACATTAGGGCCTGGAAGAGATTCCAGTTCCAGCAAAGTCATCAGTTACAGTCAGCAAGATTTCTGCAGAGAGACTGCACTTGTTTCCCTCAATGTAAGGGTTTCTTTCCCTCGCAACCCTTACTTGCAGAGGAAAGGGACCATGTTCAGATACAGCTGGGCTCACACTTTGTGGAGCGAAAGGTAATCTTGTTCACTGACATTTTAAACAAAACCAGAGAAATGAGGCCTCCGGTACTCCCCTTCTGCAAAGAAGGTACCACAGCAGTCAGATTATATATGGTATAAATGGGAAAGTGATTTATGCTGGGAATCCACTAAGGAGTTCAATGTGAATGTATAAGTAGGAACAAAATTAAAACACAAAGCTCCCCATTGCCATTTAATTATTTAGTATTCCAAAGTAAGTAAAACCACCGTTTCCATCCACACAGAAGCCATGGCAGCAAAATACTCTTTCCCCAGGAGTGAAACAGAAGACAACAGCTCAGCCTTCCCTCTGGTTTGATGACCTGTAAATCCATTCTAAGCTTTTTCACTACCAGTGATGCTGAAGGAATGGCTAGTCAGAGGTGCAGCGCCTGCGATCACACGTGTCATCATGCGATCACTACATCTTGGGATAAATAAAAATAACTAATGAGCTCAACAACTTAATTCAGAGCACATAAAATGAAACTTTAATAGGTTATTTATCAATGACTACTTGTGAGTGATCAACAACAGACAGCTGGATAACAAAAAAAAAACCACCAAACCAAATCAGGTTTGTATCCCACAACAAATTACCCTTCTGCACTGCATCACAACTCAGCAACAGCTGTTCCTGAAGTAATTCCTACTACTATTACATTTAGTAATTTCTATCTGGTTAGAAGAGACCAGTCAAACACAAAGCTTTAGCCAAACCGAAGACAATCCTAATCCCAGTACTGCACGTAAGACTACGTGAGACAACCACCTTCCGTTTCCTCCTGCAGATTCCAGAGAGTCTATGAAAAAGCAGGCAGGCAGTGAACTCTGGCCAAGCAACCTTCTATCCCTTTGTATCACAAAGTAATGACCGACACCATTCACGGCCCTGATAGTTCCCTTGACGACGAAATTCCTGCTATTTAAGTATCAATAGTTCTATCAGATCTGGCGGAAAAGAGGATAGGAAGGGGCTGCTCAGAAAGGAGCTCAAACAGTTCAGGAAACCCAGCTTTCAAGAAACACATCAACGGCATTCAGGCCTGAAGCTGTCCACTTCCCCAGAGCTGCTCTTCAGTCTCCCCTGCAGAACAAGCTGTACTCACTTTGTGTGACCCAAGTTTGTAACAGAAAAAGGCTGAAGCTCTTCACAAATTAGCTGTCTTGTACCTGCAAGTTCAGCTTCAGACAGTAAGAGGTTTTCAGCTCTTTTGCTCCAGTAACTTCAACCACAGCTAGAGACAGGGTCAAATTAAGGTACACTCAGGATACCAACTTGAGGATGGGATAAGGCACATGTGTTCAAACTCCAGAAATGTCCTTCAAAGCCAACTAGCGAGCATGAAAACACCTGTACTAGAAAATATACTCAGCAGAACTATTGGTGACTTAACTATTGGTGCCCAAGGAGGTTGTCGAGTCCTTCTCTGGAGACGTTTAAAACCCTGGCTATGTTCCTGTGTGACTTGGTCTAGGTGGTTCTGCTCTGGCAGGATTGGACTAGATGATCTTTTGAGGTCCCTTCCAATCCCTAGGGTTCTGTGATTCTGTGACCACTGAGTCACTGAGCTCCAATATTTATTCTTTAGCCAGAAATAAACTATTTTTGCAGCTTAACATACTACCTAAAGAAAAGGATTTGAGGGCAACAGCCATGTTACTGAATATAGACACAGCGTGAGAGATCCCCAGGTGAGGATGGAAATTCAGTGACTGCTCCTTTCATTCCCTCCTGCAGCCTTTTGCACAAGGTCTCTGTAACTCCTGCCAGACAGGTTAGGTTATAACACTGTTTAGAGAACCTAGATGACTAACTGGAAATGGCCAGGGAGCAATCCCAGAGCAGCAATGTCACCACATCTGAGGAGGCAACATTTGGAAAAGGACATCAATCTACAGCCTCATCCATGTCCTGAGCTATGAAATGGTAACTCTGGCAGGAATTTACTCCAACTTTGCAAACTTACTGCTGCTAACTTCTACACCAATTAAAAATAAAACCCAAACATCTAATTGCCAGCACAACTTCATTTTAGAGAATTTCCTAGATCTTTTTTAAAAACAAGAAAGCACTGATTGGCACATACAAGACTAAATTCTCCTACTCCCATCAAGATGTTATAAGTATAATCAGGACTAGGTGAGAACACTGGCAGGGCTGATGCTGTGAACACCTTTTGTGTAAAAAGGCAATTTCCCTATGGCATTTCCAACCGTCACAAAAACCTCTCACAAAGAATACCGGGAGTGAAAGGATTCTCTTTTTGTGGAAGTGTTCCAGAATAATCTAAGCCATAGTTATTAAAATGTCACAAGAAGCTTTTCACAGTACATCTGTAACTCTTCAGGGATGGAAGGTACAACTACAGACACCCACTGGTGGCTTCATTCCTTGCGTATGTCCAATAAAGCTGAAGCAAAAGAGCCCTAAACCTTCTTCCACTCTCCCATAGCCCCTAGAACCGCTGAAGGTGGTCCTCCTGTCACTGGGAATAGTTCAAGCGTTTCCTTGCTTGTGAATCAAGAAGCCAATATGGCAGGAAGGAAGAATTGAAATGCTGCACCTTCCTGACCCATGTTTCTCTTCTCACAGGGATGGAGTGGGACAGAACCTGTCCACTACACAGCCCACCACAGCACTAGCTGGGAATTTTCATCTGATTTCTGACAGGAACGTTCATTTCTACAGTGGTCCTCATCTGAAAATTCTATGTGATGGTTACACATAAAGATACAGGAACACAAAAGCCAGCTCATGGAAAAGCCTCTGCAATTACAGCTGAGGACAGTTTAAAATATTCACTTCTGGCCAAAAATAATCACTTAAGAAAGGTAACTCCAACAGCAGAGGAGGCAGAAGGGAACACATGCTTCTGTCTGAAAAAGAAGTGAAACAGACACCTCCGGGCTGAAGTAACTTGAAACACAGCAGAGTCACAAAACTTGCCAGTCCTGTGCATTAGAGGAACTGAACTTGGACTGCATGGGGGAGGTTGACCCAGAAGGAACCTCCAACAGTGACATACTGCCCTCTCAGAACTAAGGCACTTAACAGAGGCTGAGTGAGTTCAAACAGCTCACAGAGGTGCAGTGGTTACTGCCTGTCTGGTTTGTTCTCATCCACAATCAGTCTCAGAAAAACCTAAATTAGGAAGATCTAGTGTTAAACAAAGGTGGAAGTGCAACAACAGGAAAACAATAAATTAGAGAAATACACCATTAACAAGGTAGAGAGCAGAGAACCATGTGGCCCAGAAACATTTGTACTATGAAAAATAGCACTGCTGACAAATAAAGAAGCAAATGTAACTAAGATCATTGTTACAGATCAAAAGCTCCTGGAGACAACGCTTGAATCAAGATTTCTTAAATGCCTTTATTAGAATCAATCCTTTGCCGAGTTTAAAAATAACTCAGCACAGCAGCACTGACTATTCAGATGCATTTTACTAGTCATTTAAGTACATGGGAAGAGAACCCTGAAAAGATATGAACAAATGGTCTTCTTTATCTTAAAAACTGCTTAAACCCACTTAATTACAGACTTATCAGGGGAGAGACTCTGACAGCTCTGCCTCCCCTGCACTAGAGACCTTCTGACATAAGCAGTGGACTCTATCCATACATTCAAGTAATTCCTTTGTGCATTTTTACTGCCATCCCACCTTGCTGAGCGATGTACCACACCCTCACCTCCTGTGATAAAGGGCATTCATAAACCACAGGGAAGACAGACCAGGTCATTTCCTTCTACCCTCACAAGTACTGAGAACAGTACTCCAAACCAGCATCCTTTCAAACGGCCTGTGGAAAATCCCTCACCTGGCAATAAAGGATTTCCTTTCTCCTCTGTTGATGGAAAGCAGTTAATGGATAATTCGGCATTCATGGGACAAACACTGCTGATACCTGACAGTGACTACACAGTGTCCATTTTCACCTCTTCTTTAGAATTTGCACTTGTCAAATCCTTGGGCGAAGCAACACGCAGTTGGTAACAGAACTGATGTACCCTCAAATAGCCTTATTAGGCCTAAGGTAATTGAACTGCTAAAGTATTATCTATTATTCATGGCTAGAAATTATTCCCAGATTTAGAAGATATTTCTGCCGAGTTACCACCATCACCCAGCTAACCAAGCACAATGTAAGATGCACTAAGGCATTAACTGGGACGCACAATGGCCATACTGTAATTATCATGCGTGTTAATCGCAGAACATTACGGATTGGAAGGCACCTCGAAAGATCATCCAGTCCAATCACCTCGCCACAGCAGGATCCCCGAGATCCAGTCACACAGGAACATGTTCAGGCAGGTTTTAAAACGTCTCAAGAGAAGGAGACTCCACAACCCCCCTGGGCAGCCCCTTCCAGAGGTTTGTCACCCTCACTGGGAAGAATTTTGTTCTCAGATTGATGTGGAACCTCCTCTGTTCTAGTGCACACTCGTTGCCTTCTCATATTGATCTGGAATCTTTGCTCTTTCAGCTCACACATGGTGTCCCTAGTCCTATCATTAGATGACATTGAACAGAGCCTGGCTCCATCCTCCTGACACCCACCCTTCCCATAGTTACCAACATTCATAGGGTCACCCCTCAGTCTCCTTCTTTCCAACCTCAACTGAACCAGTTCCTTCAGCCTCTCTTCATCAGGGAGATGTTCCACTCCATCATCTTCGTGGCTCTGCGCTGGACTCCATCATGCAGTTCAATGTCCCTTTGCAACTGAGGGGGCCCAGAACAGGACACAAGATTCCTGATGTGGTCTCATCAGAGCAGAGGGGGAGGAAAACCTCTCTCCATCTACTGATCACCCCCATTCTGATCCTCCCCAGCATGCTGTTGGCCTTCTTGGCCACAAGCGCACATTGCTGGCTCGTGGTCAAGTTCTATATCTATCAATACTGAAAGACAAGAGAGCCCTCAGGCTTATTCTTATTAGACTGGTACCAGTCTGCACACATCAAGTCCCAGCAGATCAAGAAATACCGGTCAGGAAGATCACCCAATCAAACTGTTAAATGGGGAAAGCCCTCACAAGGATTTGTAATTTATTTGTTTATTTTAATGAGCTGTCACTACAATTCAGTGTGGTGAGGAATGGCAGTTTGGACCTAGGAGGATCATCATCATTTGGAACACCAGCTATATTTGACACTGTCCTGCACACATTAAGCTGTTTATGGAAAAACATAACCTTTGGGTGCGATTCCATCCACAAAACTACTAAAGACAATCAAAACATGAAGCATGGCTCCAAACACTTTGCTAGAATCACAGCTGGAAGCTTGGGAACATGTTAAATCAAACCATGTCTGTGTCCAGAGCACACAAAACTCAACTAATACCCTGCTGTGACCAGCATTGTGTCCCCTGGAGTGGGACACCTGATGGAAAACTCAGACTTTGGCAACCCATTTGCAATTCCTTCCTTCAGCAACCATGTAGAGACTCTTAGCAGGAATTCCCAGTAAATCCACCTGCAGTTATCAGCAAGAAATCATCTCATCTTAACATAAACAGCCAAGTGGCTGTACTCACAAAATGCTGACCACAAACGAGTCAGAGAGAGGGAATTTCAGCTCAAGAACAGTATTACACTACTCAGAGAAATCTAACCTTTGCTCTGGAGCCAACTCAGATCCACCCAACACAAGGGTGCTGCTAAATGGGATTATTCAGGTAGACTTCTCTGGAGACTTTTAAAATCCACCTGTTTAAAACCAGGCCATGTTCCTGTGTTACCTGGTCTAGATGATCCTGCTCTGGCAGAGGGATTGGACTAGATGATCTTTTGAGGTCCCTTCCAATCCTTGATGTTCTGCGATTCTGTGACTTCTCACACATTTTTAGGGTCTCTCAAAACACAGCACTTAAGTGACACAACTTTCTGTGACCTTCCCTTTTACCTATTGTTATTTTGGTGACAAGCACTATGCATTTATCCAAAAATACAGCCAATTCCCATTCTTCACTAGGAAAAAAAGCAAATGTCATATTGCACAATGAGTGGCACTACAGCATCAGCTGGAAGGAATTTCTAATGGGATGCCTACTCCTCACCTACCAAAACACACAGTAAATAGAAAGCTTTCTGTCTATTCCTCATGTTCCTGCACTGGAACAGGCTGCCCAGGGAGAGGGTTGAATTGACATCTCTTTCACAGTAATGGAGATCTGGAGCTCAGGGACAGGGTTTAGGAGTGGAGTGGGGCAGCTGGGTTCATGGTTGGACTCAATGCCCTTAAAAGTCTTTTCCAACCTAAACTATTCTGTGATTCTATGAGTCTAAGTTACTACTCAGCCTTAGAACTCCCATCTGCTCATAAATATTGGGTCATTCATGACCCAATATTTAGGACCCTGTAGCAGCATCAATTTAAAAATGATGGCAAGTGGAAAACTCAGCTTTCCAACCAAGCAATACGAGGAAGAAGCTGGACCACTGTCATTAAGAGACACACATGAAAAATAGCCCAGCAGTGACACTGCCAACTGCTTGCAACATGACTTAAAATACAACAAACCCTATCAAATGGTAAAAATTTTAAGTTGCTGGCATACCAGCGGATTAAAATTTGAACTCGAGGAAGACTCTGTCTAGCCAAAAACCGCTGCGAGTTCTTTAATAAGTTCACAGACAGTCTTCTGGAAACAATTTGCTTCCAGAACAACACACTGTAGTATTTGAAGGCTTGATGCCAAATTTAAAATATTCTGATTCCTTCTCGTGGCAGGTACGCAGGCTTCTTTAGAAGCTGGGACACCATATCCCTTTCCATACCCCTTAAATTTCCAGTTCCCAAGCAGTCCACACATACCGCTTCCTTCAGTCTAGGAGGGCAGAAATACATAAAACTTTCAGTAACCAAAAAACCTCCTCAGCTATTAGGTTACATCCAGAATTAGAACCTAATCGGAATATACAGCTGGATGCCACTAGACTTCTCCTTGAATTTCCAAAAAGCCAATCAATCCTGGGCTGATTTTAAAGCCTTTCTAAACTACAAATGCCTCGATCCTCTGACATCCAGGTCTTGCCAGTGTCAGTCCTTCACCATAAAAATGTCTGTCTATAAGGGACCTCAACTTTATTCTGGGTAATGTAATGAAACCCAGGATTTTATTCAGAGAAACCAAGTCCCCCAAGCTAACCTACCTTTCAGTTAGTTATAAATGCCTGTAGAATATAAGGGTAGTTAAAATACCCCATGAGAACCAGGGCCTGTAGCTGTGAGGGGTGGGTGTCAGGAGGATGGAGCCAGGCTCTGCTCAATGTCACAGGACAAGGGGCAACGGGTGTAAGCTGGAACATAGGAGGTTCCATACGAATGTGAGGAAGAATTTCTTCCCAGTGAGTGTGACAGAGCACTGCAAGGGGCTGCCCAAGGGGATTGTAGAGTCTCCTTCTCTGGAGACATTTAAAAGCCGTCTGGATATGTTGCTGTGCGACTTGGTCTAGGTGATCCTGCTGTGGCAGGGGGATTGGACTAGATGATCTTTCGAGGTCCCTTCCAATCCCTAATGTTCTGTGATCCTGTGAAATGCATCTGCCCTTATTCAGATCGCGACAAAAACTGAAAAATAAAGCTGTCACACTCAAGCAGCGGGGTAACTGCCAAGTGGCTACTACAAGCTCTTATTTTCATTCTTAACACCTCACGCTTTTGGGGCTGTTTCATCATTTTAACGGAATCACGAGAGGAGTATGTCACGGCGATCCACTCACACCCGGCGGCCGGACAGACCGACAGCTCGTTCAGACCGAGCGGGCCCCGCTCCTTCCCGCCCAGCCGAAGCTGGCTGGACCAAGCGGGATTCGAAGAGGTGAAGCCGGGCCGGGTCTCCCCCACCATTCCCGGGGGTCTCTCCCGACAATCCCGGCAGCGGCGCCATTTTAGGAGGCGATGAAAAGGCGGGAGGCGGGGCCAGGCTCCAGCACAGCAAGGAGAGGGGGCGCGGAGCCGCCCGCGGTTCCCCCGCTTTCACAACCCGCTGCCACCCGCCACCAGGCAGAGCCTCGGCCGGTCCCGCCGAACCGCCCGGCAAGCCTCGGCGCCTCTTCCCGCCTCCCGCAGCCGCTCGCCTTCCCACCCAGCGGCTGCCCCGGCCCCAAGTCTTCCCCTCAACGCGTTCTTCCCTCCCCTACCAGATACCCGCTCGCCAGCTCTCACCTTCTCGCAGAGGCTCTTCACCTGTCCCTCAGAGAGCTGCTTGCACTCGTTGAGCTGCTCCACCCACTGGTCGAGCTCCTTGGTGAAGACCTTCTCCTCCATCCCGCTCTCCCCCTCCTCCTCACCGAACGCCGCTGCTACTGCCGCACCGCCCCGGAGGGCCTCTGCGATCCGCGATGCCGACGGCGATGCGGCGGGACAGGACTAGGCGCGGGGCGGGGACGGAAGGAGGGAAGCGGCCCGGAGCGCCCTGCGCTGCTGCTGCAGCTCTGCCGCCCGCTGCTCGCACCGCACCGTGTAATGGCCGCCGATCCTGACGTCACCGCCTCGGCTCCCACTACGGGGAAGGGAAGGGAGGGGGAAAGAGGCACCGCGGGAAGGGTAATAGCGCATGCGCAGCCATGGGCGGGGCTGCGCGTGCGCGCCAGGCGGAGAGGCGGGGGCCGCCCGCGCGGCGGGACGTGCACGCGCATGCGCGGCCTCGCACGGCACAAAGAGGCGGTGGGTGAGGGGCGGGAAGTGGTGGCCTGGGAGGGGTTTTCCCGCCTCCCGGGGTGAGGGAGCGTCTGGTTTCTCTGTGTCAGCGGACTGCTGCTCCTGGAGTGCCTCGGGGGTCGACGCACACTTTCATGGGGCCTTGCCTGAGGAGCTGAGGGATAACGAGATGGGGTGGCCCTTGTGGGCGCAGGGCCTGCCCCTCAGAGGTCCCAGCAGTGTTCAGGGCTGCAATTGTCTGCTGTGGGTTTGTAATGGTTTTGCTGTGTTTGCGCTTCTCCCTGAGGCCTGTTTTGGTACCCCTCTGGTAACTAGGAGGTGGAGGGCACTTGGTGGTGTTAGTACTTGAAAATAAACCCCGTTCAGGTTAAGTGTGAACTTTAAATGTTACCTCAGTTGTAGCTTTGATTGGAAAGGCTCTGTTTTAATTACTTACTTGAATACACTAAGTTTTTGGAATACTTGGGTTTATTATGAAAGGTGGGTGTGAGGAGGATGGAGCCAGGCTCTTTTCAGTGTCATCTAATGATAGGACAAGGGGCAATAGGTATAAGCTAGAACATAGGAGGTTCGACATAAATAGTTGCTTTCTCAGAAGCAGTATCTTTCCAGTGAGGGTGCCAGAGCCCTGGAAGGGGCTGCCCAGGGAGGTTGTGAAGTCTCCTTCTCTGGAGATGTTGAAAACCCACCTGGATATGTTCCTGTGTGACTGGGTTTGGGGGATCCTGCTGTGGCAGGAGGATTGAACTAGATGATCTTTTGAGGTCCCTTCCAATCCTTAATGTTCTATGGTTCTGTGATTGTGATCTAAGTGAGGGGCAGCCTAAACTTTCAGCAAAACACCCAGAAAGGGGTGAAACTTGGCTCTCTTGCTGTACTCAGACACTTGCTTTCTGCATAAAGGAAGCTTTCAGTAAGCTAGAAGATAAGGTGTAATAAAACAGAATGAAAGATGTATCAGTGATCTGTAATAGATTATGTATTGTTCTGCAGTTTGTATCTTAAATTACAGGGGTGTTCCTCTCTAGGGTTTGAATAATTTCTCAGAAGAAAATAAATCAGTAGTAAAAGGCATCATATTTTACATAAATGGGTCACAATTTGTGCAGAATCTGTTGAAATTACCAGATCAATAGGGGCGTTTTTCTAGTTAATAAGTGGTGTCTCCAGGTTTGCCTAATAGAGATTCTGAATTGTTAAATTCTTTACCTATTATTGAAGCAAATTAGCAATTACTTAGTGAGCAAGGGGAAAAGAATGTTTGCTTTCACAGGTCAGTCTTGGTTTCTTGGTGTCATACTCTCCTAGCAGATACCATTAGGTTTGAGTGTCCTAACTCGGGTGTTTTGTTTTCCCTCCAGTGTTTTTTGTGTTTTTTACATCAGTTAGAACCTTCAGATGGCCTTAGTTTTGTACTTAAAGTTGGAAAAGTGTTCTTCGCATGTAAATGATAAGTTTCAAGGTTACCTTGTAAGCCCATCATCCTTAATCCTCTGCAAATAATCTTGAACAAATAAATGCAAAGAATGTGAAGCAATAACATCTCTTGTGTAACTTGCTGAGCTTATTCCCCTAATAACTGGTGACCTTCTGGTGCATTCAGTTGTTTTAAGACCATATTTAGCTCTGTGTTTTCCCCACAGATAGTGACGTTCTTGGTGAAACTGGAGCAGCTGACATCTTTGAACTTATCTTGGTGTCATTCTTATGGTTAATTATGCTTCTGTCTACAAAAAATACCCTAATTACTGTTATTTTTTTACTTAACTTTCCACAACTTTTGGAAAAACCTGATGTTTTGCTACGCTGTGCCTCAGTCTCAAGAGGAACTAGTGCTTTAGCTCCTTGTCAGAGACTAACTGATCCAGAACAAGGTAGTCTTTGCTCTTGGATGACAGTCCTTGTAGGCAGATGGGAATCTGACTCTGGTGGAGTCCCCTCTTGATGTTTGGGCTCAATGTGGCAGACAGTTGATCAAGCTGAAAAAGGGAGGAGTGTGCTGGGTCCTAGTCCTTGTGCTCAGAATGGGATAGGACTCTTGTTACCTGCACCCATTTGTGTTTCAGCAATAGGAAAGATGGAGTGAGAGAAGAGAAATAAAACCTTGTCAGCAGCAGGGAACTAATAACTTGATTGATTTTTCTTGTCCAAAGTCCCCTGATGTTCTATCTAATGAGTGTGAGTTGGACAGGGCTCTTTCAGAACAATTGGGATGGGTCCCCAAACCCGCTGTTGGTTCACAGGAGTGTAGTGTTATAGTGCTCACCTACAAAAGAAACCCTTTTGTTTGGAAAGACACAGTCCTGGCTCTTAACTAACAAGACAATCCCTGTTGGAAGGGGTAGGTGATTCAGCACTCAGCTCCTGAAGCAGCTGACTAGAAGAGAATTCAGGGCTTGGCACAGGAAATTCAGGATTCAATTATCTGGACTGAAGGGAAAAGGGAAGAATTTGGTTTCTATCTCTATCCCAAGCCTTAGCTCTGTATTTTATCGTATATTGCTTCAAATAGCCTGTATGTGGATCATAAATCTTCTGTCCTCCTACTCACAAGTCATAATCAATAGTTTAGAGACTCACAGTTGCTTTTCTCTCCTTTCTTAGATAGTTATCTGAGCCTTCAAAAGGAGGAAGAATAATGAGAGAATACCTGCCGTGTTGCATAAGTCAGGGCTTTGTCAGTTCCTCAGATACATGGTAAGATTAAACCCTCGCTAATAACAGTTTGCATTTATCATGTGAATATTTCCCAGGCATGTGTGTGGTTTGTAACTAAGGAGATGGACTGGGAGTGGCTGCTGTGGTGAGTTGGGTGGTCGTGGCTGCTGTATGCCAGTGTTCGTAAGGCATCCCTGGAACAGCTTCACCCTTTAAGTTGACTGTGCTTATGTTTACACATAGGGAAATGGCCTCTAATTGTGTCAGGGGAGGTTTAGATTGGACATTAGGAAGAAGCTCTTGACTGAGAGAGTTGTTGGGCACTGGACCAGGCTGCCTAGGGAGGTGGTGGAGTCCCTGTCCCTCAAGGTGTTTAAAAACAGAGTAGGTAGGGCACTTGAAGCCATGGTCTAGGGGTTAGAGAGCTGTTGGGGTATGGGCTGGACTTGATGATCCTGGAGGTCCTTTCCAGCCATGATAATTCTATGACTCTCTGGTGAGTGAGTGGGTTATTCTAGCTTTTTCTGCAGAACCACCGGATCTGTAATGGTCTGGAGTGACTCTCAGACTTGTTGATCTGTGTGTTAGCACTTGCAGTAATCTTACTGCAAGCTGGTTACTACAGCACACCAACATTTTTGCTGTAGCACGAGGCACATCAGTTGATGTTTAACTCGGGCAGGTTTATATTTCCAGGCGTCTTACAACTGTGAGTGTAGTGTTGATTAAGCCTCGTAGAGTAAGAAACACGTAAATTAGTTTCCTTCACACTTAACCTCTCTCTGAATATTTTACTGGTTCTAAATTATCTGTCGATGCCTGTCTGAAATATGTGTTGCTATGGTGTTTTGATACTAAATGCAGAATTAAAAGGCTACGCCAGACTGTAATAGTGAGTTCCCAACTCTTGATGCAAGGCTGCTGCCTTTGATTTAATCAATTTGTAAGCCAAGAGTACGGACACTGCTACTTCAGTGTGGAAGTCAAACTGTCTCTATGAGGAAAGGGACTTCTGATGAGGTGAAGTCAGGAGTGTACATTGTGTGATCTCTCATGTATTCGGATACTGGTCGCTCACTGAGACAAAATGTTGTATGTTTGGTGTATTAGCTGTCCCACTAAGATAATTTTGTGATCTTTATAGACTGATTGCAAAAGCTGGAAACTAGAAGAGAAGCTATTTACATCAGGTATTTGTGCTATATCAGCATGAACAAATAGTATTTCTCTATGTTTGACTCATTCTGGAGTCCTGACAGCACAGTGACATCACTAGTACCACTGTCAATAGAGGTCTACTCACTTGGAAAGGGAGGAATCTCATTATTAACCACTTAATTTACCACAAAACACTGAAATTTGCCTGTTCACTGTGGTGTTGTAGAGAAAGCAGGAAGTGTCTGGCCTTATTGAAAGAAGAACTGTGAAGAATCACATCTTCAAATCACTATGGATACAGAGATTTCGTAGTGAAGACACTAAAAACAGAGTCCTCATTCACAAAGGCTAAGGTGGTAATAACTGACAAATATTTAGTGTCCCCATGAGATTGATGCTCTTGACTGAGTCATGATCAGAGCCTGGACTGGTCTGCCCAGGGCAGTGGTGGAGTCCCCATCCCTGGAGGTGTTGGAAGGACAGCCTGGCTGTGGCCCTTAGTGCCCTGGTCTGGCCACTGTGGTGGTGTTAGGTCCTGGTCTGGGCTGGATGAGCTCAGAGGGCTTTTCCAGCCTCAGTCATTCTGTGATCCAGCCTAGTGCTGTCTCCTGGCTGGATGAGAGCACTGGTGAAGTGGGGACATCAGCATGGACCAGAGCATGTGACCATGTTATTTGGTAGATACTCATGTGCTTAGATTTAAAACAAATAACCTAAGCATCAATGAAAGGTCCTGCTAAGCCTGTGTTAGGAGGCTTTACACTGGCTATTTCCTGGTGTGGTGCTTTAATCAACGTAGCTCACATTAAAAGGACTTTGGAACAGCTCTTCTTGTCTTTAGTCATAGAATCACTCAGGTTAGAAAAAACCTTTAGGACCAAGCCCAACTGTCCCAACCCACTGCTAAACACTGTCCCTGAACTCCAGATCTCAACAACTGTGAAACACATCCAGGGATAGTGATCCAGTCTCCTCCCTGGGCAGCCTGTTCAAAGGCCTGAGTGCCCTTTCCATGAAGTTTTTCCTAAGGTACCAACCTAAACCTCCCCAGCACAACTTGAGGCCATTTCCATGAGCTCCATTTCTGCATGCAAAAGATTATTAATACATACAAGCGGTTGTCATGGAGATAATCTGATACAAAGCGAGGGTTTTTAATAAGTGGCACAAACTTGGCACATCCCACGCGCCTTGTACAGTTAATTACTACCTAATGTTTCTTGCGTTAGCCATGGGATAGATAGGTATCTGTCTTTTGTACCAGCATGCTACAGAGAAACCAGCTTCTGGCTTTCACATGGTTTGCTTTAGGAATCTGAAAAATGTAGGACTTCTAAGAGATGGGGTTTTATTTTGTCAAGTCACAACATCTTAGAAGTGAGAAGCGCAGCCTTGTGCTTTGAAATCTCAGATGACAGTTGAGTTAGAGCTGAAACCTCTGCGGGATGTGTTTTCTCCTCATCTTGGTGCACTGACTTACGGGAAAATGCAGGAGCTTAATCTGAAAGAAGGCAGCTGACTAATGTAGCGGGGGACCTTCAGGGCCATAATGAGGATCATTTTCCTTGGAATGAGGCTGCAATCCCATTAAATGCCTGTAAATCCAGGAGGACCAAGTGCTGTACTTGCAGACCTAAGGACATTAAGCCTGAGCTCTGGGCAACATTTTGCCCCTGCTTGTTGTAACAGTTTGCTGTTTAACTATGCAGCGCACAGAACAGCTCAACCAGTAAAGAGGGAGCTGGATCTCTTTAGCCTGAAGAAATGAAGACTGAGGGGATGACCTTAGCAATGTTTATAAATACGTGAAGGGTGGGTGTCAATAGGATGGAGCCAGGCTCTGCTCAGTGTCATCTAATGATAGGACAAGGGGCAATGGGTGTGAGCTGGAACAGAGGAGGTTCCGCATCAATGTGAGAAGGAACTTCTTCATGGTGAGGGTGACAGAGCCCTGGAAGGGGCTGCCCAGGGGTATTGTGGAGTCTCTTTCTCTGGAGACATTTAAAACCCACCTGAATATGTTCCTGTGCGACTGGATCTAGGGGATCCTGCTATGAACAGGGGAATTGGACTAGATGATCTTTCAGGGTCCCTTCCAATCCCTAATGTTCTGGTTCTGTGACTCTCACCTTCATTCTGGGCCTCTTTTCCTTGTCCTGGAGATCCTATGACAGTTAAACCAGGCAACACTTAACTGATTGAGTCATTCCATGTTTATTTATTGCAATGAATGAATGAGAACCTCTGCATGTTATAGCTATTACTTCTGTTTTTTCAGATATTTACTCTTCAGTTAATAATCCATCACAAGTTCTGTCATAAAACCTTCATCCGGGCCAAGCAACTCAAGAGTTAAGCTACAGAAATGCTGAAGGAAGGATTGCAGCAAGAGCTATTTGTCCCTTGCCTTCCTGCCAGGTAAATACAAGTTTCCTTCATAGCACTGCCAGTATCTTGTAAATAGTGAAGCAGGAACCCAACTGGGGAGTCCCCATGCCATCCAGAAGGGTGTTACTCTTTGTTCTTGGAGTTGTCACAGAGGTACAGGCCCCTTGGCTTGGCTCAACTGTTGCCTTGTCACCCAGCTCAGCACCCACTCTCCAGCTCAGTTCAAAGCTGTGCTGGCTCCTGGCTGCTGCTTAAATGCTTCCTCTGAATGGAGAGAGCGGGGAGGGAAATTTTCTTTTGAAATCTATTTCTGAATGTGCTAAAGGATAAAGGAGAGCTGTGATCTGTTTGCTGCACAGGCACGCTTATTCTTAGCTCATGATTTCTCTGCGCTGTGGTTAACAAGTATATTATTAGTAATAGCTAGTTACAAGTAATAACCTGACCTTATTTTTAACCTAATACTGAATCAGATTGCAGTGTAATAGGTGGGTTCACCGCTGTGCTTTGCTCTTTGAATGTTATCATTCAGAATTTCAGTCCCTTCCATTTTAGGCATTAAAAATCGGTGGCAAGATTTGGTGATTATTGTTGTTCCAAATCTCATTTGCAGCCTTACATAACAGTGTTCTCACCAAAAGCCTTCTTTTAAGGGTGGAGCGGAAGAACGTGCTGTAGCAACCTGAAATTATTTGTGCTACTGCAGCTGGGTTATACAGAACCTGGCTAGAACTGTCTCTTCTGGTTTCATGAGTCTAATAGTCATAAAATAAAGATATTAATGAGAATAAAAATGCATGAACTGCCTCAGCTTTGGCACTACAAAGTCCTGTGTTGTCAGCACACCTCAGTCCATGGTAATCCTGTATTGCCCAAGCAGAAACTATGAGTCCTGCCAACTCAGTGACAGTCAAAATATCAGTGAGAGCAATAATAATAAATACAGAGACATGCAAAATGAAAGAACAGTGCTGATTCCTTAGAATTAGAATATCCTTGGGTGGATGGAGCTACACTTGATTAAATTTGAACTTACTCAGCTTGATAAACCTAACCTTCCTCATTAGTGACACTGTGTTCATAGGCAAAGGACTGTCTCCAGTTTTACTGACTGAGGCTATTTACTCTTTCCCCACATTTCCTCATCGTATCTGTCGAACTCATGGCAGGAAAAGGGTGAAAGAGTGCTGGGAAGAGGCAGTGGTCAATCCTGAGAACATTAAATAACTCCCTGAGCTGTAATAAATGCCCCAGCTCTCCCAGTGATCACAGTAAGAACAAACCCTGATCTCTTCTATTTGAATAATAAACTTCTGCTTTTAATCTCTCATCATTGCATGCAGTGACCTCCCTCTTTGATCGACATCTTTATTGCATCAAAACCAGCATCATTCTTCCCGATCACCATTCTTCTCTTCTCCTCTGTCCTTTTTCCTGTACAGAACTTCCTTTCTTCTCCCTTTTCAGCCTCACTGAATCAGATTTAGCCAGATGATCCACAAACACCTCATAAGCTCTGGAAACATCCTTCTAATCTGAGAGGCTTTTCTCCCTGGAGTTGTGTGTAAGATAAATACAACAGTACATTTATTTTTCACTAAATTCAACTAATAAAACCCTCACATTTAGCTAAAGAATGAGGAACAGCCAATCTCACATAGGTGGTAATGCCTGAATCCTCATTTCAGCAGGGACTGGGATCTCACTGACCTTAGTGTTCAAAGCCAGGAGCTAGTACTAACCTTGTAAGTTAATTTGTACACTTCCCGGTGTGGTTTTCCTCCTCGGGTTACAAACTGAAAAGATCAATGGAATTCTGACTGTTGTTTTCATTGGGTGAATAATTGCTCCCTAATTAAATAATGATATCAGGTGTATTATCAGAAAGGAGAACTGGTTTCAGAGAGCTGTCATTAACTTCAGCAATTAGGATTTTTCGCTTCCACAATGAATGGAGCTGCATTACAGGGCTGAATGAGCGGAGAGGTGATGCAGGGGCTGTTACAACAGTGGCTGATCTCAGTTGTGCAGAATGAGAGAGACAAGGGAGGCTCTGTCCTGGGAACACTGGCCTGGTGCTTTGGGACACTGCCCAGTGAGTTTAATTTTGGTTTACATTTTACTATAAAAAAGAAGCAGTACAAAAACCTGTCTGAACTTCCTCAAAAGAAACTGTCTTTCAAAAACTGTGTCTTCTCAAAAACAACCTCAGGTACCAGTATAGGTTGGGGATGACCTGTTGGAGACCAGCATAGGAGAAAGGGGCCTGGGGGTCCTGGTGGACAGCAGGATGACCATGAGCCAGCAATGGGCCCTTGTGGCCAAGCAGGCCAATGGCATCCTGAGGTGGATCAGAAGAGGGGTGGTTAGTAGATCCAGAGAGGTTCTCCTCCCTCTCTGCTCTGGTGAGACCACATCTGGAGTCTTGTGTCCAGTTCTGGGCCCCTCAGTTCAAGAAGGACACAGAACTGCTGAAGAGAGTCCAGCACAGAGTCACAAAGTTGATGAAGGGAGTGGAGCATCTTCCTGATGAGGAAAGGCTGGGTCTCTTGAGCTTGGAAAAAATGAGACTGAGGAGTGACCCCATGAATGTTGATCAATATGGAAAGGGTGGGTGTCAGGAGGATGGAGCCAGGCTCTGCTCAGTGGCATCTAGTGATAGGACAAAGGATATGAGCTGAAACAGAGGAGGTTCCACATCAATGTGAGAAGGACCTTCTTCCCAATGAGGGTGACAGAGCACTGGAAGGTGCTGCCTGGCGGGCGTGTGGAGTCTCCTTCTCTGGAGACATTTCAAACCCGCCTGGCCATGTTCCCGTGTGAGTGGATCTAGGGGATCCTGCTGTGGCAGGGGGACTGAACTAGATGATCTTTCGAGATCCCTTCCAATTCCTAATTGTCTGTGATTCTATGATCTTCCAGTTTACCAAAGCTTTTCAAATTAGTTTCCTAATGTTACAGGAATTTCCTAATTCGTAATTAAATTCCTAATGTTCCTAATATACAAATTAATTTCCTAAATATTAATCCTGCTGTGCTTGTGTTGCAGCTCTTCCTAAATGCAGTCCCTCAATGAATTACCCTTTTTGTCCTTACTAGTTACAGTTCCCTTAAAAAAGTGGTATCTACTACAGTGGGAGATGATTCATTATCATTTTTGTAGTAATCCAGAAAACTGCATTGCTACAGCTCGTACTGCTCAGAGTTGTTCACAGTGTCCAGGTGGAGGCAGTCAGGCAGATGGACCAAAACCTGTCCAGAGTTGTGTGTAGCTAATACACCAAGTGCAGGAATTTCCACAGCAAAGGTGTGTACGTTACAGTAGCCTTGAGATAGGGCTGAGTTCTTCCAGAACAAGTTCTTCTGGTTTACTGTGACTGTTTAATACACTTCTGCATTCAAGAAAATAACTCCTGCTCTTACTTTGTACTATGAAACCAGTATAGCAGGAGGCACCACAGGCTGGTGAGCAGATGAGGCGACATCTCTTGTATCAGTGAGAGATTTTCAGGCTATTTCAACTCCCACTTCCCCTTCTGTGAAGTGTTAGAGCTACAATTAATTTTGCTAGCGAGATGAGGAGATGTTCCAAACTGAAATATGGTTTCTTCAAAGTATGAGATGTCTTCAGCGGAAAGTCAGAGCAATGAGATGGGCAAAGTCATTATTTTCTTACGTCTGTGAATGAAGAAAGTTGCTGGGCAGTGTCACTCAAGGCATTATGTTCATCTGTTTTAAATATAAATGCTTTCTACATTTCACCCAGAAGAAATACAGATCTCTCTGTATTCCTTGTACAGAGGATAGCCCTAAAAAGTGCTGACAAAGGGTATCTGTTCACTTACTGCATTTCTGCTCAAAAATATTCTGCAGTGCGCAGTGCCTTGTAAGCGCTGAGGTAATTTCCCTTCTCCTGAGAAGCAGCTTTAAGACAGAACAGCATCCGTGGATCTTATACTCACCAACAAGGAGGGTCTGGTTGAAGCAGAGAAGGTTGAGAGCAGCCACAGGTGCAGTGGCTGTGAGATGGTGGAGTTCAGGATCTCATGTGGCAGGAACAGAATACGTAGCAGAATCACAACCCTGGACTTCAGCAGGGCCAGCTTCGGCCTTTTCGAGCAATCGCTAGGGGAAATCCCATGGGACAGGGTACTGGCAGGTAAAGGGGCCCAAGGCAGTTGGTTAACATTCAAAGACCACTTCTTTGAAGCCCAAGATAAGAACATTCCAACAGGTAGGAAGTCAAGGAAGGGAGCCAGAAGACCTGCGTGGTTAACAGGGCAAACTCAAGAGGAAGAAAGTCTACAGGTCATAGAAATAGGGAATGGCCACTTGGGATTATTATAAGGCTCTAGTCAGATGATGTAGGGATGCAACTAGGAAAGCCAAGGCCTCCTTGGAATTAAACCTTGCAAGAGAGGTCAAGGGCAACAGAAAGG
>JAOXOE010000765.1:15893534-15921249 GCA_028565055.1 Phoeniculus purpureus | reverse complement strand
TAGATACTAGGATAAAGGTTGGACTCGATGACCCTGGAGGTCCTTTCCAGCCATGATGATTCTGTGATTCTGTGACTACCGGGTCCAGTTTTGGGCATCACAGTATCAGAAGGACATTGAGAAGAAAGGCTCAGAAGGACTGAAGCAGGGCCAGAGAAGGGCCACGAGCCTGGGGAGAGGGCTGGAGGGCTGGAGAACAGGCCCTGCATAGAGCAGCTGAGGGAACTAGGATTATTTAGTCTAAAGAAAAGGAGACTGACAGGAGACCTCTTGGTCTCTACAGCTACCTACAAGGAGGTTGTAGCCAGGCTGGTGCTGGTGTCTTTTCCCAAATTCCTAATGATAGGACAAGGAGAAATGGCCTCAAGTTGCATCAGGGGAGGTTTAGATTGGATATTGGGAAGTTCTTTGCTGAGAGATTGGTTGAACACTGGAAGAGGATGCCCAGGGATGTCATGGAGTCCCCATCCTTAGAGGTGTTTAAAACCTGAGTAGCTAGAGCACTTGAAGGCATGGCCTAGGGCTTAGGGACCTGTTGGGCTGACGGCTGGGCTTGCTGATCCTGGAGGTCATTTCCAGCCCAGATGATTCTATGATTATGTCATTCTATGATTCTTTTCTCCCCAACCTCTTTCTTTCCCCCTCCTACACAACATGTGTCACATTGGCTCTTGGACTTGTGTCTCTCCACCTCAAAATTCATGTAGAACATTTTTTCCAAAATAAGTTTGTGAAACTTTATTTATGATGGAGAAAGGAGAGCTGGAAATGCAACCTTTAGTCTAGACTAAACCGCTTTGTAAACAGTTCATCCTGAACTGTCATTTCCATTGAATTGACTCAATGAGACAGAAGACATGAGAAGCAAAAGCTGTTTTTCTGAAAACTAAATAAATAATTTAATAAAGGATTTGCAAGAGATGGAGGTGGCTGTTTCCCCAACCACTTTAGCCACAGAGTGCAGTAGCCTTTACCCAAAGTGACCACTACTGGATCTAAGCAGAGCTGATTCCATGTATTTATTTAGTCCTTGATAAGCCAAAGGGATTTTGTGCTTGCCCTGCAGCAGAGGTGACCGATCCCACAGATAATTCTGCTATTAACCCCCTTTCTGTCTGCAAAAATACTTGGGTTTTCGTTACTTTCTTTACAAAACTCAGACTCTGAACCAGCTTTTAGTCTCCTAAAATGCATGTTCTGGTTTTCCAGGTGACCAGAGGGGGAACACAGCCTAGGGAAAGAGGCACAGGAGGGAAGAAAGGTGAGGGACAAGTGTCAGGTTTGGTCATTATGTCTCTAACTGACATCAATCTATCAGCTTTGTGGGGTTGAGACCTGGCCTGCCCTACATCTCCATGAAGAGCTTTGCATGTTTTGCACCCCATGAGCTGTAGCATGACCTTGACTCGCAAATCACAAATGGCCCTAAGCCCTGTCCAGTCAATATTTAACCTGAATTGTGAGGAAAAAGAAGTGGCACCCCAAGCCCTGTCCATCTGAGCTCCAAGCTGCCAGGTAAAGCTCTCAGCCGTCGGGCAGATGGTCGCATTAGGATGGTGCCTACTGCTTCTTTCATTAGCACTGAAACACTGAAAATTATTTAAAATGCTGCCTTGGGCTCCCCATCTTTTCTTCTCCTGCCAACCCAGCCCTGTGTCAAATCCTTATACATCATTACAAGGCTTTTTCCTTGCAACAGCTGAAGTGGTTTAGGAAGAAATGCTTGAACTTAAGAGCAGCTTCCTATCAGGGCAACTCATGATGAGTAAAGATTTCATGCTATTTCATGAGATGTTGCTCATCTGACACAGATTTCATAGATTTATAGAAAAGCAGGTGGGAAGGGACCACAAGGATCATCTAATCCAACCTAGAGTTGAAATTAACTGTCCCAGCAGCCTGTCAAGCTGCGTCTTACAACTGCCCAATGTAGGGCAAACAATTCCTTCCCCTGGGAGATGATTCCAGTGGTTAATTGTCTTAATGGGGAAGAATTTTCTTCTGGACTCCAGTTGGAATGTCCTCAAGAGTAACTCAGACCCACCACCTCTTGTCTTTTTCATAGGACTCCTTGTAAAAACAGAGTCATCATCTTCTCAGCAGCCACCCTTTAGGTATTGGGAGATGGGGTAAAGTCCCCCTTGAGCCTTACCTTCTCAGGGCTGAACATCCCCATCTCTCTCAGCCTTTCCTCATCTGGCAGCAGTGTTTCCAGCCCTCTGATCATCATTGAAAGGCAAGTCTACCTTTCATAAAATCATATGAGTCATATTCTATGAATATCATACTTTATGACTTTATTCTTTAGTCTGTATAAGAAAAACATGATGAAGAAGGAGAAGTGGGCTGTGCTAACTGCACGAAGTTCAACAAGGGCAAGTGCAAAGGTCTGTCCCTGGGTCAAGGCAATCCCATGCACGAATATAGATTGGGAGGAGAAAGGATTGAGGACAGCCCTGAGGAGAACACTAAACTATAAACTTATTTTATTTTGTTGATTTTATTTTCTTTTTTAATTTATTTCATTTGTTTTATTTATTTTATTTGTTGTATTGATTTTATATGTTTTATTGATTTTATCAATTTTACTGATTTTATTTGGTTTCTTTCATTAATTTTATTTATCCTACAGTTTTTATTGGTTTTATTTGTTTTATTGATTGATTCCCTTATGAGGAAAGGCTGAGGGAGCTGGGTCTCTTGGAAAAAAGGAGCCTGAGGGGTGACCCCATGAATGTTGACAAATATGGAAAGGGCAGGTGTCAGGAGGATGGAGCCAGGCTCTGCTCAGGGGCACCCAATGTCAGGACAAGGGGCAATGGATGTGAGCTAGAACAGAGGAGGTTCCACATCAATCTGAGAAGGATCTTCTTCCTGGTAAGGGTGACAAAGCACGGGAAGGGGCTGTTCAGCAGGGTTATGGAATCTCCTTCTCTGGAGACATTCCAAATCCTCCTGGCCATGTTCCTGTGCTACTTGATCTAGGGGATCCTGCTGTGGTAGGGGAATTGAAGTGGATGATCTTTCGAGGTACCTTCCAATCCCTAATGTTCAGTGGTTCTGTGATAAATAGGTTTAGACTGGATCTTAGGTTCTTCAGTGAAAGAGTGCAGAGACTGTGGAACGATTGCCCAGAGAGGTTGTAGCCGTCCCCTCCCTGCAATTGTTCAAAGCCAGGTTGGTTGAGGCCTTGGGCAACCAAGAGGCATCGTTACCTGTTGCAGGAGGTTGGAGTAGATGATCTCTGAGGTACTTTCCGACCTGAGCCAGTCTGTGATTGTGTGATTCTGTGAATCTATGATCCAATGAAATAGGGCCTGGGTGCATCGATGTGGGGGGCTGCAAGGGGATTGGTGGTACAAAACCAGTACCAGTTCAATCTCCAAGGTCTCTGGAGAGGTTTCACATGTGTTTTCTTTTCCTTGTACTGAAACTTTCCAATGCAGGAAATGCCCTTTAAATTCAATGCTAAGTGCTGCTCGACTGGAGTGTACATTATAGCTGCAGCCTCAAAGACTAACAGATGGTTTAACAAAGCACAATGTTTGTGAGACAACCGGTGTTAGTGGATGCTTGTTTACACTTGGGGCCGGGGGAAAACAAACTTTAACCTTCACACAATGATGAAAACTGAAAAAAAAACCATAAAGTGTAGTCTGGCTGAACCACTCCATTTCCTTTCAAGGGTCCAGTGTGGCGGTGCAAGTAGTTTTCCTGAGGGACACACAGAGCCCTGAACAATGGCACACGTGGAAAAACATTCCCCTGGTTTTCTTCTCAACAGTCTGTGACGGATTTCTGGGACAATGAATGTTCAGATCTGACTTCCTTCAGCCTTCTCCTTCCCTGCTCCTCAGCCTAACCCAGTAAATCTACTTAAGGAAAGGACTTCTATACAGCTTTAGTCTGGTCTCCTCTGGTTTTCCAGCTGCAGATGGATTTGGACAGGCTGTAGTGATAGGAAAAGGCCAACGGGATGAGGTTTAACAAATCCCAGTGCCAGGTCATGCACTTTGGTCACAATCACCCCAGCAGCTACAGGCTGGGGGAAGAGGGGCTGGAGAGCTGCCTGGAGGAAAAGGACCTGGGAATGTTGGGTGACAGTTAGCTGAACAGGAGCCAGCAGGGTGCCCAGGTAGCCAAGAAGCCCAAAGGCACCCTGACCTGGATCAGAAACGAGCAGGAGTATGGAGGGGATGGTGCCTCTGGTCTCTGCACTTGTGAAACTGCACCTTGAGTGCTGGGTCCAGTTTTGGGCACCACAACATTGAGGGGACATTGAGGGGCTGGAGTGGGTCAGAGAAGGGCAGCAGGCCACATCAGGAGTGGTTGAGGGAACTGGGATTATTTAGTCTAAAGAAGAGGAGGCTGACGGAGACCTTCTTGCTCTCTACAGCTACCTGCAAGGAGGTTGTAGCCAAGCTGGTGCTGGTGTCTTCTCCCAAATTCCTAATGGTAGGATGAGGGGAAATGGCCTCAAGTTGCGTCAGGGGAGGTTTAGATTGGATCTTGGGAAGAAGTTCTTTGCTGAGAGAGTGGTTGGGCACTGGCCCAGGCTGCCCAGGGAGGTGTTTAAAAAGTTTAAATGTTTTAAATGTTTAAAAGTGCTAGAGCACTTGAAGGCATGGACTAGGGTTTAGGGAGCTGTTGGGCTGATAGCCGTGCTTGCTGATCCTGGAGGTTCTTTCCAGCCATGATGATTCTGTGGTTCTATGATGCTCTTTTTGTTTGTGCTAGACCATCCTTTGATTCCAGCGCCTCTGCAGCTTCTAGGTTTTACAGATAGACCACTGGAGTGACAGTTGTTAATGCAAACACTTCACAGAACTTCCTGACACCTAGCTTATGAAAATCAGCTTGACAGTATTTTTCCATGATTCTTAACACAATGTGCTGTAGCAAACCCTCAAGAATGTTGTTTGGTGTTTTTTTCACTTCTTCCTTGCATCATCCTCCCTTTCAGCTGACCATTGATGTCTTCTAAGCCAGCATTCAAATATCTGCTTTTGGCTCCTGCAGATCTTTTGACTGCCATCTGACCAGGGCCCCCATAGCTTTCATCTGTTTGGCCTCCAAACCCTTCTTCTAAAATGTAGAACAATGGCCTCGAGCCAGCACGTTGCCTTTTACTTTCCTGTGCCCAGGGAGGGAGTGGAGGCACTGGCCCTGGAAGGGTTCAACAAATGGGCAGACAGGGTGTTTCAGGAGGTGGTGTAGTAGTTTGGGCTTATAGGGTGCATGGTTGGACTTGAGGATCACGAAGATCTTTTCCAACCTGGATGATTCTATAATTCTATCTAAGAACAGAGCCCTAACTTGAACACAGCTCTCTGATAAATCCATGTAGTGCTCATGTGGAATCTGCTATTTAAATAAAACCCAGCAGGACCGGGAGCACTGAGAGCTGATTATCTTCACACTGCACCGTGAGCTTTCCGTTTGCTAGTGACATAGAGGGAAATCAACTGAGCGGTGGGCTGGAGTGGAGGATGAACTCCCTCCCACTTCCCAAATGACAGCAGATCTGCTGCATCACCATCACACAACACGTTCACATGAGCTTTCTCACAGCACAAAGTGCTTCTCAAACTAAAGGGTGATTACCACAGTGTCCTCTCTTTGGCTCACAGATGTGATATCCACAAGTGTCTCTTAATTTGCAGCTCATGGACAGGATTTACCTCTGCCACCTCTGTTTCTGTCAGCTTTTCTCCTCATTGGATGGGTGTCATTATCGTGCGTCTGCTGAGGCAACCCAAAGCCAGACTGGGCTGCTCTCGGCTTGTCCTGGCTGTACTGCTGAAAGAGATGATCCAGGGAGGACTCAAGGCATGAAAGAACTTGTATCCAAAGTGATGACACACATTTGGAACGTGTGATGCTTTAAAACTCAGCCAGCTGGAAAGCAGCTTTCAAACAGAAGATGGTGGATCTTTTATTCCACAGATGCCTTGGACAGAGAATGGATTTGCTTCTTCTCCCAAATCACAGGCCTCTTTTCCTCCTCCTCAGATCTCAGAACATCTCGCTTGGCACCGGCATTCCCGAGCCACTGGGGCAGAACTAAGTTTAGCTCATGAAAACAGGATCCAGCAGTTTCTGGCTATTCTGTAAGACCTACTTTCACACAGTGGAACTAATGCACTGGGTGAAGTTGTTGGGGTTTTATTCTGTTCTACACATTTTACCCCAAATTTGTTCTATTTTATGACAAACAAGTATTTCTGTTTTTCTGGTGGTTGTTTTCTATGGGTTCTGGCAGCTACTTCAGAAGCCTCAGCCACAGCAGTATTAACAGACTGAACGGTATCAAAAAACCTCTCTCACTGATCCAAGTGCTGTCCCAAGGTCTCAGACACAGACGTTTCATGGGAAGTTCAAGAGTGGCCTCTAATTAAGATGAGGATCAGGCTGCTGGCTGCCATTTGATGCCTAATAATGCTGTGGCAGGCGTGGCAGAACATGAATGTGCAGAGAGCCTTGGAAAGTGGTGGTGAGACAAGAATGAAGATCTGGGGGAGGTACAGATGAATTAAAGGGAGGGGACAGGCAGGAGTCTAGAGGTATCAATGTGAAATGAAAGAGAGAAGAGGACTAAGAGGAACAAGGAACACAGAAACAAATAGAAAACACACCACAAAAGGAAATCTCATGAGGAAAGTAGAGAAGGTGTGACATGCACTGCATCACCAAATGGTTTAAGTTGGAATCCTTTCCTCACAGAAAAGGCGATCAGAACCTGGAATGGACTGCCCACGGCAGTGGTGGAGAGCTTATCCCTGGAAGAGTTGAGGGACAGCGTGGCTGTGGCCCTTAGTGCCCTGGTGTGGCCACTGTGGTGATGTTAGTTCATGGGCTGGGCTGGATGAGCTCAGAGGGCTTTTCCAGCCTCAATCATTCTGGAGTTCTGTGACTCAGTATGACTCTCAGTATTGCCATTAAAGAAACAAAAGAAAAAAATCTCTGGCCAGGGACATCCCAGCAAGGAACTCAGATGCAGAGAAAATGTCCACAGGATCAGGAAAATCCACCGAAACCTATCTTAGAAAATTTCCATGGCACCGTGGGGTGGGTTAAAAGGGAAGTGGTTAGTAGATCGAGAGAGGTTTTCCTCCCCTTCTACTCTGTCCTGGTGAGACCACATCTGGAATAGTGTTTTATTCTGGGCCTCTCACTTCCAGAAGGACACAGAGCTGCTGGAAAGAGTCCAGCACAGAGCCACAAAGATGATGACGGGTGTGGAGCATCTCCCTGCTGAGGAGAGGCTGAGGGAGATGAGTCTCTTGAGTTTGGAGAAAAGGAGACTGAGCAGTGACCCCATGAATGTTTATAAATATGGAAAGGGTGGGTGTCAGGAAGATGGAGCCAGGCTCTGCTCACTGACACTCAAATATAGGACAAGGGGCACTGGGTGTGAGCTGGAACAGAGGAGGTTCCACATCAATGTGAGAAGGAACTTCTTCCCAGTGAGGATGACAGAGCCCTGGGAGGGGCTGCAGAGTCTCCTTCTCTGGAGATATTTAAAACCCACCTGGTCATGTTCCTGTGCAACTGGATCTAAGGGATCCTGCTGTGTCAGGGGGATTGCACTCGATCTTCCAAGGTCCCTTCCAATCCCTAATGTTCTGTGATTTTGACTTCACGCTTCACTATTTCTCACTCTGATCCTTCCCAACTGACATTTTGCAATTGGTTTGTTGTTCAGGCTCTACACTCATTAAATACAAGAGCCCAGACATCTCACTTTCTTATATCACACAAAAATACATCTCCAGCACCCTTACTGCAGCTCCAGGGCAGCAAACTGCCACAAACAAGCCCACCCGCTCACCTAGCAGACACCCATCCGAGCTAAACAATCAGCAAGATCTGTTTTGTCAAGTACCTGTGCTTCTTCCTCCTCAGTGAAGTCATTCTTAATATTGAATGTCTTGCGAATCTCTTCTGGAGTCTTCCCCTTGATCATGTTTGCCACTGTCTTGCATGTGACATCAAGCAAACCTTTGATGTCCAAGTAATTGGCAGCCTGTAGGGAGAGTTTCCAAATGTAAAGGCCTCTGTGTCAATGTTGCACTTCTGTAGATGCTCCCAGCATTACACTGAGAGAGAACAGTAACTGCAGACAGATCAGCTCCACTTGTAGCAGCTTCTAGACAGAAGCCTGAAGTAGCAGTACCTAAAACTTACTCACCAAACAGTAGGGAAAGTCTTTTATCCTGTGAAAAACACCTCACCCCACTCCTCTTTGTAACAAGAGCTTTCAGAAGCCTGTGAACACCTAAGATGTTCAGCACTGAAGGGCTGTGAGCATACTAACACAAGTAACATGGGCTCACTATTCCATACAAAGTAAAAATCATTAAGGTCAAAGCTAGATTCCTATTTGCATGCAGAGCTCAAAGTCCATTCCTAGTAATGAGCCCTCAGCTGACACTCAGGAGCCACAAAAGTCAAAGACAGTGACTATGGGGCCCTACACCTAAGGTCTCTTGTTAAATGAGCAAGAGTCTGGTAAGGAAAGGCTGAGGAAGCTGGTGCTGTTTAGCCTGGAGGAGATCAGGGAGGACCTTCTTCCTCTCCACAGCTCTCTGAAGGAAGACTGGAGTCAGGTGGGAGTCAGGCTCTTCTCCCAGGCAACCAGTGCCAGGAGGAGAGCGCAGGGCCTGAAGCTGCCAGGGGAGGGTTAGGCTGGATGTTAGGAAGCCCTTCCTCACAGAAAGGGTGATCAGAGCCTGGACTGGACTACCCAGGGCAGTGGTGGAGTCCCCATCCCTGGAAGTATTGACAGCAAGCCTGGATGTGGCCCTTAGTGCCCTGGTCTGGCTGCTGTGGTGACTTCAGATGCTGGTCTGGCTGAGCTCAGAGGGCTTTTCCAGCCTCATTCTGCGATTCTGTGGTATGCCCAGCATTAGGTTGAACTCTAACACCCTCAAGAACTTCAGACAGGATTTGCCAGAAGCACTTACCCTCCCCAAATAACGCCCCCAAGTGAAGTTATTCAAAAAACAGACTTCATTAGTCAAGTACACTCTCAGAGGGCTCTTACTAGGTAGAGTCTTCACACTTCTCACTTACCAGGATAAGTTCAAAAAGTGTTCCTTGGTCTACTTTCAGAAACTCCTGATCCCACACAGGGATGTCATCTGTTCTTTTCTCTTTGTTCTCATCATCCTCAGGAGGAGGTGGATCGTCCTTATGATGGGTGCACCACTGAATCACCTAATTATGGGTTTGATAGTAAAAGTTTGATCCAAGTGATTCTCACATTAGGTGGCTAAACTTCATTTTAGAACAATGAACCTGTTTGTTTTCCTTAGATTAATATTGGAATCTTGTAAGAACAGGCTCCAATATCAAGTATTTTCAATTTGGAACCAAAAAACCTCAGTCCTGGGGTACAACAGCCTTCAAGGATCCCATCTGAGACAACAGCTAGTCAATTAACCCCAGCGGTTGGCTTGAAGTAAAGTCATTCAACCCTCTAACACATGTAGGACTGTACAAAGAAAACCTAGACCTCATTTTGTGGTGTTTGTTGCAGGAACACATTTTTTTAAGCAGAGTATTACAGGGGATTACAGAGGAGAAGAGGGTAGAGTGGTGACAGCCACCAGCAGGATATGTCAGCCCTAGCACAAAGCTCATTTGGCTCAAGTTTGCTTTCCTCTTTTAAATAAAGCACTGGTTTGGGAACATGCAAGCTCATCTCCCAGACAATTAGAAGGACCTAGCATACAAGTGAAGTCCTGTTCTGTTCTGCCAACCAGTGAAAATTCACAGGTTTGAGGTTCTTTACGTTCACTAGCAAATTACTCCTAACCCCATATTTACCCCAAACAGTCCAGTGCTTATTTTGGCACATTTCCTACTCCAGAGCAAAAAGTATCTTAGACAGTCAAGTAACAGACTTGATTTTTCTCACCTGACCCAACAATCAAGGTTTCACACTGAATTTAATGCCACCAAGGACACACAGAGGCTCTCACACACCAGGAGGGCCATACAGGCACCACTGCCTGCCCCTTAATCCCTCCTCCTGACATTTAGGTCTCTAACAGCCACTTCAGTTCACAAAATCCAATTAAACTCAGAGCTTTAATGCCAGGAAATACTGTGTGCAGATGTCCAGCACCGCTTCAACACCTTTGGAGGCCTGCTGGGCTTCCAGCTGCTGCTCCAGGTGGTCAAGCGGTAGGTCCTTCTGCCTGCGGTCTTGAACCTCCAACTGGTTAAGCTTGTAGCCAGCACACAAGAAACACCTTGAATACAACAGTTCTTAATACCAAATGTGAACGCCACACTGTTCCTGCTGTACAACGCAACCACCTCCAGCGCCTTACCTTTTTTAAGATAGCTGCATTCACATTTGGAAGAGGGACTGGGTCATCATCACCTTCATCATCCATTCCCAAATCTACAAATGGAAAGATGACTAAATGACCAGCAGGCAAAGCCCATTTACTTGCTTCTGAACCGGGCCACTTCACCAATTCCCCATTATTTTAACACCACTGAGGTAGCAGAGGAGCTAGATGGTGAAGCCAGCAGCTTTCAAAAAGCTTCAGTGAGGCTTTGTGGAGCTGTGGCTGCATTACAGCCATTAAATTACATCAAGTTTAAGCTAAGTAGCATCAACAAGCCATCAGTCACTTGCTAAAGCAGAAGTTGCTAGTTCAGTGCTCTGGGAATATGGCACATTGAAGAACCAGAGAAATATTGATGTCTTTTTATCAACTTAAACCGTTCAACCCACTATTTAAACCCAGGTGTTCCCACAGAGATCTCCCACTCCATTTATTATTAAATAAAGAATTCAGATCTACTGTGGGAAATAGAAGCAATACTGTGTCCTCCATGGGAGCAGTAAATATTACAGCCTTAGAGACAACAGCTCTGGCTGCTCAGGTGCTTTTCTTACTCTCACCAGCTGAAGTTCTGAGAGAGCAGAACCTTCAATCCAAACAGCATTTCTACAGCAGGTTTCTGCTCCTCTTCATTTTAAAAGCTTGTTAGCATGCTCAAGGCAGATTTGAATCAGAATTGTCATATTATCCCCTTGATGTGATTAAGGAATCATGGTAAAAATTAAGAGAAATACATAATTAATATTGAGTCTTGCTAGAACAGGCTCCACATTAGCTGTCTCAGAGTTGAGACCAGGCAATTTAATTCCACACATGCCAGCAGTTGGATGACACCTTCACTGTCAAAGATTAGCATCTTGTAATTTGTTATGTAATTAACTACACAGACCTTCACTTTACATGATGAGCTGATGCTGCAGCACCAAGGCACTTCATTTTGAAGAACAGATGACTGTCACACCATCAGCACTGAGTAGACTTGTGCGCAGTAACAAGCACTTCTGTATTAACTGATTATTAGTGGGCTATTAATTAGCACTACTTGTTGTTTGGAAGAACCAACTTGATAGATTCAGTGCTCACATTCAAGGGCACTGCTTGCAGCAGCAGTCAGTGGAACTTTCAAACACACCCCCTGAACAGCATAAGGAGTGGCCAATCCAAAGCTGCTGGTATGGACAAGTAACATCACAAAAAGTAACATCACTGACAGCCTGGTTTTGACCCACATGAGCACAGCAGCCTAACTTACAACATTTACGACGTGTAACTTCCCTTTATCACCTTCATCAGAGTGTCATTAAACACCAGCAGCGACAGAGCTGCTGCAGGAGAAAGCTGAGAACTGTGATCCCTAATGAATTCTCATCAACTGCCATTTCCTGCTCATGTTGCTAGTTGTGTTCAACAGGGGTTTAGCAACAGAATGGAAGTGTTCAAGGCTCTGAGTATTTCAACCATGTTTTTGGTTTTTTTCTGTATAGAAGTGTCACCAGCAGATAAAGACTTATGGCTCAAGAACATAATTTTAACTACATGTACAGAAAGGCTTTTGGAGTTAATTCATTAATACATCCGAAAACTAGGGAAAAAAGCCACCAGTAAACAATGAGGATTTGCACTGGAGGGATTAGACACAGCTTGCTCTGTCTCCTGGCCATCTGGCAGATCTCCCTTCCCCCGCCACGAGTCCTTTTGTTTCAAATTCATGTCAGCAGGAGATCAGAACTAAGTGTTTATCCCAAATAATTTAACTGCATCCATAAGCTCACAATATAAGGTTTCATTTGAGCTCTTCCCTCGCTGTGTTGGTTTGTGATCTCCCACCCTGTGTAAGTGATATTTACAATGGGAGTTATAATATTAAAACCTGCATTTATTGAATAGTATTAGATGTTCTGTTTGCTTAACTATCACAAAACTGTAGCAGGTTGTAGGCAAGGCAGCAGAGTGTTTGTGTTCTCTTGGCCTCCCATAAGTGCTCTTAGCAAGAGGACTGAACTTCCAGCTTTTTGCTACAGCACATCCACCCAAACCAGTTTCAGCTGCACCAGCAACTGTTCCAGCTGTTCTGACAGCAGACAGCAAGCTGCTTCAGCGTCTCTGGAAGCCTTTTTCAGCACAGCACCCACCTATCTCCTTTGGTTATGATTCCTGTGCAACAGGAACAGTGTGTTCCCCTGAACACACTGCTACCACCTTAGCACAACCTTGAGATCCTCAAGGCTCCTTTCTCTTACCTTCCAGCATGGTCTTTATAGTGACAGACTGCTTTGCAATTTCAACATCAACCTCAAAGATCTCTCCATCTGAACTCTGGAGTTTAATTGAAGGCATCTGCAAGAGAGGACAGTTATTTGCACACAATACTTAGCAGATGTTATGAGTTTAGCTGACCCCAAGATGTGTGTTACCTT
Organism: Phoeniculus purpureus; assembly: GCA_028565055.1. Lineage (NCBI taxonomy): Eukaryota > Metazoa > Chordata > Aves > Bucerotiformes > Phoeniculidae > Phoeniculus > Phoeniculus purpureus. The sequence continues at coordinate 15,908,468 of JAOXOE010000765.1, read as the reverse complement.
TACTGTTTATACTCCTCCTTACCAACAGCAGATAGCTCAGTCAGTGCCACTTAAAGCACTGATTATTCACTTCTTGAACCACCAGGCCTAAAATCATTAGCTGACAGAAGCCCAACACCAATTTAGAACTCTGTTGTTCATTTGAAATCATAACACACACAATTTAATGGTGCTTCTATGTTTTTTATAGCACAAGACACTAGGAGCTGTCTTGCAGTAGCACTTGTAAAACCCCACTTATCTTAAAACCAAGCAATTACTTCTCACTTTGCCTACTCAGATGAAGTCAGACCCCAAAAGTGGCTTCCAAACAATAAGCTCTGCAAGAAAAAAAAAAAAAAATCACAAACTGGAGCTGGAATGATCCCTCTGAACAGCCTAGTCTACAGAAGGACCCTCTAGACAACCTAGTTCAGCCTTCCTTGCTCCAGTCAGAGTAGGTTGCTGAGTATCTCAGGCTTTCCTTCAAGAGCATTTGGTTTTCTGAAGAGCAATATCCCATTACAGGGAAGGCTTTCAGCACTCCACACTGCACTCACAGAGCTGGAAGTCAGATCAGCACTTTACCAGCATTAGGAAAGACTAAGATGACTGTGCATTTTACCTACATTTTTCAGGCAAACTGTGCTAAGACTATAATAAACAAGAGCAAAGATGCCACTAGCAGCAAACTAGCCCAACTTTATAGATTTTAACAACTCAGACAGAGGAGATATCCTTGAGACAGCAGCTACACCTTCTTCCTGAAGATATACACGAAGTCTGTTTGGGTATTGATGTAGTTGAAGGACACAGCAAACAGAACAGCCTGGCCACAAGTATTTTACAAATCACTTCTCAACCAAGCAGCAGGGTATGTTGTGAATTCCTTTAACAGCCAAACTATCTGTTAGCAGCAAACTACTGCAACAGCTTTTTTCCACAAGCCACCTGCTTTTAGACTACTTCTGTGTTTGTAAACAGCCTGCACCAGGAACAAAGAATTCTGAACTTATTTCAGCTCACTATCAAGTGTTCCTCCCCCACCAAACCCAAGAGTTACACATACAAGCTCCTTACAACAACACTCAAACTACTAAAACTGAATTAGTTGGACAGCTCTCAGCAAACTCATAGTATGCCTCTCTGAACACTTTCCATAGCTCATCAGTATGGCTGAGCCTGACAGTTCTGCCACAGACCCAGTCCAATGGAGGGCAGCCAAAACAGGCTATTAAGCAGCTCACACCAGCTTGAAGTCCTCATTGCTTTAATTTCCATTTGGCAGAGCGAGTAGCTAGTTAATGTTTACACAGCCGTGTAACCCTATATGACAGAGCTACTTCTAATTAAGATGGGTGCTCTGGAGAGACAGTCATTGTTCTAAATATACAAAAATACATCTACACACACACAGATTCAGATCATTCAGATTAAAACACAGTTCTGAGCTGCTAGTTTGGAGATTCCTCTGAATAAAGAATGTTTAGGTATGCGTGTTAGAAACAAGTTAGGTCACAGGCTTGACTTGACGATCTTAGGGGTCTTTTCCAGCCTCAGTAATTGTGAGATTCTCTATGCATTTCGAGTTTAATGCAGTGATTGTCTGAGAGCACTCAAGAACAAACTCAGCTTGAGAGGCCAGTCCTCCTGTGCCTCTGCCTACAATTACATAATGCTGCACAACAGAGCCAGCAAGACAGGGATGCTGCCTTCACCAGCACTGCCCCTGCAAGAATATCTGCTTTGACACCCCTGTAATCACTCAAACCTGCTTCTATCAAGACCTTTAGCTTACAGTCAAAGGTTTGACTAAAGGGAAAGGAAGCTAATCTGCTGCTTTATCAGCGATAACAAAATCTGGAGGATATCCTGAAGTGTTATTTTTATAACTCGGTCTCCTAGAAGGAGGAAAAAAAGAAGACATTTTTAGCAAACTGCAACAGAGCTCTGCAAATAGATGGGCCTTGGGTAGCAACAACCGGGTGACTAAGCAGCCCGGTCCTAAAAAGCTCTATTGGACAACAACCATCCAGACTGGGAGCTGATCAAAAGGGAAAACCTTCGTTACAGCGCTAATTTGCATGGTTTTTATCCTGAAAAGCAGCGTTCAGACACCCAATCGCTGCTGGGCGACTCCCAGAGCCATCCTGGGTGGGTGCCCACTCCTTCCCACTCCCGTCACCCAGGACAGCAGTCACAGCGCAACCCTCTCCCCACCCTGCGCCCCGGACAGACCCCAGGGGTGCCCCGGAGCACCTAAAGCCGCCCGAGGGCAGGAGGAGGAGAGGAAGAGAAGGAGGGAAGGCCGGGCCTAAGGCGGGGGTAGACCCCGCTCTATTTACTACACCCCATAGAGGCCTACCCACATAAACCTCCAACCTCCAGTAGCCCAGACCTCTGGGCCACCCCTCAGCGGGCCCCCCCCGGATCCCACTGGGGGCTCCGCCGCGCTCCGCCCGCACCAAGCCAGACCCGCCTCCCTCCACCAAGCGGCCCCGCGGTCGCCCCCAAGCACTTCCCTCGCCCCACCGGCTACCGGGCGACCCTCGCCTCACCTTTCCCTGGCCTTACCTTGAGGACGGGTCAGCGTCCAGAGAAACCTAGCGGCAGCAGCGGCGCTGGGGGCCCAACTGCGGCGGCGGCGTTATATGGCGGGGGAGGGGAGAGGCGCAAGGACCCACCCCGGGCTGCCTCGCATCCGTCGGGGTGTCCACCGCGAACGCCTGGCCAAAACGCTGCACTCCTGCGCATGAACAGCTCAGAGCGCGGTCGACAGTGAAGAAACGGACCTGCGACACCCTTTATGCGATGGAAGTAGGGGAAGTGAAGCCGAATCGCTGTGAAAGAAGGCCGCGCTCTCCATCGGGGCTTTCAGGCAGTAACGCGGACGACCCGGGAGCGGCACAATGGGCGGGGGCGAGCCGCGACGGCCAACGGCTGCGGCTTCCCAACCCCCCACCTCAATCCCACCCCCACAACGGGCCTGAGGGGCTGCTGCGGTCTTGGCCCAGAGAGACTCGCGGGGAGAAACCCAGGAGCGGCCTGGCGCTGCCCCGGGGAGACAGAACCGGGCTCGAGCAAGTGCTGGGGACAGACCCGGCCCCGCCACCCTTGAGAGAGAGCGGGGGCTCTCCCCTGACTCCCCGCCCCGCCGTGGCGGAGGGTCCCGCTGCGGCCTGTGGGCCCGCTGCTTTTCTGGAGAAGCGGCAGCTGGGAACAACCTAAACCGGTCACTGAAATCCAACGAAGGGAGTTTTCCAAGGGAAAAAGGCCTTGGGGTTCCCCTCTAGAACACGGGTTGGGTCCGGCTGTGCTGGGGAGAGCCCTGCGTGTCAACAGAGGAGAGATCACAGAGTCACAGAAGGGATTGGAAGGGACCTCGAAAGATCATCTAGTCCAATCCCCCCACCACAGTAGTATCACCTAGATCAAGTCGATGCGAGTTCAGTGGCTGCACAGGCAGCAGGAAACAGTTTTTACTGGAAAAAAAAAACAGTGAAAAAGGATTGTCAAGCTGTGGCAACCATGGGTTGTTCTTCCCCAGTGACAGGACCCTCAGGACAACTCTCGGGGCTGAGGTTAAGTGTTCGTAGTGATCACTGAACATCAACCCCGAGTCCCACCAGAAATCCCAGGCAGCTGCTGCTCAGCCACTGGCCCATTCAACTGTTTCCATCTGCGCAAGGAGCCACCAGGCCAGAGGAGCAGAGAGGATGCTGACAACCACCAACCTGCAGCCAAAGCATTGCTGTTCAGTGCAACACCCCACATCCAGTGAAACTACAAATATTAACAATATTTAATATTCAATTGAATATTGGGGTGACTCTCCAAGGAGATGGAACCTCAAATACAGTTGCTCAGCCAGGAAGAGCCCCTTAGAGCTCAGGTGACCATGAGGCTGTTCCATATCACTGAAACAGGTTGCTATAGAAATGCCACAGAGCTGTTGGAACCAGCTGCCTGACTTGGGAACTTTCGGTTCCATGGTCCCTTCCAGCCTGAATTACGCTGCTGGAACTCCTCACGACAGCTGAAGGTGCCAAGTGATGCTTCTGCACAGACTTTGATACTAACAGAGGTTCCTCCATGATCCTGGCATAGGTAACCAGATTAGCTGTTTGTTCATCATTCATTAGGACCTGATTATCCTATTTTTTAATAGGATAGTCTCATACAGACAATGTGTGAAGCTTCCAAACTCTGTGGTGTGACCTTTAGATTGTGCCATCAGCACATTTACCTCTTTCCTCCTCAATCCCTCCATCTACAAGTCCTAATAACCACTTATGAGCCAGCAGGTGCCCAGGTGGCCCAAAAGGTCCTGGCTTAGATTAGCAATAGTGTGGCCACCAGGACTAGGGACATCATTCCCCCCTATTCTGGGCACTGAGGAGGCCTCCCATTGAGTACTGAGGGCAGTGCTGAGCCCTTCTCTTCAAGAAAAAGATTGAGGGGCTGGAGAGGGTCCACAAGAGCAACGAGTTGGTGGTATACTGACGGTTAGAATTTTGTGAAGGGAGGTGCTGGGAAACAGTTTTGCTTTACCAGGGAAAGGGGAATGTGAATGTGCTTTGAGGCTGGCTGAGAAGAATGTGGGGGGTTGGAAAAAAGTGTCTCGTTGCCAGCCTTGAAGTACAGATAAAGAGGAGAGAAGAGAACAACTAATTTTCAAACAGCAGAGCTAAGTGGATAACAAGATGTTCAAAGTTATTTTCCTGGGCTTGGGTCTGTAACAGCTTGGCACTTTTGCCAAGGAGGAAAATTACTGCGAAAAAGGTCTTCAGTGTCAGTCAGGAGACCCTGCCTGAGACCCCCAAGACCACCTGCGCAGACACAAACAGGATGATAACAATTAATTGTAATATCCCTTCCTGTTTATGCGTATGTATGAAAAGATTGTGTATAACCTGATGAATTCTGCTTTTCGGCACACACTCCCTCTGTGCGTCCGCCGGCGATAATAAACTTTCCTTGTATCACTGGGGAAGGGACTGAAGGGAAAGGCTGGTGGGGAGAGGCTAAGAGAGCTGGGGGTATTTAGCCTGGAGAAGAGGAGACTCAGAGAGGATGTTCTCTTTCTCTCCAACTCCCTGAAGGGAGGTGGTAGTCAGGTGGGGCTCTTCTCCCAGGCAACCAGCACCAGGATGAGAGGGCAGAGCCTGAAGCTGCCAGAGGAGGGTTAGGTTGGATGTTAGGAAGCCCTTCCTCGTGGAAAGGGTGATCAGAGCCTGGACTGGACTGGACTACCCAGGGCAGTGGTGAAGTCCCCACCCCTGGAGGTGTTGAAGGCCAGCCTAGCTGTAGCCCTTAGTGCCCTGGTCTGGCTGCTGTTGTGATGTTAGGTCCTGGTCTGGGCTGGATGAGCTCGGAGGGCTTTTCCAGCCCAAATAATTCTGGGATTCTGTACACTGCCTTCATTTTTCTTAAATAGTCTTTTTTTATTATTATTAAATCTCCTTGGTTTAAAGGATCAAATTATGACAGAAGGTGATCTGTAGAAAACACATCTGCAAATCCTAAATCCTTTTCCTGATGCTGCCAAAGAGAAAGGTTTGATTTGGCCCATGATCAGCGAGCACAAACCCTCAGACTGCAAATCAGCCTTAGCAGAGGGGGATGGGGTTTGCTCCACCTCATAAAGTCTGGGAACAGGCAGAAAGCTAAATTCCACACTTAATTAGGGCTGTGCATAATTCAACGTGATCCTATGGATGAGCTCCACACATCTCCCCAGCTTCCTAAAGGAGAAAAGTCTGTCCGCTAAGAACTTGGAATTTGGCTGTTGAATTTGAAGTCTGGGAAAGTTAAACCAACAAAAACATGCCCCACACCCCCCCCAAAGAAAAGCTGACAGATGGCTGTCACAGATACCCTATAATCACATGAAGGCCACCTCCCTCTGTGCCCTACATATCGCACAAAGAACCTCCCCAGCTCATCCAGATGCTTTCTGTTATCTGTGGTGGAGAAGCAGCTGCGGCGGTGCTGATAGCCAGAGTCTGCGAGTGCGTCGGCACTAATAACACAAAAAGCCCAGCCTTCAGCGAAGCTGCAGGGCAAAGGAGAAGATTTCTTTACGTGGAAAGGCCGGCCCGGTCTCAGTTGTTGCACAAACAGGTAATGGGTGCGATGCAAATAATCCTAAACCCAAGTGGTGCCACCACGAGCTGTAGGGATAATCACAGCCTGTACTGGCCACAGAGAAGCTACAGCTGAGGGCCTTTTCCCACTGAGAACCCAGAGGAGGAAGAGGAAAACCAAACACTAAAGCAAATACCTGAAAAGATTGGAGAGACTGAGATCAGCACAAGCTTCAGTTAATGCTCAGCAGATCCAGAAGAGCTCTGACCTACATACTCGCAGCATCCCTGGGCTGTGGGTGAAGGCAGCTGAGCAGCGATGCAGCTGCAGGGGGAAGGGGTCTGGAACATGCTCAACATCAGAGAGCAGCCTCTGAACACAGCTCTGCAGCTTTGGAGCTTATTCCTGGCTATTTCTCTCAGGATGACTGAGGCTGGAGAAGTCCTCTGAGCAAAGCCGGCCCAGATCAGCACCTAACATCAACACAGTGGCCACACCAGGGCGCTAAGGGCCACAGCCAGGATGCCCTTCAACACCTCCAGGGATGGGGACTCCATCACTGCTCTGGGCTGTCCAGTCCAGGCTCTGATCACCCATTCTGTGAGGAAGGGCTTCCTAACATCCAACCTAACCCTCCTCTGGCAGATTCAGCCCCTGCCCTCTTGTCCTGGCGCTGGTTGCCTGGGAGAAGAGCCTGACCCCTACCTGACTCCAACCTCACTTCAGGGAGCTGTAGAGAGGGAGAAGGTCCCCTCTGAATCTCCTCTTCTCCAGGCTAAATACCCCCAGCTTCCTCAGCCTCTCCTCATCATATTTTCTCTCCAGTCCCTTCCCCAGCCTCATTGCTCCTGTGGACCTGCTCCAGCCCATCAATCTCTTTCTTGAAGAGAGGGACCCAGAACTGCCCTCAGTACTTGAGGGGAGGCCTCCCCAGTGCCCAGTACAGGGGGGAACTACATCCCTAGTTCTGCCCAGGCCCCCTGGGCACCCTGCTGGCTCCTGTTCAGCCGGTTGTCACCCAGTACTGCGAGGTCTCTCTCTGCCAGGCTGCTCTCCAGCTGCTCATCCCCCAGTCTGTAGCTGCAGGGGGTTCTTGTGGCCAAAGTGTAGGACCCTGCCCTTGGTCCTGTTAAACCTCATCCCGTTGGTCTCTGCCCATTGGCGCAGCCTGTCCAGATCTGTCTGCTGAGACACTGTTGGGTAAAAATTACTGTGTGTCCCCCTCAAAACACCTCATGTCCTCCACTTCTACAGAAAGAAACTGGTGGGCATTTTGCTGCTGGATTCAGCATATTGATTACTGCTCAGCACCCCAAGCATGATGTGGGATTGTTGGAGCACAATGAGGACAAGGCTTGAGAGATCCCCACTTTGCTCCTTTGATGAGTTGGGAAACATAAACAAGAGAATCACAGAATCATTTAGGTTGGAAAAAACCCTTAAGATCAAGTCCAACTGTAAACTTCCCAGAACTCGATTCCTGAAATTACAAGGGAGGGGTTGCTGGCAGGAGCTGGACTCCAGTGTTGCCAGAGCACAGCAGCTGTAGCAGAGAGTACCCAGTCCAACTGCTGGGAATTGAGGTGTGACCATCAGATCTGAACAAGAGCCTGATTTTTTTCAGCAAAACTCTAGCAAAAAGCTGATTTATTGCAGTTGTACTTCATCAAAACCTGTGTTACAGGAACATCCTTGAGAAGGTGTTGCTGTTCATCCCAGCAAGGCAGGAGGGTGGGTGGCTGAGCCCACCAGTTGGATGAGGGTCCAGTCAACACCAAAGGAGACTTCACTGCTTTCTACAGCTACCTCAAAGGAGGTTGTAGTGAGGCTGGTGCTGGTCTCTTCTTCTGAATTACTAATGCTAGGATGAGGGGAAATGGCCTCGAGTTGCATCAGGGGAGGTTTAGGTTGGATCTTAGGAAGAAGTTCTTTGCTGAGAGAGTGGTTGGGCACTGGAACAGGCTGCCTGGGGTGGTGGTGGAATCCCCATCCCTGGAGGGGTTTAAAAACTGTGTAGCTCCAGCACTTGAGGCCATGATCTAGGAGTTAGGGACCTGTTGAGATGAGGGCTGGACATGATGCTCCTGGAGGTCCTTTCCAGCCATGATGATTCTGTGATTCTATGAAATCCTGCCAAGCAGACACCAGCTGGTTGGGTTTTTTCTTTGTCTGCTTGTTTCTTCCCCTAACAAGACTCACGTTCCCTTTACATAACTACAGATATTCAAAAGAGTTTGGAAGATTAAAGATGGAGGAGGGGGGAAAGAAAAGTTTAAAAATAGAAGCACACCTACATGAAGCAGATCGGCAGCATCTCCTTCCTCACCTTATCCTCCCCCCACCTCCATACACATGAAGAGGCTGAGTTTTGTATCGATTATGTCCTAAGCACCCTTTGAAATCCTTTAGGCTGCTCAGGAGGAGCCAGGTCTCCTTAAATCAGGTTGGCAGCCAGCCACATATGGTGCTCCCCAGAGCTCAGTACTGGGATCTGTTCTCTTTACCATCTTGATCTGGAGACACAGAGGCTCAGAGGAGACCTTCTCGGTCTCCACACACCCCTGGAAGGAGGTTGGAGCAAGGTGGAGGTTGGTCTCTTCTCCATGGGATGTGAGGAACCAGCCTCAAGTTACCCCAAGGGAGGTTTAGGTTGGCCCTGAGGAACAATTTCTGCCCCACAAGGGTTCCGCAGACCTGGTCCAGGGCAGCCCCTGTCTTAGAGGGGTTGGAGGGGTGAGGGACAGGGTTTAGCGGAGCCCTGGCAGTGCTGGCAAACAGTGGGGCTCGCTGAGCTGAAAGGGCTTTTCCTAGCCAAGCAATTCCACGATCCCGTGGTCGCTGCGGCCACACTGGTGCTGAGGCAGATGCTGGCAGACAGCGGCACTGAACGTGGCAACCCACGGGGTGGCTGCGAGCCTGCAGAGGGGGCCCCAGATCCCGGTCCCGCAGGACGCGGCCGCGGGGTGGCGCCGGGGCTCGGCGGGAGGGCTCCGCACAGCCCCGCGGGGGCTCGCAAGCGGAACCGAGCGAGCAGCTCCTGCTCTGATGGACTGAAAAACCCACCAGAGGTGGCAACATAGAAAACCAAGAATAATATCGTGGAACGGGCTTCCCAGAGGGGTTGTGGAATCTCCTTCTCTGGAGACGTCTCCAACCCGCCTGGACATGTTCGTGGGCAGCTGCATCTAGGGGACCCTGCTGTGACAGGGGGGATCCGACTGGATGGTCCTCCGAGGTCCCTTCCAATCCCTGATGTTCTGTGATAACCAGCTGTGTGAGTAAGCGAGCTGGGTTCGATTTAAAGGGTTGGCTGGCCCCGACCTTCAGGAATAGTGTGGTCAGCAGGAGAAGGGAAGATACGGTGCCCTTGTACCGAGGTGAGGCATCACCTCGCGTACGGGGTTCAGGTCTGGGCTCCTCATTATGGGAAAGACATTGAGGTGCTGGGACGTGTCCAGAGCAGAGCTACCCAGCTCGTGAGGGGTTTAGACAGCAAGTTGTTTGAGGAGAGGCTGAGGGAGCTGGGCAGGTTGAGTTTCGAGGAAAGGAAGCTGAGGAGGGACCTCATTGCCCTCTACAACTCCCTGAAAGAAGGTTGTAGAGAGGTGGGTGTTGGCCTCTTCTCTTTAGTAGCTACTGACCAAACCAGGGTAAATGGTCTGAAGCTGAGGCAGGAGAGGTTTGCTTTGGATCTTAGGAAGAAATTCTTTATAGAAAGAGTAGCTGGGCACTGGAAGGGCCTTCCCAGGGAGGCGGTTGAGTCCCCACATCCCTAGAGGTGTTTCAGAAATGTGTAGCCATGGTGTTTCACACCCTGCTCTAGGGGCAGGCATGGAGGGGGTTGTTTGTGTTTGTCGATCAATCAGGTATTGAGGGATTCAGGCATCCAGGGTTGTTGTTGCTGTGGGTCTGGTTGGACTCAGTGATCTAGGAGGTCCTTTCCAACCAGAATTATTCTGTGATTCAACCTTGGACCTGTTCAAAGTTCTGACAGCAGATTCTGAGCTGGTTCTGATGCCACAAGGTGATAAGGAGCAGCTGCTGTAAGGTTTCAGTGTCCATGAGAACAAACATAACATGTTTCAGGAGTCTGGCTAAAGAGACCACTGGGAGAAAGGGCCAGTCCAGCGGCATTTTGAGAGGGCTCAGCTGAAGCTAAACTGGGAGCAGACACACAGGCAGAACCCAGCAGCACCCTTCCTTTGGTGGGGGGAAGAAGAGGGGACAGGCTCCTAGGGATCCACAGCCCCCCACTTCTCATGGGCTTCGAGCAGCAGCATGTTCTGCTCCTCTTCCCCAAGGACAAAGGAGCGGAGCTGCCAGCAAAGTGGGTCAAGCGTGGAATGAAAACGCTGTAGGATCCACTCAGACAGGGCTCTCCCAGGGCTCCCTCCTTTTTCTTTACAAAATAAGGAGGCAGAAGTGAGCGGCGGACACTGCCGTGACCGAAGCGATACAGGAGGAGCTGTCACAGCAAGTTTTGTGAGTAGGGAAGAGGGTGGGTTTCCAAAAACTCCTGAAATAGAATCACAAATAAAGGCAGTTAGGAGTCAGGCTGAAGCCTTTCAGCCCGATCAATCGTATGGTTAGCAATTTGAACAGCATATTCCGAGTGTCAGTTCAGCCCTTTCATTTTTAAATGCAGAATTCAGAAAACAATTTAGATATTTAATGAAAATCCAATCTAAAACAAACCCCCAAACCCAATCCTTACAACCGCAGTTGTGTTGGGAGAAAATCTGATGAGGAAGCTACAGAAACACATCAACAAGATGAGCCTGTTGGGGTTGTTCAGCCTGGAGCAGAGGAGGCTCCCAGGTTGCCTTCCAGCAGCTTTCCAGTCGCTGAAGGGGGGGGCACAAGAAAGCTGATGGAGGGTTTTTGACAGGGGTGATAGCGAGAGGACAAGAGGAAAGGGTTGCAGTCTTGAAGAGAGGAGATTGAGGTTTGACATGAGGAACCAATTCTTTGCTGTGAGGGTGCTGAAATGCTGGAACAGGTTGCCCAAGGCAGCAGTGGCTGCCCCATCCCCTTTGCAGTGTTGAAGGCCAGGTTGGCTGGAGCCCTGAGTAACCTGATGTAGTGAAGGTGCCCCTGCCTGTGCAGGGGGGTTGGAACTAGATGATCTTTAAGGTCTCTTCCATCCCTGGCCATTCCATGATGCTATGAAGATGACAACATAGTGAAGGTTCAGTCACTCAGCTCCCACAGCTGATTGTTCTGCAGCCTTACCAGTTGTTCCAGTGCTTCTCTGCCCTCCTAAAGGCTTTCGTGTCCTTTATTGGTTGGCTAATTACATCCATACAGCATGCAAGCACTGTTGTGATTAATGTTTTATACAGCAGCAGCGGGTTAATCTTCATCCCAAAGCAGTTCTGTTCGCTGTAATTAAAATTGCTACAGCTCAACCCATCTCACAAAATAAAGCTTTTAAGCCACAGCTCAGGTTTTTAAAGGCTAAATCATGCAGTGCTGCTTCATTTCAAACCAGTAATGGTGGCTCAGCCTTTTCTTCCTCTTTGTATGAACTGAAAAGCTCTGGTTCCTTGCTCAAAAGAGTGGCTTAGCTCAACTTTCTTCTCACTCAGGAGGAGCTGCTTGAGAGAGTCCAGCACAGAGCCACAAAGATGATGGAGTGGAGCATCTTCCTGCTGAGGAAAGGCTGAGGGAGTTGGGGCTCTTGAACTGGGAGAAAATGAGACTGAGGGGTGACCTCATTAATGCCTATAAATATGTGAAAGGTGGGTGTCAGGAGGATGGAGCCAGGCTCTGCTCAGGGGCACCCAGTGATAGGACAAGGGGCAGCGGGTGTGAGCTGGAACACAGGAGGTTCCACATCAATGTGAGAAAGAACTTGTTCCCAGTGAGGGTGCCAGAGCCCTGGAAGGGGCTGCTCAGGGGGGTTGTGGAGTCTCCTTCTCTGGAGATGTTTCAAACCCTCCTAGCCATGTTCCTGTGTAACTGGATCTCAGGGCTCCTGCTCTGGCAGGGGAATTGGGGACTGGATGATCTTTGGAGGTCCCTTCCCGTCTCTAATGTTCTGTCATTCTGTGATCAGCTCTGGAGCATCGCTGAGCCCCGAGGTTGGGTTTGTGCTCCAAAGTAGGAGAAGAGGGAGAGTCCTGGTACAGTGTCGTGTGCCCAGAGCCCAGGGTGTGGGTTATTGCTGGGAGACAGGGATTTCCCGTTGTGATTCCTCTCTTCCCAAACCAGAAGATGGCCAGCAAACACCACTGGTCTTGTAATGGGAAGAAATTAACCCCCAGGGTGGTGAATGCTGTGCATGCGAGATTTGCTCACTGCTTAATCCCAGGTCTCCCAGGTGCCAGGCAGGTGCTGTGTCAGCATCACGGGATCCCTTCGGAGCGGAAGCGGCTGGGGGGGTCCCACTGGCTTTGTCAGCCAGGGCTGGCCGCAAAGATCAGGGCAGCAGCCAGGACTGTGTTCCCCCCTCATGTTAACTGTAAGCTGAAACGTGTGGCTCTGCCTCTGCCTGCTGGGCTGTCCCCTTCCCCCAGCTCTCCTTGGCCAGAGCTCTAGGTCAGGGTCGGGAGCGGCTCACAGGTGATGCTTCAGCACATCGGTCCTTTCACATCTCAGCATCACAAATTGGACTTTGAATGATTTCGAATCACAGACTGGTTCAAGGTTGGAAAGGAGCTCAGAGTTCACCCGGTGCCAACCCCCTGCCATGGGCAGCGACACCTCTCACCAGACCAGGTTGCCCAGAGCCCCATCCAACCTGGCCTTGGGATGATGGAACAGCCACAACCTCCCTGGGAAACCTGTTCCAGGGCCTCAGCACCCTCACAGGGAGGGATTTCTGTCTCAGATCTCATCTCAATCTCCCCTCTTTGAGCTTGAACCCATCCACCTTTTCCTAGCACCAGAGTCCCTCATACAAAGTCCCTCTCCAGCTTTTCTGTAGCGCCTTCAGGTACTGGAAGCTGCTTTATAGTCCCCCCAGGGTCTTCTCTTCTCTAGGCTGACCAGCCCCAACTCCCTCAGCCTGTCTCCATAGCAGAGGGGCTCCAGTGCTCTGACTACCCTCTTGCCCTTCACTGGACTCACCCTAACATTTCCATGTCCTTCTTATGTTGGGGACTCCAGAACTGGATGCAGTTACTCCAGGTGAGGTCTCAGGAGAGCAGAGCAGAGAGGCAGAATCGCCTACCTTGACCTCCTGGTGACACTTCTCTTGATCCAGCCCAGGGTAGAGTTGGTGCTGGTCTGCACAGACATGGGTTGCACATAGAATTAGTTACAACTAAGAGCAAAGTTACTCACCGACTTCAGCATCGCTGCAGCATTTCTCTGTTTATTCTTTTTTAATGGCTCCCATTTCCTACATAAGCAATTGAAATTGAGCAAAGGAGAGAGGTTCTCCCCCTCTACTCTGCCACAGTGAGACCACATCTGGAGTATTGTGTCCAGTTCTGGGCCCCTCAGTTCAAGAGGGACGTGAAGCTGCTAGAGGGAGTCCTGTGTAAAGCAACAAGGATGATGAAGGAAGTGGAGCACCTCCATCAGGAAAGGCTGAGGGAGCTGAGTCTCTTGAGCTTGGAGGAGACTGAGGGGGTGACCTCACTAATGTCTATAACTATGTGAAGGGTCGATGTCAGGAGGATGGAGCCAGGCTCTTCTCAGTGTCATCTGGTGATAGGACAGGGGGCAATGGGTGTTAGCTGGAACATAGGAAGTTCCATATAAATATCAGAAGGAACTTCTTCCCAGTGAAGGCGACAGAGCACTGGAATGGGCTGCCCAGAGAGGTTGTGGAGTCTCCTTCTCTGGAGACATTTAAAACCCACGTGGATGTGTTTGATCCTGCTGTGGCAGGGGGATAGGACTGGATGATATTTCAAGGTCCCTTCCAATCCCTGATGTTCTCTGATTCTGTGTAATAACAAAAAAACCCTGCTCATACATCAGCTCAGATCTTAAAGGGCAGAATGGATTCTTCTCCATCGCCTCTGGCAGACCTGCTGGGCTCTGGTTCCTCAAGGCAGGCAGGCTGCTGGTCACCTTGGATTGTGTCGTGTCGAAGAAGACATGATCACTTGGTGGATGAATTCACCTGGTGCAGAGGAATTATTTCACAGTCTCTGAATGCCTGAGGAAGTGAAAGGAAAGGTCAGAGCACACACCGTTAAGACACAAATCCCGCTCAACAGCACTAGGGCTCTCAGGGATGCCTGCACCACCAGGCTCCTGCACACAGAACCTTTCATCTTCAGTGATAAATGGAGGCAGCAGCCACATAGCAAAGGAGGTGGCAGACGGCTGTGATGGTCTCAGCAAGGCATTTGCCTGCACCTGAACTGCTTTTAGGATCACTGTGCAGTTGCTTCTGTGGCTTTGTGCTTCGGGGTTTGTCTGTTCTAGTCACACATGTCCTAGCAAGCTATTGAGGGGTCTGGCAAAGCTTCCAGGTGCTGGGAGGGTTGCTCGCACCCTGGTGGAACACAGGCATGGTCCAGCCTGTGACAAGGAGGGCAGAAGTGTTGGTGAGCAAGACCTGTGCCCTCCCAGCCCTACCCCTCTGTGGTGGTTTGCTCTGCGCTGCTCTGCCTGGAGTGGCCATGGCTCCTAGGACCCAGCCAGCAATGTGCTCTTGTGGCCAAGAGGGCTAACAGCATCCTGGGGTGGATCAGAATGGGAGTGGTTAGCAGGTCAAGAGAGGTTCTTCTCCCCCTCTACTCTGCACTAGTGAGACCACACCTGGAGTACTGTGTCCAGTTCTGGGCCCTTCAGTTCAAGAGGGATGTGGAGCTGCTGGAAGGTGTCCAGCATAGAGCAACGAGGATGATGAAGGAAGTAGAACACCTCCCTTATGAGGAAAGGCTGAGGGAGCTGGGTCTCTTGAGC
>JAOXOE010000765.1:15869017-15879457 GCA_028565055.1 Phoeniculus purpureus | reverse complement strand
AGAGCCCCAGCTCCCTCAGCCTTTCCTCATCAGGGAGATGCTCCCCTCCCTCCATCATCTCTGTGGCTCTACACTGGCCTCTCTCCAGCAGCCCTGTGTCATTCTCCAACTGAAGGGCCCATAACTGTACACAAGATTCCAGATGTGGTCTCCCCAGGGCAGAGTAGAGGAGGAGGAGGACCTCTCTCGGTTAGAACCATCCCTCTTCTAATCCACCCCAGGATGCCATTGGTCTTCTTGACCACAAAGCTCCATTGCTGGCTCCTAGTCATCCTGTTGGCCACCAGGACTTTGGAGGGCCAACTGTCTAAAACATAGAATCATAGAATCATCAGGGATTGGAAAGGACCTCAAAAAAAATCTAGTCTAATCCACCTGCCTTAGACCTAGAGCATGAGCTGATCACATGAGGAGCCACCACGTCTACCCAGACTTTGCCTCTCCTGCCGTATTCAAAAGAAAGCAAATGAATCCGGCAGTAATTATCCACAACAACAACAAAAAATCTCTTCCTCATCCCAGAACTTGGCTCTTGGTTTGGAATCTGCCAGGATGCAGCCTCCTGCCTTCGGTGGGTTTGTTGCAGGAGGAACTGCTGTAGCTCTGGGACAGACAACACCGTCCTGCTAACTGATATCGCTCGAGATCTTTTTGAAGAGCTCATCAGATCTGATTTTGTTGCTGGGGTGTTTTGGTTTTAGCTTGTTGCTCGTTTGAAATCATCGCTATGGGGATGGCTTTCCAACAAGAAAAGAACCCCACCTCAGCATTTGAATCCGCAGCGCCGGTCCCGCGTTTGCATTTCCCTTCTCTAAGTAGAGGTTTGGGGGAGCTGGAGACAAACACCTTTGATGGTTGGTGCAGGGTTTGAAGTGTGTGGCCTCTCGAGCCAGTTGGAAACAGCCCGTTTCCTCAACATCAGGTTGCTTCTGGAATCAGAGCAGAGCTCTCTGGAGATGGTGAAGGAAATCATGGGGTGCTGAAGGAAAATGACATTGCTGCTTAAGTAGCTGGCACCAAACCCATCAAGTCTGAAGTTTCATTCAAATCAGATGTAGCTGTGGTCGTGATGGGGCAGGACACAAACTCCTCGAGCAACACAGCTCAGAGTGATTCACAGGGAAATGTAGAGCCGCTTTTGACTTCAAGAGCAGCTCTTGTCCAGCTCTGGAGCCCTTTTCCAATGGAAAGAGGTTCTGTAGCTTTTAGATCCATCAGTTGAGTTCTCATTGGCTGTTAGTGACTTGGAAGAGTCACAGAATCAGCTGTCACCTCACAGTCCCAGAGTACTTGAAGCGCTCCTGGCTGCCCAGGGGTGGTCCCTCACCCTGTCTCGCAGGATCACAGAACATTAGGGATTGGAAGGGACCTGAAAAGATCATCCAGTCCAATTAACTTACTTTGCTGTTGACCTCTGCTTCAGAGAGAACTGAAGGGAAAACACTCAGTGAGTGCAGAGTGGGATGGTGACAGCACCTGAGCACAGGGGTTGTTGTAAAGAAAGTAGTTTTTCCGCTCCAGAGGACAGAAAATGACCTGATGTGTCAGTGCCTTTGCTTGGTTGTTGGCGTTGACTGGAGATTCAGGCCCTGGGATGGGCTGCCCAGGGTGGTGGTTGAGTCACCATCCCTGGATGTGTTTAAAAGTCGCTTCGATGTAGTGTTGGGGGATCTAGGTTAGGGGTGAACTTGTAGAGTAGGGTTGATGGTTGGACTGGATGATCCCAGGGGTCTTTTCCAATCTGAATGATTCTATGAGATGGTGTAGAACTACAGACGTATAATGGGTCAGGGTGATGAGAGACTCTCGGTACTGATCCAGGATCTCAGAATCACAGAACATTAGGGATTGGAAGGGACCTCGACAGATCATCCAGTCCAACCCCCCTGCTGCAGCAGGATCCCCTAGACCAAGTCACACAGGAACACATCCAGGCTGGTTTTAAACTGCGGATGTGAAGACAGAGGGGTGAGCAGGCTGCAGCAAATCCCTCAAAGAGCAGCTCCTGCATCCAAAAGCATCGCTCTCAACCCATGGTTTCCCCTCGAGTCTGCGCCCCAGTTAGCATCTGACTGGCAGGTGGGTGCTGCGTGCAGTGGGTGGGAGCCGGTGCCCAGAGAGCTTGTTTGATTCGGAGCCGAGCGCCGCTCCAGGTGCCCTCTCAGCCGCGTGTGAAGAGCCGGATAAACACACGTTAGCAGCGCCGGTTGTTTATGTGTTAACACAGGATGTTCTCAAAAATCAGGCAAGAAGTGAGGCACGTTACCAACTTTTACAGCAGAGGAACCGGATAGTCTTGTAACTGCCACGCAGGGCTGCGGCGGAGGTTCTATCCCAGCTCCCAGTCCCCCAGCAGCTTCTTTTCCCGTGACTCAGTTTCCCCCCACCCCGGGAGGCTGTCGAAGCTGTATCGTGCCGTGTGGAAGCGAGGGTTGGACGAAGGGTTCTGCAGGGGAAAGCCACCGAAAAAGCAAAGCCCCAGAAAATGCAGTGCAGGCTGCTGCGAGAGAGGGAGATGCCTCCGAAGCGATGGGAGAGGACGACTTTGCCAACACAGCTAAATAAATAAATAAACGAGGCCGCGCGGCTCATTAGACCATTTACTCGGAGGAGATATTAAACAAATTGCAGTTTCATCATCTTCTAGCGAGTTGCAGGTGGCCCTCAAACCACAACTCCTGCGAGGCGATTGGCATCTTCTCTCGTCTCGCAGTTAAATCGCCTTTCCAGCCGAAACGGTAATTCCCTGGAGTAGCTTTGAGTTGGCTGGGTGGTCCAACGTGTCGTCCCAGCGACCCGAGGACGCGGTGCTGTCACCCGTTTACCCGCCTGCGATGCTCTGGTGAGGAGAACGTCCTCCGGGGACGACGCGGCATCGCTTTTGGACCCGCGTACCAAAGCTCTGGATGCGTAATTCAAGCTCCTAGTCCTGAGGAATGAGTTTATTTATCTTGGAACCTTCTTGCCTTCGCCAGTAATCTCTAGGAAATCATTTGTTAACAGCCGCTCGCTGCCAGTTTGTCAGTTAATGGCTCGAGGCAGAGGCAGAAGCAAAGGAAATCTTTTCCAGGGCGATGCTGCTGTCGCATGTGGTGCAGAAAGGTTTATGACAGCGGTTGAGGAGGCGCTCTGATGAGTTCAGCCCAACTTTTAGAAACATGAGGAAGCGGGGCATGACGGGGTAGAGGTCACTGGTTGGCTGCTCTAAGGTATTAAAGCCATCGGCCGTGCCTGGGTCGGCTTCTAATCCTACGTTTGGACTAGATGATCTTTCAAGGTCCCTTCCAATCCCTAATGACTCTATGATTCTATGATTTGCCTTACTGGAGGCTCTCGGTGTGAGGCCACAGAGGTCTTAGGGCTCTGCTGGGCATCTGTACATCCTACAGGGCAGGGAGCTGGAGCTGGTTGGGCTGGAGGAAAGGAGGCTGAGGGGAGACCTTCCTGCTGTCTGCAGCTGCCTGACAGGAGGGTGTAAAGAGGTGGGGGCTGGTCTCGTCACAGAATCACAGAACATTAGGGATTGGAAGGGACCTCGAAAGATCATCTAGTCCAATCCCTCTGCCACATCAGGATCACAGAATCACAGAACATTAGGGATGGGAAAAGACCTCAAGAGATCATCTAGTCCAATCCCCCTCTCCCAAGGAACAAGGGACAGGACAAGAGGAAGTGGCCTCAAGCTGCCCCAGGGGAGGGTTAGGTTGGCCCTGAGGAAAATCTGAAGGTCCAACAGGCTGCCCAGAGAGGGGGTTCAGTCGCCATCCCCGGCTGTGTTTCCCAGTCGTGGAGATGTGGAGCTCGGGGATGGGGTTTAGTGGTAGTTTGGGACAGTTGAGTTCATGGTTAGACTCGATGAGCTTTAAGGACTTTTCCAACCTAAATAATTCCATGGTTTTATGTGCAGTGCATCCCAGCATCTCTACATCCTGGATGTCTCTTTGCATCCCAGCCACAGGAGAGCCAGGGGTGCAGCCCCCCCCACCCCCAGCTCAGCCGGGTTGCCACAGGGCATCTGCCAGGGCAGCATCATCCCGCAGCTCTCAGCCGTTATCGTTTCTCTATAAAGTCTAGCAGCGAGTTTCAGTTAGGCAATGAGAGTTATCTGATTCTGCCTTCAATCGGAGCAGCATCACCCCGGCGCGATAACCTCGAATCGCTGCTTATCTCACGCTCGCTGCTGCGGGGAGGAGAGTGGCTGGAACGGGTGAAAATTCACTGGGATAAAAGAGCTGAGCGAAGTCATCCCTCATCCCCACCGAAATCCCTCTTTCTTCTTGCAGCGGGAGCGGGTGAGAAATGACTGCCCCGAGTAGGAGCTCTCCCGTGAAGCCACAAAATCCAGCTGAAGTAAATACCACTTCCCTGCAGCATTATCTCCCACTCCGTGCTGTCTACCCACAGAGGATGGTAGGGTGTAGGAACTGGCAGGGGATTAATGGCAGCCCGGTTCATAAAAAACTGCGCTGCCAGAAGGACGTGGGACCCAGACAGAAGTAAAGAGGGGCTGGTTCTCTCGGCAGATGCCCCCAAGTGCTATTTGTCTGAGAGCAGATTTTCCCACAGATCTCTGGCCTTCATATTATTTGAAGAACCCCCTCTGCAGCTGCAATCCTTCCCTCCCCGGAGGGGAAAACAGGGTGGTAGCTTTGTGAACTGAATGGTGTGGAGGTTTAGGAGCACTGCCATGGGAGGGGAAGATTTGGCTCATTAGCGTGGAACATTGTGTTGCCAGGAACAGAGTTTTGGGGCAGAACTAATAACGTGGAAGCAGATGCAGTCAGCTTTTATTAAAACTGGTTTGTAGATGACTTGAAATAGGCAGCAGTTGGATCCGGGGCTTTCCTTGCACAAGGTGGGATGGCAGACCCCAACGGCAGAGCTTGGTTTAGCTGCTGGTTAGCAAGTAGAGAGCAGCCGACCGCATCTCTGAACATGAGGAGAACTTCATCCCAAGTGTCTTTAACTGAAAAAAACACCCAGGCAGCAGAAGACTTTGTGGCTGTCTTTAAGCTCTTACAGTCCCCACTTCTCCCTTGGAGCAAGGAACAGCTGTGGAGTCATTGAGTTCTGGTAGGGCGATTGGACTAGGAACAGGCTGCCCAGGGGGGTTGTGGAGTCTCCTTCTCTGGAGATGTTTCAAACCCACCTAGACATGTTCCTGTGTGACTTGGTCTTGGTGATCCTGCTGTGGCAGGGGGTTGGACTGGATGATCTTTTGAGGTCCCTTCCAATCCCTAATGCTGGATGATTCTGTGATCTTTCAAGGTCCCTTCCAATCCCTAATGTTCTGTGATTCTGTGTGAGTTTATAGGATGAAGGACTCAACATACCTCATGAATATGTGAAGGGTGGGTGTCAGGAGGATGGAGCCAGCCTCTGTTCTGTGGCACCTAGTGATAGGACAAGGGGCAACGGGTGTGAGCTGGAACATAGGAGGTTCCATATAAATATCAGAAGGACCTTCTTCACAGTGAGGGTGATGGAGCACTGGAACAGGCTGCCCAGGGGAGATGTGGAGTCTCTTTCCCTGGAGATGTTTAAGACCCACCTGGATGTGTTCCTGTGTGACTTGGTCTAGGTGATCCTGGTGTGGCAGGAGGATTGGACTAGATGATCTTTGGAGGTCCCTTCCAGTCCCTAATGATTCTGTGATTCTATGATTGTGGAGAAAAGCTGGTTGAGTGGCACCACCATACCGTTGCCCACATCAGCATGCTCTACCTTGCACCATCCCCTTTGCATGGTAGCCACTCCATGTCAGGAAGATGGGACGAGGCCCTTCTCAGTGGCGCCCAGCAACAGGACAGGGGGAAAGAGTCACAAGCTGGAACACAGGAGGCTCAACTTAAACATAAGGAAAATCTTCTTTATTGCAAGAAGAGCCCTGACCCAGGCTGCCCAGAGAGATTGTGGAGCCTCCTGGTCTGGAGACATTCAAAGTCCACCTGGACTGTTCCTGTGAGATCTGCTCCAGGGGATCCTGCTCTAGCAGAAGGGTTAGTCTAGGTAATCCTCATACATCGTCCTTCCAATCCCTACCAGTCTGTGGCTGTTGATGGCTATTCTCTGGCTCACTTCTACTCTGGCGGGTTCAGTTTTGGTGGCAGTAGCAGGAAAAGGTGGATCAAAATGCACCACAAGATGTAAAATTCAGCATGAGGAATTAAAATCCCACGTACCCCAGACCCACCAGCCTGCTGACCCTGCCTGTGCTGCAGGCCATGGCTTCTCAAGATCAAACCAAGCCTCTCTGAAGGGCAGCCAACAGCTTGTCTCACTTGAGTGATGCTCTGATCCTCCCCATCAGACTGCACAGGCAGCAGCCCCTGAGGGTGCCCCCAACCCGCGCTGGTGCTTCTACTCACACTCCCTTGGACAAGCAGGAGCAGAGATGTGTCTGAAGCCTCCTGGGGGACCCTCCCACCCTAAGCCCACTGCACCCCATGGGGAGAAGGGACGTGACTGGCACTGAGGAAGCCGTTTTGAGGCCTTGAGGAACATGATGTCAGCAGTCCCTAGAGGTTATTTCTTGATGCTGACAGCTCGGGGCGAGGCAGATGCACCCCGAGTACCAACCACGTACGCAGCAGCCTTTGCTCTCCGGCTCAGTCACCCACAGGAGGATTTCAGGGACTCACAGAACTTGCTGGCAGGTATTAAAAGTTCACTGGGGCTGTAACAGCAATCTGTCAGCCTGCTGCTAATCCGTCTTGACAGCAACTTTATAAGAAGCTGAAGCGTGTTAAACAGCACAGGAGTTTCAGCAGAGCGAATGCGGGGAGGATGGTTTAAAGCACAGGCTGTCTTCCTTGAGCCTCTGACCGAAAGCCCAACAGCCAGCTCAGGGTTTGGCTCTGCAAACATCGTCTTTCCTAAAGAAGAGCAAAAGACCCAGGGGAGACACCTGTGGAAAGTGCCCGGAGAGAGCTGAGCACCCCATGGGTTGTCCCACAGGCAGCAGGAGCACAGGCAGCATCACACAAAGGGAGCTCTGTGCCCTGGGAGGTAGGGGACAGCACTCAGGGGGTGCTCCTGGGGACCATCTGATGCACCTGCGCTCACCTTGGAGTCAGGAATGCAAATAATTCGCATCTGCAAATCCTGGGAAAGCCATTAGCGCTGAAACTGGATCCGCTCAGCCCGCCAGGGACGTTTGGCCAAGCCCATGCGCCGCTGCGCTTTCGAGGACGTTTTTATCAGCTGGTTATCGCAGAGCCCTCGGTCCGGGCTGCGTCACACAGGTGTTGTGTCGAGAGCGGTGTTTGGTGTCCTCCAGTCCAGGGATGTTAACAGACGGGACAGCCAGGTGCGCTCTCCCGGGAAAAGCAGATCAGAGGGACTCTCCCAGGAAAGGCAGAAGCACAGCTCAGCCTTAACGGGGCTGCAGTCTGCTCGGAATCTATGGATGGCTTCCTGTCATCCTCCAACACAAAGGGACCAAGCAGTGGTATCAACCCAGGCTGGGGGAAGACCTGCTGGAGAGAACCCTGTGGAGAAAGACCTCGGGGTGCTAGTGAATGAAGAGCTGGACATGAGCCACCAGTGTGCAGCTGCAGCCCAGAAGGGGCTGCATCAGCAGAAATGTGGCCAGCAGATCGAGAGGGGCATGAGCCACCAGAGTGCAACTGCAGTCCAGAAGGGGCTTCATCAACAGAAATGTGGCCAGCAGATCAAGAAGGGTGATCCTGTCCCTCTGCTCTGCCCTGGTGAGACCTCACCTGGAGTCCTGTGTTCAGCTCTGGAGCCCCCAACACAAGAAGGATGAGGAGATGCTGGAGCAGGTCCAGAAGACGCCATGAAAATGATCAGGGGGTTGGAGTCTCTCTGCTGTGGGGACAGGCTGAGAGAATTGGGGTTGTTCAGCCTGAAGAGCAGAAGGCTCTGAGTGGACCTTATAGTGACATTCCATTCCATGAAAGAGGCCTGTCAGAAGGCTGGGGAAAACTGATTGCAAGGGCATGGAGTGATAGGATGAGGGGTCATGGTTTGAAGCTGGAAAAGGGGAGATTGAGGCTGGACAGGAGGAAAAAGTTCTTTATTCTGAGGGTGGTGGAAAAGGCTGCCTAAGGGAGGTGGTGGAGGCTCCATCCCTGGAGCCATTCAAGGTCAGGCTGGATGGGGCTCTGGGCAATCTGATCTGGTGAGTGATGGCCCTGCTTGCTGTAGGGGAGTTGGGCTAGATGACCTTTGGAGGTCCCTTCCAATCCTATGGTTCTATGATTCCAGCTGCACTGTAGGTTGTACTGGGCATCAGCAACTGAGATGCCAGGTCTGGTGGGTTCCTGCACCAGTGGGACTGAAAACACATGGCCAGAGCAAGTCTGTGTGTGCTGGTGTTGCTCTGAACACTCCCACAGTGAGTTTGTGCTGGAGCAGGTGGCAGTTTCATCACCATCTCTGTTTCACTGCTCTGTTTCCAATGAACTGCCTTTCTCCTTCTAGCTAAGGGTCCTGCCCCCTCACTGAAGCATCCCATGCAACACAACACCTCACCAGGAGCAAGTTATCATAAGGGGGCTTCAAACACCTACAGGAAGAGGTTTACACACTGTTAGAGACCCGTCACTCTCAGCTCACCAAAGCTTGCTGCCAGGAGACCAATGGAGAGTCAAATTTTCAGCCAGAAAGAGTAAAGGACTTTCTTATGACCCCACCAAGACAGGAGCCACCTGGCACTGAGGCTGGTAAACAAGAGCACACCCCAGTCCATCTGAGCCAGCTGAGTGCTACTTCTCCAGAGCTCCAGCACATGAAGTGTACTCATGGGTCCTAGCTGAGACAGCTCAGGGGGTTCCTCAGGCACAAATCCTGTTGGCCAGGACTGAGCAGCAGCAGCCCAGATACTGAGACTCTTGACCTTCCGTGGTTGTGCTCATCCCTTTGGTGGGCAGCTGTGACCCTCTGCCTCACACCTCAGGTGCAGGTGTGACATTGGCAGCAAAGGTCGTTCCCATGTTGGGTTTTCCCCACAGGAGGGAAAAGTAGTAGTGAGCAGACTCTTAGATCTGCTCAGCAGCCCTTTATGCAGAAACCTAGGAAAATTGGACAACAGTCCCCAGAACTGTTTTGGCAAGGAGAGGACAACCCAGGCCATTGCATAAACATTGTCTGAGCAAAAATAAAGCAAGGTAGAAACATCTGCTGGGAAAGGAAGAAGAGCCACCACCCCCCTCACTGGGAATGCAGAGTGGGACCTGCAGCAGCAGCTAAAAAAGGGTCCTGGGGTGGGGATCGTGGTACTGCTCAGCAAACTCAGCACAGTGTTGAGGATGTCAGCAAGAGCGGGTAGACACAGACCAGGCAATCTGCTAGAAGGCCCTTGTGTGCAGGGAGCCCAGGCTTCTTCCTTTGGGAGCTTCTTCTCAGTGAGGGTGATGGAGCACCGGAACAGGCTGCCCAGTGGGGTTGTGGAGTCTCCTTCCCTGGAGACGTTTAAAACCCACCTGGATGTGTTCCTGTGTGACTTGACCTAGGTGATCCTGGTGGGGCAGGGGGATTGGATTGGATGATCTTTCCAGGTCCTTTCCAACCCCTGATGATTCTGTGACACACTTTGAAACAGTCCCAGAGGAATTAAAACTGACACTGCCATTTGTTTTTCCAAGACCTGCTTAAACCCACCTCAGCACGTTGTCATCATCTTCCCCAGGAGCAGGGTTGCTCCCAGGTAACCAGATCCCCCCCCCAGCCACAAAGCATCTACTGTACTCGCCCCGATGCTATCGGGAAGGGCTGGCTGGGGACACGCAGCACCTAAGCTCGGGTGGCCCAGGGCTGCGGGATGAAACAAGACTCTTCCTCCTCCCCCAGCACACCACAGCGTTGAGGCCATCACAGGGAGGACTGAGAAGGCAGCATCCCCTCTGCCTACTCGTATTTCATGGGGAAGAACTTCCCCACCAGCCCCAGCCCTCACCAATACACCCTCCCTCAGTCCCTTGGCAGAAGCCAGCAGAGCCACCTCAGTCTCCTGGCTGGAGGTGAGCTGGTCATATCAACAAGAGGTTTTTGTTTCTAGGAGAGGGGAAAAAAAGAAGTGAGTCAGAGAAGCAGCTGTTAAACCGCAGGAATAATCAATTAGGAGACAATTTCATCGTCGTGAATGAGGCTGTTTGCGCTTAAAAGCCTTCTGAAGGAAGTGATTTGCCTCTAATTGATGGGAACTTTGAAACCCAGGAAAGAGGCAAAGCAGCAGCTCAGTTTCTGGGGCACAGCATGGGCTGTGGGTCCCACCACTGCTGCCCGACACATCGCAATGCCCTTGAGGACAGCATCTGCCTTTGAGCTTTTTCACAGGTCTAACCCTGCAATATTTCTCTCTGGAGGCACCAGTACAGGCTGGGGACTGACCTGTTGGCAAGGAGAGCAGTGTAGGAGAAAGGGACCTGGGGGTCCTAGTGGACAGCAGGATGACCATGAGCCAGCAGTGTGCTCTTG
>JAOXOE010000765.1:15841177-15865068 GCA_028565055.1 Phoeniculus purpureus | reverse complement strand
GGGTTTGAAACGTCTCCAGAGAAGGAGACTCCACAACCCCCTGGGCAGCCCCTTCCAGGGCTCTGGCACCCTCACTGTGTAGAAGTTTCTTCTCATATTGATGAGGAACCTCCTCTGTTCCAGCTCACACCTGGTGCCCCTTGTCCTATCGTTGGGTGTCCCTGAGCAGAGCCTGGCTCCATCCTCCTGACACTCACCCTTTCCATATTTAAGAACATTCATGGGGTCACCCCTCAGTCTCCTTTTCTCCAAGCTTAGGAGACCCAGCTCCCTCAGCCTTTCCTCATAAGATTTGTATTAATTTAAATAGTGTTAATATCTACAATATCTATAACAGGCTGCCCAGGGGGGTTGTGGAGTCTCCTTCTCTGGAGCTGCTTAAAACCCATCTGGATGTGTCCCTGTGTGGCTTGGTCTAGGGGATCCTGCTGTGGCAGGGGGATTGAACTGGATGATCTTTCAAGGTCCCTTCCAATCCCTAATGTTCTGGAATTCTGTGATTCTGTGATGTTAGTCCATATTCTGTATTCTATATCAGAAGTTATATATCATCATATAATCATCACATAATCTAGTTTATATCTATTATATCTATTATACATATATTAAAAAATATCTATAGACTTATTCAAGTGGCTGAAACCAGCTGTGAATCCTTGACCCCATTTTCAAAGCAGCCTGTAACAGCTTTTTTTTTGAAGCTGTTTTCTTTTTCCTGCTCAGAAAACAATGGAAGGAGCCCAGTTCTGCTGCAAACAAAAACCTGAGCATCCTCTAACTTAGTTGTGAAATATCATAGCGGGCTAGTTCCGTGCACGATGCCCACCCTTCCGTTCCACAGCAAACACCTCGTCACGGCCGAGAGACGCTGGGACAACCATATATAGTGTGTTCAGCCCGGAGTCACCCTCGGAATTATCCCGCAGCCCGTGTCGTGGCTAACAAGCCCACTTTGAATTGTCCACGATGCCTATCGGGGCAGCCGTCAGGCTGGAGTTCAGTCAAGAGGGATAAACCCTGTAGTGAGAGCAGAGCAGCGCAGAGGTGCTCAGATGCTAATAACACTGAGGGCTTCTAGAAGCTCATCTTTTCCTTCAACAACATCCTGTCATTTGTGAATTGGCTCTGCAAAGGTGAAAACTGAAAGAATCCGGCGTCGTTTACTCGGGCAGCGAATAAGCGAGCTGAGCAGGGGGCTGGTCGCAGCAGCTCTCGTGCAGTTTGCTGCGCGGACTGTACGGGCACCCCGTCCTCCGCCGTGTTTGCGGGGAGGGGAGAGGGTGTGCAGAGAAGGAGCTGCCTGTGACCGAGGTGCCACCGTTATCTGATCTTTGTATACAGTGTGTGCGACACCGCGATGCAGAGGGGAGGGTGAGGTGAACAGTCACCGAGTCGCTAACCGCATCCACACCTGGGGCGCCTCGATAAAGCGGCTGTAAACACTCTGTGTTGGAGGGAGGCTGCGGCGAGGCTGGGGATGTCTAACGGCTCCTGGGGCAAGCGCAGGAGGGTTGGGGATGGAGACCCTGGTGGGGTGGGATCGCCCCAGGGGGATTGAAGTCAGGATTCTGCCTTTCCTGTGGGTTGGTTTTTAAGGGACCGGATGGCTGGAGGTCGGGGCAGCTCTGTGACCGCGGGGTCAGGCAACAGTGATTTTTGCTGTCGCAGGATGTGACCTACTTAGGGAAGCACCGTTCAGCCCTCGAAACTGGGCACGGGGTGACCATTTCCTCTGTCCTCTGACCTCAAACCTGCGCTATCAGCTTTTTCACCTAGCGCAGTGGCTCAGACCTCCGGCGGGGCTTTGCCCTGCCTGGCGCTGGGATGCTCAGCGGGACCCAAGTAGCCACCAGAGGAGAGCTGGGATGGGCGATGCCAGAGGGAAGGAGATAGCGTGGCTCGAGTTTGTCTTTCACGTTCTGTGCTGTGGTTGCTGACGCTCGTTTGTGCCTGTCGTTCTCTCTGCAAGCAGGAAAGGGTTTGGGGTTTTGGTGTAGGGGAGGAAGGCTGACAAATAAAAGGCAACGACGTGGCCCGCCGGCTACCAAAGACGGGCTGGCTGAGGAGGGAGAAGGTTGTTTAGAAAGAAAAACCAAGGGGAAGAGGAGGAACGGGAGCAGGTACAGCCACAGTCACAGACTTTCTGCTCTTCCTACACTTGTGTCCTTGGGTACCACCGGCTACTGGGCAACAAGGATGACCATGGGTGGTGATGCCAGCAGCCACACTGGGAAGGTGTTTTTGAGGGCTGAGAGGCAGAAAGGCAGCAAACAGGGACTCGTTAAGAAAAAGTGGAGCAAATCATAATGATCCGTCTGTTTAATGCAGCTGCAAGGAGCACTTCAAAGATAGCGCTATCCTAAAAAAGCCCAGCTCTAAGAGGGGGAAATACTTGATCACAGCTTCCAAGTGTTGATGGCAGCGCCGTAAGTAGGTCAGCAAACGGTAATATTTAAATTAACTCCTCTTTCTGGCAACTAGGTGGGAATGTAGGTCTGGAAATGGGGAGATGTAGATTCTCTTCCCAGCTCTGCCACTCCGACAAGTCACTTCATCTCCTCGTGCCTAAGGGGAGAATACACCTTTGGGCTCTGCCCAGTAATCATCAGCCAAATGCTTCCCCACCTATCTGAAGGGTTTTAGAATACGTGATTGAAAAGTGCAAAGTGTTATTAACGTTGAATTAATGTCTGCCATTACAATATGTAATGGAGGAGTTCTGCACACACCCCATTTCCTCCTGCCCCGATGTTTTGTCAGGCGAGTCCCAAGTGTTTACCAGCGGCAGAGCTGCCCTACAAAGAGTCGTCGAGCTGCAGCCACTGGGCGCTCAGCGTGTTCGCCCGGTGGGATGTTTTTGGGGCTGGTGGCACACAGCCATGACCCTATTTTTTCTGTCAGGTTTGGGGTCAGGGTGCCCCATTGCAGGCCACCCTAGAGCTGCAGGGTGCATCTTGTGTGCAGCCTGCACAGCCGTAGCGCCGTACCGGAAGGCAAGGTGCTTGGCAATGGGGTGCATGGTGGGGTGCAGATGAGCCCCTGCTTCCTGCCAGGGGTGGATAGGATCAGGCTGTGGGGGCGAGGAGCTGCCAGGGCACATCTCTTCACCTCTTCTCCTGAGAGCTGAGAGTCACAGCCCTACACCAGGCTGGGCGGACACTTGGGCACTGCAGTGCAGGAAGGACATGGAGGTGCTGGAGAGAAGGCAGAGAAGGGTTGGTTAGGGGTCTGCAGAACAGTCTGATGAGGAGAGGCTGGGGGAGCTGGGGCTGTTGAGCCTGGAGAAGAGGAGGCTGAGGGGAGACCTCACTGCACTCTACAGCTGCCTGAAGGGAGGCTGCAGTGCAGCAGCTGTTGGTCTCTTCTCCCTAGGGACTAGCAATAGGACCAGAGGATATGGGGTTATGTTGTGCCAGGGGAGGGTCTAGGGAACAGGTCTGATGGGGAGAGGCTGAGGGAGCTGGGGCTGTTCAGCCTGGAGAGAAGCAGTGCTGAGGGGAGACCTCTCTGCTCTCTACAGCTACCTGAAGGGAAGTTGGAGTGAGGGGGGGTTGACTTCTTCTCCCTAGGAACTAGCAATAGGACCAGAGGAAATGGGGTCGGGTTGTGCCAGGGGAGGCTCACGATGGATCCTAGGAAAAAATTCTTCCCAGAAAGACTGGGGAGCCCTTGAAACAAGCTGCCCAGGGGAGGGGGTAGAGGCAGCATCCCTGGAGGCGTTCAACAAACAAGCAGCCAGCGTGTTTGAGGAGCTGGGTTAGTGGTTGGGGGTTATAGGATGGGCACTTGGACTCGATGCTCCTGAAGACCTTTCCTAACCTTGATCCAAACCCCTGCACAAACTGCTTTACTGCCTACCCAAAATAAATGGGTTCTCTCTAGGGAGGCAGGAGCTGTGTGTCGGCTGAGCCAGGGCTGTACGTAAGGACACAACCCCAGTCCTTTTGGGGCAGAGCTCCTCTTTCTGAGCCGTCAGACAGGAATTAATTCCCCGCCTGCCTGCTGCTCTGCCGGCGCACCCCACGCAGACATTTCTCTCCTTTTCCCAAATATCTCAGCGCGTGGGGTGGGTTCCCGTCTAGACTGCAGCGCCTCAACCAAATGGGTTCCCTGATGCAAAAGTAGTGTTGGGGCTCATGAAAAGTAACAAACAAAGTGCATTTCTTTGTTGGCTCCTTAATTAGTTCTTCATTAGCCCGCTGGCTGGCTCATTAACTATGGAAACCTCCAATAGGGTTTCTAGTCACTAGTGCAAATTAGCCGGTTTCTAATGTACCTCAAGAAATGATGAGGCTGCCTTTCCTAGTCGCCCCTAGTCCAAAGCACTTTATCTCATCAGGAAGGGGTTGGATGTGCTGCTTTGCTCACACGATGGCAAGTAAAGACTGAGAGTGCGGGATCCTAATGCTCACGAAACATCTCAGTGGTGAGAATGAGCCCTGTGCTGGGGGGTAACCTGTTCTCGTTAGCTCTGAAGTTGGAATTCGATGTCACAGACTCACAGAACATGAGGGAGTGGAAGAGACCTCGAAAGATCATCCAGTCCAATGGCTCTGCCACAGCAGGATCCCCTAGATCCAGTCACACAGGAACATGGCCAGGCGGGTTTGAAACATCTCCAGAGAAGGAGACTCCACAACCCCCCTGGGCAGCCCCTGCCAGGGCTCTGGCACCCTCACTGGGATGAAGGTCCTTCTCGCATTGATGTGGAACCTCTTGGGTACCCAACCTTTGTGGCCGGGGATGGGTGTTGAGCTGGTGTGGTGCAGTGTGGGTGGCACTTGGGAAAGCCCTGCAGCTTTTGTTATCCTGGGGCTCTGCATGTGTTCAGCTTTGGGCACCTCAGTGTAAGAAGGACACGGAGAAGAGGGCCTAAAGTAGGAGAAGGTGAAGGGTGTGGGGAGCAGACCTTGTGAGGAGCAGCTGAGGGACCTGGGGCTAGTTAGGCTGGAGAAGAAGAGGCTGAGGGGAGACCTTAGTGCTGTCTGCAACTGTCTGACAGGTGGGTGGAGAAAGGTAGATCTCTCTCACATGCAACCTGTGATAGGACCGGAGGAAATGGCCTCAGGCTGCACCAGATGAAGTTTAGGTTGGCCATGAGGAGAAACTTCTTCCTGGAAAGGTTCCTCAGCCTTTGGAACAAGCAGCCCAGGGAGGGGGTTGAATGGCCATGCCTGGCAGTGTTGCAGTCATGGAGATCTGGAGCTCAAAGACAGGCGTTAGGACAGCGGTGGGTTAGGACAGCTGGGTTCAGGGTTGGACTCGATGATCTTAAAGCTCTTTTCCAGCCTGGATGATGCTATGATTCTCTCTTCCTCTGGCTGGCCTGATCTGCTTCTGCTCTTTCTCTCTAGCAGCACTTTCCATGTTTGGACTGTTCTTGTTGCTTATGGAGTGTCACAGAATCATTAGGGATTGGAAGGGACCTCAAAAGATCATCTAGTTCAATCCCCCTGCCACAGCAGGATGACCCCAGATTCCCA
Source organism: Phoeniculus purpureus (assembly GCA_028565055.1). Taxonomy (NCBI): domain Eukaryota; kingdom Metazoa; phylum Chordata; class Aves; order Bucerotiformes; family Phoeniculidae; genus Phoeniculus; species Phoeniculus purpureus. Next base: position 15,859,585 of record JAOXOE010000765.1, on the reverse strand, counting down.
AGACATCTTCTTCCAGGAAGGATGTGCCCCTGTGCACAGCTCCCACAGGATCTCAGATTCCTCTGTTTATGGTGCTTTTTTCTATCCCACAGATTTCTGTGGCAGGGACTGCAACTCTCTAATGGAATTCCAAGATACAGTTCTTCACTCCTTCCCACATCCCGGCTAACACGCTCATCACAAAGGGGATCACTCACTAAAAATAGAGCAAGTTTCCAGATAAAAGTCTGAAGGCAGCTGCTTAATGTCTGCATGTTTCATTGGTTTAATCCCTTTTCAGTTCTGTAATTCTCTTAAATAAGGCTCTCTGGGATAAGCCTGTGGTACAAGTTGGGGCTTACACTGCACAACCTTGTCTGCGAGAGAGGTCTGAACTGGTGCAGCTTTACCACCGCTCCGTTCCTTCTCTGGAGGTGTTTAAAACCCGTTCGGACATGTTCCTGTGCGACTAGATCTAGGGGATCCTGCTGTGGCAGGGGGATTGGACTGGATGATCTTTCGAGGTCCCTTCCAATCCCAGATGTTCTGTGATGCTGGTGCCCTGGGTTTGGGTCGCTGCTGCTCTGTGGCAGCAGGTTTGAACCATTTGGGTCCAGATCCAGTTTGCTCAGCTGTAGTGGGGCAGAGCCCGGCTGCCACAGAGGGAATCGTGTCCCGACAGGCTAGTTCTGCCGCTGCTGAGCTGGAAAAAGTGGATTCCAGGAGCTGCCCTCCCATCACCCCCAAACTGAATTTCCTTGTGCTAGCAGAAGAGCTCGGGACAACAGCGGCTCAAGAGCTGCTGGGCACTGACTGGGCACCACTGGCTGGGGGGTGCCAGCGCCTGTGAGCTCTGTGACCATCAGCTCTGAGCCCTTTATCAGCTCCCTGCCATGACCAGGAGCCATGCGGCTGATGTCCTGATCCTTTCCCTCTGGCTTCTTGCTCCCCACAGTCATCCTGTGCCGAGGGGATCACAGTGGGGCGTAAGGACGGGCACATCGGGGCGAGCGGGTTCTCTCATGGGGTCACTGGTGCGGAATGGTGCCTGCAGCTGGGCAGCAGCTCTGGCTGGTGCAGGGGTGAGCTCGCTGGCTCGGAGAGTTTATTTCCGGGAGTTTTACTCTCCTTTGCCTCTTGGTGCCACTTTTGCTTCTCCCACCAGCACAGCTCCGTCCTCCGCTCCCCTTTATCTGCTGGGTTCGCATCTCCTGCGGTTTCTAGCCCCCTTTGGCAGGGGTCCAGAGGAGGAGCAGCCCAGAGAGAGACATGGGGCTGTCCCAGGATGCAGAGATGCCCTTGAATCCAGGGGATGGCTCTGGGGGTGGGCAGAGGCTCTGGGTGCTGTGGCGGTGCCAGCGGGTGTCTCTGCCATTGATTTGCGGGAGAAATTCCTGCGGACGGAGGGGGGCACCGCGGGGCTGCGATCGATAACCGGCTGGTTCGCAAGTTCTGATGGAAAACTGGCTGCGCGAAGAGGAGGGGCGGGCAAGCACAGTCCCCGTTTGGCTTCGGATCGACTGCTTCGGGCCAGGAAATGGGCTTTTAAGAGGGGCTGGGAATTTCCGTGGCTTCGCCTCCAGACAAAGATGATGGAGGGAGGGGAGCATCTCCCTGGTGCGAAAGGCTGAGGGAGCTGGGGGAAAAGGAGGCTGAGGGGTGACCCCATGAATGTTGATCAATATGTGGGTGTCAGGAGGATGGAGACGCAGAACTGCTCAAGAGAGTCCAGCTCAGAGCCACAGAGATGATGAAGGCAGTGGAGCATCTCCCTGGTGGGGAAAGGCTCAGGGAGCTGAGTCTCTTGAGGTGGGAGGAGACTGAGGGGTGACCCAGTGAATGTTGATCAATATGTGGGTGTCAGGAGGATGGAACCAGGCTCTGCTCAGTGTCATCTAATGACAGTACAAGAGGCAGTGGGTGTGAGCTGGAACAGAGGAGATTCCACATCAATATGAGAAGTCCCGGACATCCGACCTCGGTTGGCCATCCCCACCCCAGTGTAGTCCCACCTCCTCACCCCATAGCCTGGGGTGCCCGTGGGCAGAGCCAACCAGCAGCGATGGCACCAGGGGGTGCTGCCTGATCACAGCTTGGCACTGCCAGCTGCCAACAGCCAGAGGGGACTGGGGTTCATGTGTTTGGGGGGTTCCCCGGTGTTCACTGCCAGCTCCTGCCCTGGGGGTGTGAAGGGGCTGTCAGGGGTGGGGGGTTGTCCCATGGCTGTGCAGCAGGAGCTCTCTGCTCCTTGTTCTCCAGGGATTTTGTTACTGTGTGGTCCAGTGGAGGAAGATCCATCCCTGAGCCCCTGACCTCTGCTGCCAACCCCAGTGCTGCTCAGGGTCGCTGGCTGGCACAGACCCCTCTGCTGGGAGCAGCCAAGTTGGAGCTGGACATCCCAGCTGGGAGACTCGGGGGTGATGTCCAGCCCCTCTGGGCATCACCAGGGCGAGGAAGGCTGAACACAGAGCCCCTGTCACTGTGTCCTCCCCTGCTGGGTCCCTTTGCCCAAGGGACCTTCCCAGCCAGGGCAGAGAGGGTGAGGGCTGGGCAGAGGAGCCCGAAGGAGCTGCGTGGCTGCGGCGGGGGGGTTTGTGTCTCCAGTGTCACTGCTGACGCTGAGGCTCTGCACAGCTGTCCCTGCTGCGTGATGCTCTCTGTTGGCAGAGCCATGGGAAAAGCTGCCTTAACCCCTTTGCTAGCCTGGGCAGCCCTGAGCTGCGGTGGGGCTGCTCCTCATGGGGCTCCCTGACCTTGAAAAGCCCCTTGAGCACCATGGAACCAGACCAAAGCCTCCCAGTCAGCTCCAGTTTCTGCAGCCAGTGACTGGCTGGGCTCTTCCAGGACCCCCTCTTAGGGTCTGATCCAGTTCTTCAGCTGCTGATGGAGGCTCTGGTGGGGGTTCTGGTTGTATAGATGGGCAGGGAAAGCAGCAGGGGGTTGTGGAGGTTTGTGATGGACTCGAAGCTGTTCACAGGGGCAGGGAGTGATAGGACGAGGGGTCACGGTCTGAGCCTGGAAAAGGGCAGAGTGAGGCTGGACAGGAGGGAAAAAGCTCTGGAATCTGAGGGTGGGGGCTCCCTGGAACAGGCTGCCCAGAGAGGGGGTGGAGGTCTCATCCCTGGAGCCATTCAAGACTGGGCTGGCTGGGGCTCTGGGCAACCTGGTCTGGTGAGTGCTGGCCCTGCTTGTTGCAGGGGGGTTGGACTGGCTGCCCTTTGGAGATCCCTTTCAGCCCCGTGATTCTAGGGCTCTATAATAACACAAGAGGCCACCATTTGTTCTCAGAGTCATCAGGATAAGGAATGAGGATTTGCAGCCACCCCTGTGCAGGGCTGGGGAGGTAGCAGGTGCTGGTGAGCAGGGGGAGGATGATGCTGGTGGTGCTGTTTGGTGCTGGTGAGCAAGGGGAGGATGATGCTGGTGGTGCTGGTGAGCAGGGAGAGGATGATGCTGGTGGTGCTGTTTGGTGCTGGTGAGCAAGGGGAGGATGATGCTGGTGGTGCTGTCTGGTGCTGGTGAGCAAGGGGAGGATGATGCTGGTGATGCTGATGCTGTAGCTCATCCCTAGGACAGGCACCAGCATCCCTCAGCCTACCCTAGTCCCCACCTAGCTGGATAGGACCAGCAGCTACCCTATTCCCCCCATCCCTGGGCTCTGCAGGCAGCCCCGGCATTGAGCCGGGAGCTGGAGCCGTGAGTTTCCAAGCCGAGGGTTTCCAAGGTCTCCTGGTGGCTGGATCGCTGCCGATAGCAGCATCTGCGGGTTCTGCAGCCGCCCTTATCGTCGGCAGCGCGAGATAGTGTCGGTGCTTCGGGATGTACAGGGGGGAGGAGAAGATAAGGGGGTTTGGAGAGAACTTGACTGGGGGACGAAGATAAATTTACTGTACTACAGGAAATCGAAGTGTGAAATAAAGATCTCCAACAGCTGAAATATTCCACAAGATACAGAAGTTGGGGAGCTCGAGAGCCGCTCCCAGCCCCCCGCCGGGACCGGTCCTTATCAATCCATCACCCGGCCCGGAGGAACCTCATAAGAGATAATAGGGTGGAGGGAGGCTGGAAATAGAAGCGATCCATTATGGGCGCCTGAATGACAGCTCCGCTGCGCACGAGGGGACCATCGTGACCGGCAGGGAGACGGGACTTCGCCACCTTCTGCGGCTCCTTGTTTTCCTTTCTGGCTCAGAGGGTTGAAGGGGGCACCCGTAGGGGTGTTTGGGGTGAACCCCCAGCACCCACCTGTTTGCTGGCTGTGCTGGAAGGAAACCAGACCCGGCCAACGTCAACATCATCACTGACCAGCCCTGGTGTCTAAGGAGTGATGGAGAGAGAGGGGCACTGCCCGTGTGTGGACCCCACCTGGAGCAGATGGAGGTTCCTGCTGCTGCCCCTGGCAGTTTGGCTTCACACTGGGTGGCCACTGGGTGCCTGCAAGCTCCTTCATTCAGCATCTCCTTTGGTTCTGGTGCTGCCTCACAGTCCCTCGCTGCGGCCAGGGAAACCCCTGGAGGAGGAAGTCCAGGCTCCTCTCTCCCAGCCCAGACCCAGTTTGCCTTCCAGTGCCTGAGGTGCCTTTCCCACCACAGCTCCTGTGGGGCTTCTTCTTTTCCCTTGTTTTTGGAACCTCCTTAGTGCTGCTGCAGCATCTTGAGGTCCTTCCCGAGTGGGTCTGTGGTGGGACCCCTGAGTGGGTCTGTGGTGGTTCTAACCCTTCATAAGAGCAGCTGCCACAAGCTGCTGTGGCCAGTTCTTGCTCTGAGCCAGCTGACTTGGTCTCCGTCTTCTGCTGCTGAGAGCTCTTTATGGTCCTCTGAATATGCAGCCGAGACCTCCACCCTGCTCTGCTCCATGGGACAACTGGGGTGACCGGAACAGTAAGTAGCATCTTCTCTATGTAGGACCAAACTTTCCAGACACCCCCTTTCCTCCTCATTCAGGTAAATGACAGACCCCCATGGTTCCGTGGTGAGACCTCATGGTTCTATGATGAAACCTCAAGGTTCTCTGATGGAAACCCATGGCTCTATGACAGAACCCTCATGGGCAGCAGCAGGAGCCACGTTCTGTTCTTCATCTGTTAGACTTCCTTCCAGACACCAGGGCTCCCGTGGAAGCCTCTTGAACATGTTTCCTTCTGGCTCACTTGATGTTGAAGCAGCACTGGGGGCACTGCTGTTGAAGCTGGGGATGGGAAATTGTGATGCAGATGAAGGGGTTTGTGAAGCAGTTTGGGCATGAAAACCTCTCACCAGCCCAGGTTGCCCAGAGCCCCATCCAGCCTGACCTTGGACTCTGCCAAGGATGGAGCAGCCACAACCTCCCTGGACAACCTGTTCCAGGGCCTCAGTAATTTCCTCCCCATTTGAGTCTAATTTTATCTGTTCCTCCCAATCTCCAATCTAAACCTCCCCTCTCACATCTTAAAGCCATTTCCCCTCGTCCTATTGCTACAAACTCTTGTAAGAAGCCCTTCTCCAGCTTTCCTGTAGCCCCCTTCAGGGACTGGAAGCTGCTCTAAGGTCCCCCCAGAGCATCAGCTTCTCCAGCTGAACAGCCCCAGCTCCCTCAGCCTGTCCCCAGAGCAGAGGGGCTCCAGCCCTCTGAGCAACCTCGTGGCCTCCTCTGGTCCTGCTCCAGGTCCTTCTTGTGTTGGAGACTCCAGAACTGGACAGAGGTCTCACAAGAGCTGAGTGTGGGGGGGTGTCCATCCCAGCCTGGGCTTTGAGGTGACACCCCAACAGGTGCTTCCCTGCTCTCCTGCAGAGCTCAGCCGGGAGCCCACCGCCCACGTCCCTCGCCGGCCACAGGCAATCAGAGCTCCGTGCCGCCGCCAGATTGCCTTGTCCCTTCCAATGATCTTTAACTCGGCTTCTCCTGAGCAATCAGCAGCTCCTTCTCTTCGCCCAGGTGGTCTCTTCCCATCTCGCTCTCGGCGGTCCCACGACCTGGGGCAGTCAGAGCTCATCAGGCTGCTGCTCGAGCAGCTTTGTAGCAGGAATCATTTCTTCCCTAAAGGGTTGTTCTGGCCCAGACTGCCCAGAGCAGCAGGGGGAGTCTCTGTCTGGAGGGACCACAAAGCCATGGAGATGTGGGGTGAGGGACAGGGGGTCAGCGAAGCCTGGCAGGGCTGGGGGACCAGTTGGACTTGACTGACCTCACAGGTCTTTTCCAGCCCGAACTAGCCTCTGATTGTGTGATTGTGGCTCCGAAGCAGATCCCGATGTGGGGTTTTAGGAGTGACCTGCTGGCTGCTGATCAAGTTGGGATGGAAGAGCTGCAGAACTGCCCTCCCGGGGGTTAGGTGAGGCATTGACTGGCTATTGATTACTAATAACAGCAGCAGGCAGCATCCTTTGGGTGTCAGGGCTCCGATTCACCGCTCTCCTCCGAGCAAGGTGTCCTTGGTCCCCACGTGCTGGAGCTGGGTCTAACATCCGTGGCCGCTCCCCACACTGGGAGGAGAGGGAAGGGTCCCCGTGTTACCCTTCTGCGACAAAGCACCACTGGAACCTCTCGTGACCCTGCTCCTGGCTCCCAGCCGCAGTGAGGACCAGGCAGCCTCTGCTTCTTCCCAGCAAATGAAGAGACCTTTGAGCTGCTGGGCGCCTTCCGTGATTTGCCTTCTATTTTAAGGGAATTATTGGTGGTGGTGTCGTTAGCCAGCCCCACGCTCGCCTGTCGCGCTGGATTTCTTCATGGCACTAAAGCAAGGAGCCATCTGGAGCTCCTCACGTCCAGCTCTCGGTGCCAGAGAGCGACATCGTGGTCCTTCTCCGCTCAGCGTCGTGCTGCTTCCTGAGCTCTTGTTTTCTAAAATGCAGCGAGTTCTCCGGTCTGTTGTCGTCTGGGGGGGTCCCCTAGGTCCTTCTTGATCTTGACTGTGTTCCTCGGAGCTCCTTTGCACCCCATCCCTGGCCAAGTGTTGCTCGGGGTGGCGGCGCTGGAGTCCATCTGCTTCCATCACCCATGTGAGGAAATCCCTCCTGGATCTAGGGACTGTGGCTTCATCTGGTTTTGCCAGCCCTGAGGTCCTCCTGTTGGTTTGCAGCACCTTGCTCAGGCTCTGGGGTCCAGCTGAAGCCATTTGTCCTCGTCTTCCCTTCTCTCCTCCCTCCTCAGGTGGAGCTGAGCCCTGGCTGGTGCTGGAGGTGGCTGGTCCCTCAGGTCTCACAACACTCCTCAAGACTCCCCACCTGCCTTGAAGTGTCTGATCACTCTTCCTGAAGGTTGTCCCTGCAATGGAGGAGAGCTCCAGCTGCTCTCAGCAGTGACGGTGAGGGACCCAACCATGGGAAAGAAGGTCTGATCCTCATGGGATGACATTGAGCATGACCACGGGAAATCTCATCAGGAAAGAGTGGTCCTGACCACCCAGCTCTTTCTAGGATCAACCACCCGGCCCCTTCTTTGCTTGACCGCCCAGCCCACCCTTGGCTTGACTGACCAGACCCTCTCGGTTTGATTATCTGTCTTGACCACCCAACTCCTTCCTTGCTTGTCTACTCAACCCTTTCTTGTCGTGACTACCCAGTCCCTCTTGGCTTGACTGTCCAACCCTTTCTTTGCTTGATCACTCAACCCCTCTTGGCCTGACCACCCAAACCCTTCTTTGCTTGACCCCTCTTGACTTGACCGCACAGCCCCTCTTGTCTTGACCACCCAACCCCTTCTTCGCTTGACCACCCAGCCCCTCTTGTCTTGACCACTCAACCCCTTCTTCGCTTGACTACCCAGCCCCTCTTCTCTTGACCACCCAACTCCTTCCTTGCTTGTCTACTCAACCCTTTCTTGGCTTGACTGTCCAACCCTTTCTTTGCTTGACCACTCAGCCCCTCTTGTCTTGACCACTCAACCCCTTCTTTGCTTGACTACCCAGCCCTTCTTGTCTTGACCACCCAACCCATCTTGACTTAACCCCCAAGCTCCCTTGGCTTGACTGCCCTGCCCCAGCCCTTGTTGGCTTCGCGGTGCCCTGTCAGGGCAGTTGTTCCCTTCCCATGGCTCTGAAGAGCCAGAGACAGCAGAGAAGAGAGAAAAAGACGAGGAGAAATATCGATAACTCCCATCTCCTCCAGCCCACTAACTCGCCTTTGACACTTCTCCGCCACTTGAGCTTCACAAAGCCCCGGCTCTCTGAAGATTAATTGATGGAGTCCCCTCAACCTATTTTCAAATCCCTTTCAGTTACCATTGAGAACCTTCTGATTTCTTTTTCTTGATAAAGTCACCGGGGCTTTTTATGGGTTCTCAAACGATTGTCCGGCTTGACAAATTGGATTCTTAAAGCCGCTTCTTTAGAGAAAAAGGATGTGGTTTGACAAGAGGAGAAACAGCTCGTCTGCGAGACAGGGGGATAAATAAAAAAAAAGAGAGAGAAATCCCATTCTTCCAGGCAGGACCCACTCAACGGGTGTCGCGCTCGTCACTGATAATCTTATCTGAGCGTGATGGGAAGGGACCCGCACAAAGGGGCCGCGGCCGGGCTGCAGGGCTGATACGCCGCTGATTAATAGGACTGTCCAGCGCGGGCAGAGCCAGGGAAAGGTGATTAATGCCGTTAGATATGAACCCCGACCCCCCCTCCCCTCGCCGACGCTGCACCGGGGGAACCTCCTGCCGCCGGTGATGGATTGACTGCTGCCTCCCGCTCTGGGCACAGTGGGCAGCTGGCGGGGTGGGGGCAGCTGGGTTGTCACCCCTGGCTCGTGCTGAGGTTTGTAAGGTCGTGTCGCTCCCCGGGGCTACGGTTGATGCCGCTGATGGAGTTTTTATTGTCCGTGCTCAGAACCTGCCTGCCACGAGCCCAGGCACCCTTCAGGTCCATTTTCCAGGGAGGTAGTGGGATTGCTGTCCCTGGAGGGGTTCAAGAAATGAGCAGATATGGCCCTGGGGAACAGGGTATACTGGGCAGGGTGGAGTTGGGTTGATGGTTACGCTTGATGATCTTGCAGATCTCTTCCAACCTTGGTGATGCTGTGATTCTGTGTTTCTGATTCTCTGACTCTCTGATTCCATCGTTCCATGATCCCATGATTCTATCATCCCATGACTCTATTCTAACCCTAATTCCACGATCCCATGACTCTGGTTCTACGAGTGTATGATCCCATGGTTCTATGGCTCTATGATCTCATGATTCTATGGTTTTACAATCCCATGATCCCATGATTCTACAGCTCTCTATGATCCCACGGTTCTATGATCCCACGATTCTATCGCGTTCTAGGATCCCATGGTTCTGTGGTTTTATGATCCCATGGTTCTGTGGTTTTATGATCCCATGGTTCTGTGGTTTTATGATCCCATGGTTCTATGGCTCTCTATGATCCCACTGTTCTATGATCCCACAGTTCTATGGTTTTATGATCCCATGGTTCTATGGCTCTCTATGATCCCACAGTTCTATGATCCCATGGTTCTACGATCCCATGGTTCTATGGCTCTCTATGATCCCATGGTTCTACGATCCCATGGTTCTATGGCTCTCTATGATCCCATGGTTCTATGATGCCATGGTCCCATGATTCCATAATCCCATCTTTCTATGATCCTACAATTCTATGATCTCATGCTTCTATGGTTCTAGATCCCATAGTTCTATGACTCGAGGCTTTGCAAACACCAACCCACGCTCACGTTCAGTGCGACACCGGGGCAGAGTAGCTCAGGAGCCTGATCTCTCCCAACCCAAACAGGGCTGCTCCCTCCCTTTGGAAGGGTCTCTTCACTCCTAGCGGAAGTGTCCTGCAGGACCAAACCCTTGTGTGGGGAGAAGGAGAGGGATGAGGCGCCTGGAGCTCTGTGTGATGCTGAGCCGGGAGCCAGCGCTCTCGGTCCTCCCAGGCGAGCGGAGCCAGCACCTGGTTGTGTTTCAGCAGCACTTTAATTGCAGCCTCTTCATTTTTTAATTGAACGCCTTCGCTCGGAGAACTTCCCACCTAGCAGTTACTCTGACTAATGGAGGCGCCCGGCCGCTCCTACCTGCTCCCTGCGCTCAGTGGCTCCGGGTGATACTTTAAATCTTGTTAGGATTATTTATGACGATGTCCAGTTCAGCTCTGGAGCAGAGGGAGATCATTAACCTCTCCCGCAGCAGCGAGAACTCTCCGTGTTGTTCTCAAAGCCCATTAAAGCTTTGAAAACACCAGGGTGGTTTTTTTTTGGCTTCTTGGACTTAAAAACCCCACAGGGCTGCAGAATAAGATGCTGACACGGGTTGGCTGATGCGGGAGGAGCGCAGACCCTCCCGCTGTGTCTCGCTGAACCGCAGACGGAGCTCTGAAGAAGTTATTTGCTCATTAGCGGTCGCCCGCGTGGAGCTGGGAACCCAGAGGCAGGTGGTTCTGGTGGTGCTGGGAGGGAACAGGAGGTGGATTGGTCACGGGAGGGGTGGGAGATGCAGCTGCAGCCTTGAAGGCTGACGGCATCCTGGGCTGCATCAGCAGGAGTGCGGCCGGCAGATGGAGAGAGGGGATTCTGCACGTCTGCTCTGCCCTGGTGAGCCCTCACCCGGAGTCCTGCGTCCAGCTCTGGAGCCTCCAGCACAAGAAAGACCTGGAGCTGTTGGAGCAGGTCCATGGAGATGCTCAGAGAGCTGCAGCCCCTCTGCTCTGGGGACAGGCTGAGGGAGTTGGGGCTGTTCAGCTGAGAAAAAGGCTCTGGGGGTACCTTCTAGTGACCTTCCAGTCCCTGGGAGGGGCTGTCAGAGGGCTGGGAAGGCTGTTGCCGAGGACAGGGAACGATTGGACCAGGGGTCATGGTGTGAAGCTGGAAAAGGGCAGAGTGAGGCTGGACACGAGGACAAAGGTCTTGAATCTGAGGGTGGGGGATCCCTGGAACAGGCTGCCCAGAGAAGGGATGGAGGCTCCATCCCTGGAGCCATTCAAGGTCAGGCTGGCTGGGGCTCTGGGCAACCTGTTCTGGTGCGTGCTGGCCCTGCTTGTTGTAGGGGGGTTGCACTGGCTGCCCTTTGGAGGTCCCTTCCAGCTCAACCCAGTCTATGTTTCCATGTCTGTTGTCTCCAGTAGCCCCACTGGTTTTGGGTGGTTTTCCCTGTGTGGTTCCAGGGTGCTGCTCCTGCTCCTGCCTCGGTGAGAGCGAGGGCTGCCTTACAGATTATGGCTTTCAGCAGCCGCATATGGCCACTTAATATCTATTTATGGCCACCTAATGCCTCCTGCAGATGCTACTTCTGCTGGCTGGGTCTCACGTGGAGGGAATGGGGAGAACCTCTCGGTCTTCCACGGCTGGCTGAGGTTTCAGCTCAGGTTTGGCTGATTGCTTTGAGGTTTACTCAATCACAGGGGACATTTATCTGGAGACAGGTAGAAGCAGATGGTGCCTCTCCCACGTGGGCAGGTAGCTCCTGGAGATGTGGATCCGCTTTAGAGCCCTCAGGACTGAGGTGACCCTGAGCCCAACCCTGTCTGCTCACACCCCACACAGTCACCTTGTTTCCCAGTCCTTGTTGTGGTCCCTCCCATCCAAAAGACCCTGAAATGAGAGGTTCCACATCCCCATGCTGACAGTAACGAAGCCCTGGAAGATGTCTCTGATGTTTGGAAGCCAGTCGTGCTGACCATATGGCTGGGGAACCTGGAGGTCACGTTCATGATGGGCTGCTAATGAATCAGGAGCTTTATCTGGCCTGTCTGTGCCTCCCACAGCCAAGGAAACGCTCTTCATTAAGCCCTTGTTAAAGTGCCATCGTGAAGAGAAAAGCACCCCTAGATTAAAAGAGTAACTCTGCAAGTCCTTATTCTCCTCCCGGCTCTTCCAGGTGAGAGTTGTTCCATTTGAAGGCCAGGAGATGGATTTCCTCAGTGGGACCTGGACAGGCTGGAGAGCTGGGTGGGGAGACACTGAATGAGCTAGAACCAGGGCGGTGCAGAGTCTGGCAGCTGGGCAAGGACAACCCCAGGGACCAGTATGGGGTGGGGACTGAGCTGTTGGGGACCAGAGCAGGAGAGGGGGACCTGGGGGTGCTGGTGGCCAGCGGGATGGCCGGGAGCCAGCAGTGTCGCCCTCTTGTGGCCAAGAAGGCCAACAGCATCCTGGGGTGGATCAGAACAGGGGTTGGTTAGCAGATGGACAGAGGTTCTCCTCCCCTTCTACTCTGCCCTGGTGAGACCACAGCTGGGATCTAGTGTCCAGTTGTGGGCCCCTCAGTTCCAGAAGGACCCAGAGCTGCTGGAGAGAGCCCAGAGCAGAGCCACTGAGATGATGGAGGGAGGGGAGCATCTTCCTGCTGAGGAAAGGCTGAGGGAGCTGGGGCTCTTGAGCTTGGAGAAGAGGAGCCTGAGGGGTGACCCCATGAATATTGATCAATATGTGAAGGATGGGTGTCAGGAGGATGGAGCAAGGCTCTGCTCAGGGGCATCTAATGATAGGACAAGGGGCAGCGGGTGTCAGCTGCAACAGAGGAGGTTCCATGGGAGGTTCCACATCAATATGAGAAGGAACTTCTTCATGGTGTGGGTGACAGAGCACTGGAAGGGGTTGCACAGGGGGTTGTGGAGTCTCCTCCTCTGGACAAGTTTAAAACCCCCCTGGCCATGTTCCTGTGTGACTTGGTCTAGGGGATCCTGCTGTGGCAGGAGGCTTGGACTGGATGATCTTTGGAGGTCCCTTCCCATCCCTAATGACTGGATCTAGGGGATCCTGTTGTGGCAGGGGGACTGGACTGGATGATTCTTGGAGGTCCCTTCCAATCCTAATGTTCTGTGATGCTCCAGGAAGAGCAGCTGCTCTCCAGAGACCTAAAGACGGTCTCACTGGTCCCAGCTGGGTACCCGTGAGGAAAGAGTCCCGAGACCCTAAATAAAAGGGGTGAGTTCCCAGAAGTTCTTGCAGATCATAAATGCAAATGTACTGGCTGTCCTGAACGTGGTCTCGCTGGTGGGCGTTGGGGTGGCGAGAGGCTAACGCGATGTGATGAGCAATGCATCACTGGGGCGATGCTGCTCTGCCGAGGCATCGCTCTAATACATCACGAGAGCGACAGAGCTGTGGTGATCGATTGCTGCACCGTGGCCTCAGCCAGGGAGAGAACTCCAGGAGACTCTGCACCCTGGCAAGCTGATACCCAACGGCACCTAAGTCATCCAGCATCCCTGAAGGGGTTCAACAACCAGGCATCCAGGGTGTTTGAGGAGATGGGGTAGCGGCTGGGGGGTTGTAGGGCAGACAGTTGGACTTGGATGATCTTGAAGGTCTTTTCCAACCTTGGTGATTCTGTGGTTCTAAGTGCTCTCAAGCAGGTGTCACCTTGTGGAGTCCTTCAGCCTCTGCAAGAAGCCTCCCTCAGGGCTCTGCCTGTCCAGTGAACCCAGACCCCTGACACCACCTGGTCCTGCAGAACTGGGCAGGCAGTGTCACACCCAGCAGACCTTTGCCATGACTGTGTTACTCCACCTGGGTTTTAGGGGTGAGAGAACAGGCAGCTGGCAGTCGTGGCCACCAAGCAAGACCTGTCACCCTTGTTTCTCTCCTCTGCTGAGCAAGTAACAGCCATGAATCTTCTTGAAGAGATTGTCCTTGGGATTCTCTTCACTTGTGATCTGTTATCAAAGCTCTAAAGGTCACATTTCTCAAGCCCTTCCCTTGGAGCTTCAAACACTGCAGTTACTGCAAAGAGCTAAACCCAGTCATTTCAGAAGGCTGCCCCACACCCAGGGGCTGGAGGAAGCTCTGACCATCATCATCACCACCACCAGAGCTTGGTGCTCCCAGCTTCGCTGTAGCTTGCGCTGACAAGCTGCCTGGCTGTGGCTGAGCCTGTTCCAACCCCAGTTACCAAACCCAAGAGCTGAATCCGTGGTTCTTATTTAGATCCCCAGCAACAGGTGCCCCTACACCTGTGCCAGCTCTAAGCTAAGCCAGAGGCTGGCACAGAACAGCCCGTGGCTGACCTGGCCTTGAGTCATGGCTGCCTCACTAAGCCCAGCTCAGCAGCCCTGGCAGGGTCCTGCACCGGGGGCTCTCACTCCCACTGCTGCAGCTGGACTGGTTTAAGAAGGGTTGGATGAGCTGCTCTCTCATGGCTGGTACCCAGGGTCCTGCACTGGGAGCTCTCACTCCCACTGCTGCAGCTGAACTGGTTTAAGATGGGTTGGAAGAGCTGCTCTCTCAGGGCTGGTACCCAGGGTCCTGCACTGGGAGCTCTCACTCCCACTGCTGCAGCTGAACTGGTCTAAGATGGGTTGGAAGAGCTGGTCTCTCATGGGCTGGTACCCAGGTTCCAGCTCCACAGGGCAAAGCTCTGCAGGTGGGGCAAGGGGACATCACCCCCAGGCTGGCTCAGCCCCAGCACACGGCAGGGTGTTGGTGCCAGGTTCAGCTGGCCATGGGCCACCTCCAGGAGGACATGCGGTGTCTCATCTGGTATCGGGTTAGAGGGAGAGAGTCGGTGCCTGATACAGCCGAGAGCCTTCAGGAGGAAATTAACCCATCAGCGTCACCGGGATCAGGGTGAAGTGGCAGAGTGACTTCATTATGGGGCAGAGCTCCACAGGAGATCTTGGATTGGTGGCTGGAGCCTGCAGACCAGCTTTGCTGTGCTGCCAGCTTGGCCTTTAGACTCATCCAAGCGTGGGTCAGAGGCTGCCACATGGATGGGGGACGGTGCAGGAGGAGAAATGAAGGGCTCAGCGATCTGGACCCAGCTCAGAAGGACCAAGGGGACCATTTTTATGGACCTTGTCACCCAGAATCTCCTCCTGGATCCTACTTTCCCTGCTCAGATGGTTCACACTGCTCAGTCCTACCACCGGTGAGAGCTCCAGCTGAACCCTGGCTGAGAGGGGCCAGGGAAGCCAGGAGCAGCCGCTTGATCAGAGTCGCATCCGAACTGCTGCAGTAGATCCTGACTTCCTCAAGAGCTGTCCCCTGCTCTTTAATTTCACATGAGAGACCTGGATCTCCAAGAAACCACTCAGGGGAGGCTCCACAGGGGTTGCAGCCTTTGCTTTCTACCACGAGAAGTCCTGGCGGGGTTCAAGGTGGGATCCCCTGACAGCCCAGTAACCACAGTCCAGAGGAGGCTGCTGAGGTGAGCCTCATTCCAGGCTGGGATGGTGGAGATCCCTGGGTAGCTCAGTGAAGGGCTGGAGAGGATGATGGAGTGTTGGAGCAGCTCAGTGAAGGTCTGGTGAGGATGATGGAGTGTTAGGGTAGCTCAGTGAAGGTCTGGAGAGGATGATGGAGCATTGGGGCAGCTCAGTGAAGGTCTGGAGAGGTTGGTGGAGTGTTGGGGCAGCTCAGTGAAGGTCTGGAGAGTTTGGTGGAGTGTTGGGGCAGCTCAGTGAAGGTCTGGTGAGGATGATGGAGTGTTGGGACAGCTCAGTGAAGGTCTGGAGAGGATGATGGAGTGTTGGGGTAGCTCAGTGACGGTCTGGAGAGGATGATGGAGTGTTGAGTCAGCTCAGTGAGGGGCTGCCAGGGCTTCCCTGTCTCAGCAAGTGCTGCCATCACCCACCCCCAGCTCAAATGTGGTGATGACCCCCCTGAGGTGTAAGAAGGACTGTGTGTGGTTTGTAAAGGCCAGTGTGGACCAAAACACCTCCCAGGTGAGTGGAGCAGGGATCTGCTGCTCGGGATGCAGACGGGGGTGCGTGTGACATCCCGATGCTCCCTGAGCCCCAGCTCTGTGGGTGCAGAGGTGCTGGGCTGGGCTGGGTGCTGGTGGGACGCAGCTGCCACAAGCCCAGCGCAGCAGCCGAGCACCAGCCTTGTCTCTCCTGAGCTCTCTGAGCTGATGTGATCTGGCGTCCCTAACGACGTGGTTCGGATTTGATTAGGGGGGTTAATGCAGTTATGGCTGCGTTCGCCCGGCGCAGCTCTTCCTGACGGACAGCGCTGGAATGTGAGATGTGGCCAGAGGCTGCCGGTGGCTTCTCGTCTGCCAGGCTTGCTGCAGCCTCCCAATGTGACCCTGGCCAGAAGGTCAAACCTGGGAGTCCAGCTCCCATCTGCTGTTGGAAGGCCAGTGAATTTCAGGAAGGGTCAATCCAGGATGGGGTGGGGACCAAGGAGCCTCGGTAGCAGCCGGTGTAGCTGTTGCTGAGAGAGGCTAAACCTTCACAGAAGGTTCCTTGCTCATGTCTCCTTTGATGTGAGCTTGGTGGCCATGGGATCTGCTGTGTCAGCAAGAAAAGTGATTTGATTCACTGGAGAGAAGGAACCAAACCAGTTAATGGTCTAAAGCCACGAAGGAAGCACCAGAAAGTGCTGCCATTGCCATGTCCAGTGTACCAGAGATGCAGGAACACCAGGACCTCACAACGGGACCAGAGTGGTGCCCAAAGTGGTGCCACTTGCGCGGTGAGATGGCGCAGTGGGATGTG
This sequence comes from Phoeniculus purpureus, assembly GCA_028565055.1. NCBI lineage: Eukaryota > Metazoa > Chordata > Aves > Bucerotiformes > Phoeniculidae > Phoeniculus > Phoeniculus purpureus. The sequence continues at coordinate 15,843,257 of JAOXOE010000765.1, read as the reverse complement.
TCTGAACAGCCCCTCGTTCTCACCGTTACATCAGCCCCCCTGGGTGCAGATACTCTGGGACATAACTGCAGCAGAGAAGATAATAGGATCATTTAGGTTGGAAAAGACCCCTGGGGATCATCAACCCAACCATCAGCCCTACTCTACAAGGTCACCCCTAAACCACATCTAAGTGACTTCTAAACTCATCCAGGGATGGGGAGTCAACCTCCACCCTGGGCAGCCCATCCCAGTGCCTGACCACTGTCTCCAGGAAGAATCTCTTCCTGATGGCCAGTCTAACCTCCCCTGTTGGAGCCTGAAGCCCTTCCCTCTGCTTCTGTCGCCGATGACCTGTGAGAAGAGCCCAGCACCAGCATCTCTCCAGTATCCTTTCTAACAGCTGTAGAGAGCGATGAGGTCTCCCCTCAGCTTCCTCTTCCTCAAACTAAACAGCCCCAACTCTCTCAGTCTCCTCATCAGATTGACTCTCCAGGCCCTACCCCACCTTCATTGCCCTCCTCTGCATCTGTAAAGCAAATAACCCTGCAGAGCAAGCGCTTCCCTTACCTTCTTCTCACGCCTCATCCTTGAGAGGGATGTGGGGTCTCCAACTAATGTAGGGTGTCCAAGTCATGTGGGAAGTCCAGATCATTTAGGATGTCCAACTTGTGAGGGGTGTCCAAGTCGTGTGGAGTGTCCAGGTTATGTGATGTCTCCAGGTTGTCTGGGTTGTCCAGGTTGTGTGGGATTTCCAACTCATGTGGGGTGTCTTAGTTGTGTGGGTTGTCCAGATCATTTGGGATGTCCAGGTTGTGTGGGGTCTCCAGGTTGTGCAGGGTGTCCAAGTCATGTGGAATGTTCAGGTTGTGTGGGGTGTCCAAGTTGTGTGCAAAGTCCAGGTTGTGTGGGGTGTCCAGATCATTTGGGATGTCCAAGTCGTGTGGGATGTCCATGTTATGTGGGATGTCCAACTCATATGGAGTGTCCAAGTCGTGTGGGATGTCCAAGTCATGTGGGGTGTCGAGCTCTTGGAACGGGCTCGTCCAGCCCGTCCCGGTTCCCGCGGGCGATCGCACAGAGCCGCGGGGGATCCCCCAGCATCTCCAGAGACTGCTCTGTGCCTACCAGCCTCTCAGGGTGTTTTCAGCAGCTTTGATCCGCCTGTTGGAAATTCACAGCGATGATGATGCCCTCTAGGGAGAGACTTGTTTGTCCTACCCCGGCTTCAGCCTCAGACTTGCGAATCTGAAGTGCATTTGCATCTCTAGCTGCGCGGCTGTGTTTCCGCGGGCGCTGCCAGCGCACGTTTCGCCGTCGCTCTCCTTGGATGCTCTTGCTTCCTCCCGCAGTCTATTCCTTTGAGTGACACGGAGCTGATAATGAATCGTGGTTCCAGCGCCGAGCGAGCTGCCTCCTCTCATTCCACCTCTCCTGGTTGTTCAGCGACAACGCGAGGGCTCGCTGCCGTGTCTATTTTAGATTCCATCATGAAAGGAATAATTGAGATGGAGATTCTTAGTCACTCGGTGCAGAAGGTCAGGGAATTAATGCTGTGATCCATCCAGACCATTCATTTGCTCTGCTCTCCTGCTCCTTTTGCCTCCTTAAACTGTCTGCAGGGGAAAACAAATGCGCCGAGGAGAAGGTAACGGCATCTCCCACGCCGCTCGCATCCCCGGGCGCTGATAATACACCCTGTTTGTCTTTATTTTGGGGGTGTTCCAAGGTAGTTTTATCATCTCAATTGATTAGCGGCGACAGGGAGGAAAACATTCAGGAGGGGCAGGAAGAAATGACTCCAGTGAAACCATTGACTCGGTGGTAGCAGTGATCTGCTTCTGGGAATTATTTATTATCATAGTTAGTACTATCAGTTTGGACCTCTGGAGTGGTTTATCAGAGGGTCTTGGAGGCCTTTGGTGACTATTGATCAGGTAGAAAAACAAGGTAGACGGCCCCGTTTGGGGTAGAGGGAAGGTGACGGGATTCATAGAGTCACAGAATCATTAGGGATTGGAAGGGACCTTGAAAGATCATCCGGTCCGATCATAGAATCATTAGGGATTGGACGGGACCTCGAAAGATCATCTAGTCCAAT
>JAOXOE010000765.1:15816349-15831758 GCA_028565055.1 Phoeniculus purpureus | reverse complement strand
ACCCTCCTGGCCATGTTCCTGTGCGACTGGATCTAGGGGATCCTGCTGTGGCAGGGGGATTGGACTGGGTGATCTTTCGAGGTGCCTTCCAACCCCTGATGTTCTGTGATTCTGTGACCTCTAGGATCATCAAGTCCAGCTCTCATTTGTTGGACACCCCATAGGTGCACGGGAAACCCTGTGTTTATGGGACTAGTGGTGCCTGCAGCCTCCCAAGTGGTCCAGACCCCTCACGTGTGCAGAGCCCTCTGTGCCTGGAGGGCCCTCCATTCCCAACAGGGCACCACTTGCTGGGGATGGGCACTCGGGAGAGCTGGAATTTAGCAAATCCAAGACAGAAAAGGAACTTCCAACCTAGCAGACCCTCTTCTGCTGCCCCAACCCCTGCGGAAATCCCGTCCCAGTGCTGCTGTAAATGCACCTCCTCGTTTCTGTAGTGGGGTCGTGGCTGCACAGCTCATTCCCCAACCTGCCCCCAAGGGGTTGTGATGGGGGAGGTGACACCAAGCTATTCCTCAGAGCAGCTGCTGAAAGACAGGAGGTGACTTGAGCCATGACACTGGCCACCAGCTGTGTGGTTTTGGTAGCCAGCAGCTCTGTTACCGCTGCTCTGAGCTGACCTGAAACCCAGCTTTGGGAAGGAGATGCAGCAAGATGCTTCACCAGACCACAGCTCATCCCCATGTTGTGCTGACCTCCCAGAGGACCTGCTGAGAGGTCACCAAGCTGACTGCCCTGTGTTAAATCAGTCTGTTCAGCAGGGAACATCTACGTCAGGTCCATTTGATGATGTGGGATGATGTCCACTGAGGAGTTCTGGCTGTGAAAAGCCTCTTCAAGGTTCCTATGCCTCAGCTGATTGGCAGGAACTCTGTCGGGAACCTGTGAAAAGAAGAAATTGATACCATTTCTCTATAAATGAGGAGTAATTCCACTGAGAAGACTCACGAAGCAGCCCCAGCCATCTGGTGAGAACCAGGGGCTGCAGACATGGCCGTGGACCGCAACCATTAGCAGCTGTGGAGTCTAAGCTGGAAATCAGCAGCCTTCTGTGTTTCTCCAGATCTTTGTGCAATGTGTTCTTCTTCCCTTGGTTGGGCCAACCTGGGTGACAGGTTCCCATAATCAGGTCCCAAGAGGAAGAAGCAGGAAAGAGATGAGCAGCATCTCACAGACATTGGAGTCTCCTTCTCTGGAGACATTTAAAACCCGCCTGGATATGTTCCTGTGAGACTTGGTCTAGGAGATCCTGCTGTGGCAGGGGGATTGGGCTAGATGATCTTTCAAGGTCCCTTCTGATCCCTAATGATTCTATGATTTTTATTTTAGGTCCCTCCTGAGGGTCCTTCCCCACCAACTTTTTACAACTCTGAAAAGTAGGAGACAAGTTTTTCAGTGACACAAGTGCGAGTGTAGAAGGGACACGGGGAGGCCAGCTCTTCTTACTGGTGACACTGGAACAGGTCACCTAGAGAAGTTGTGGCTGCTCCATCCCTGCCAGTGTCCAAGACCAGGTTGGATGGGGCTCTGGGCAACCTGGTCTGGTGAGAGATGTCGTTGCCCATGGCAGGGGGTTGGGAATGGATGAGCTCTGAGGTCCCTTCCAACCCAACCCATCTGGAACTGGGATCTCACATCAGTTCAGTGTTGAGGTGTCCTGTGACTCAGCATCTGGACTGTTTGACTGCTTTTCCAGTGGTCTGTGTGTTCTGCTGTCACCCTGAAAGTGGTGGCAGTGGTCCCATGGCGGGGCTGCACCTCAGATCAGGAGTGATGTGAACGGCAAGGAAAGCTCTGCCCCACTTGGAGCAGCAGAAGGGCTTGAGCTGAGCTTTTCAAACCAGCTCAGCACCCTTCTGCGCCAGTGTCACAGTAAAACCTAGGACTGCACGCCCCTAATTTAGGCTTTCTGGCTCTTAAATAAGCTCAACCATCGCTAATTTTAGACGTATCACTGCAAAACTGCTCCTCGTCTCATTTCATGGGCAGGAGTAGTAAAAGCTCTGAGCTCCAACCCTGTGTTTAACGAAGCAGGAGCCAGCCCAGTGCTGGGAAAACCACAGAGCCCACAGGAACGCCTGTACCACACCAGTCTGTGATGGGGGTGGCGGGGGGTTACGCTCCCAATATCCCACTGAATGCAGTAAATCTACACCTGGGAAGCATCAGGAATTAGGGTTTTCATTCATCCTTTAGTGCGAACCCGCTGCCTCTTGGGGTTTATTTGCATGAGCAAACCTCTGTGGGAAAGGCAGCTGTGCAGCGGCGGCGGCTCCGTCGCTCTGTTTTCCTTTCCGCTGCCTGGGTTTCCTCCAGGGAGCTGCGATGCAAAATGCAGGACTTGCCCAGGGCTCCTATTCTGCTGGGCAAGGAGTTTGGAGCGGCAGGGAGAGGCTCGGGACAGATCCTCCAGAGCCACCAGCTCTGGCTGCTTCACCTCCACCAAAGCTGATGGGTGTTTTGGGCTCAGTGTGCCTGAGCAAAACCATCCCCAAAGAGAAAGGCACCGCTGAATCATAGAATCATCAGGGTTGGAAAAGTCTTTCAAGAGCATCAGTTCAACCATCCACTCTACAACCCCCCAACCACTAACCCAGGTCCTCAAACACGCTGGCTGCCTGGTTGTTGAACCCCTCCAGGGACGGTGCCTCCACCCCCGCCCTAGGCAGCCTGTTCCAAGGCCTCCCCACTATGTCTGGGAAGAAGTTTTTCCTAAGATCCAACTTGACCCTCCCCAGGCACAACCTGAACATTTCCTCTGGTCCTATCACTGGTCCCTTTGGAGAAGAGGTCAACCCCAGCCTCACTGCAGCCTCCCTTCAGGGAGCTGTAGAGAGCAGTGAGGTCTCTGCTCAGCCTCCTTCTCTCCAGGCTGAACAGCCCCAGCTCCCTCAGCCTCTCCCCATCAACCCTGTTCTCTAGACCCCTCATAAGCCCAGTTCCTGGCTGAAGAGCCCCAGCTCACATCCAGTCAAGTCCAGAGACCATAAATTCCTTGTCCAAAGTCACCCAACCAATGTCCTGGTGGGACACAGAAGGTCTGGCTGATGGTACCCAGCTCCTAGCCCCTGCAAAACTGCCCTGGCTTGGTCCCTTCTCCTTCCCTCCCCTCTCTGGGCTGCTCTCAGAGCTGTTTATCTGGGACAAATCCGAACATTCCACCAGTAAGGCGAAGTCAGTTTGGGTTGAAAGGCAGCCATGGGCGAAACCAGGCGTGTAGGGAGCAGCTCTTGATGCTCGAGGCGGGGAGGTTGGCTGCAGACAGCAGCGTGTGTGTGTTTTCCTCACAGCTCTTTTGAACAGCTTCCCCTCTCTCTGCTCCAACACGCACCAGTTGTCCCAGTTGGCATTCCCAAAGAAGCTCCTTTTGCAGAGACGTTGGGCTCCGGTTGGCCTCACCGTGTGGAACCAGGAGCTGCAAGAGGAGCTTAGGTTTAGATTCCAAATGTCTCTGGGTTTGGTGCATCCCAAGCACTGCTTCAGCTCCCTCCAGTCCTTCTACCAGCACTAGAGCTGGGACAACGTGAGATCTGAACCCGATGACTCGCTGGTGCTGTTGTTTTCATGCCCTGTGTGTGGTTCTTGGAGAACAGGTCTTGTGAGGAGAGGCTAAGGGAGTTGGGGCTGTTTAGCCTGAAGAAGAGGAGGCTGAGAGGAGACCTTATGGCCCCTTACAGCTCCCTGAAAGGAGGTTATAGGGAAGCTGATGGTGGCCTCTTCTGCCAGGTAACTGATGACAGGACAAGAGGAAATGGCCAGTTGAAGCAGAGGAGATTTAGATTGGAAATTAGGAAGAATTCCTTTAGTGAAAGAGCTGTTAAACCTCCAAACAGGTTGCCCAGGGCAGTGGTAGAGACCCCATCCCTGGAGGTCTTCAGATGGGGCACTCTGGGACATGATCTGGCTGTCATGGAGGTGTTTGGTTGAAGGTTGAACTTCTTTTCCAACATTAATGATTCTGTGATTCTGTGGTGGGGGGATTGGACTGGATGATCTTTCAAGGTCCCTTCCAATCCCTAATGTTCTGTAAAACCCTTCTGGCCATGTTCCTCTGCAACTTGGTCAAGGCGATCCTGCTCTGGCAGGGGGATTGGACTGGATGATGTTTACAAGTCCTCTCCAATCCCTAATGATTCTATGATTCTGTCATTCTATAACTTCTGAGCTCTCTTCTTCCTCGTGTCTTACAGTCCAACAAAGTTCCTGTCGTGCAGCCGTCCCACGGAGTCCACCCACTCACCCCGCTCATCCCTTATAGCAACGACCATTTCAGCCACGGCTCCCACTCGCCCCACTTGCCCGCTGACATCAACCAGAAACAAGGTAATGGGATCACTGGGGAGATGCATGGTGGGAGGGGATGGTGTTGGAGGACCACTGAGATCAAGGCTGTCACCTTCCTGGTCCCAAATGGGTGGGGAAATTCAAGATCTGTGGTCAGCTGGGGCTTTGCTGGGCAGTAGGAGTTTGTGTTGGTGGTTGGCAAAGGAAAAGACCATCAAGATCATTGAGGACAACCCAAAAGCCACTGCTAAACCCTGCCCCTGAGCTCCAGATCTCCGTGACTTGGAAACACGGCCAGGGACGGCCATTCAACCCCCTCCCTGGGCAGCCTGTTCCAAGTGCTGAGGACCCTTTCCAGGAAGAAGTTTCTCCTCAGGGCCAACCTACACTTCCCCTGGGGCAGCTTGAGGACATTTCCTCTTGTCCTATTGCTTGTTTCTTGGAGAAGAGACCAGCCCCCACCTCTCTCCACCCTCCTGTTAGGCAGTTGCAGACAGCAGAAAGGTCCCTCCTCAGCCTCATTCTCTCCAGACTAACCAGCCCCAGCTCCCTCAGCTGCTCCTCACGAGGTTTGTTCCCCAGACCCAAGGTTTTTCAAAAGGGCCAGCCCTGCTGATCACGCTCTGTCCTCTGTACAAGCCATCCTGTACCTTCAGAGCAGAGCAGAGCCTTCGAGATGGTGTTGACCAGAAAATGGAAAGTAATCTTTCGTCTGACTCACCGCCAGACTGTTGTTAGGTTGTCATTTTGAGAAAACAAATGCTTGAAACAGGAAATATTTTGACTAAACAGGATCGGGGTCTGACGGCGGGCTGCGGCGTCGGATGGTCGTGTCTCCGTAGCCACACGTTGTGCGGTTGTCGCATGGTTGGGCTCTTTGGGTTCCTGGGTGAGTCCAGGACACGTCAATTGGCTCACGAGGCTGTGGAGGAAAGTACAGTAGGTAGAGGTTAAACCCTGAACAGTAAAACAGGGGCATGTGCATGGGAATTCACCCCAGACCATCCCTCTTCATGGGTTACCGGCAAGCTGAGCGTAGATCAAGCTTCTCTCAAACCTGTGTTAGTGCAACAGAACCTCTCCACCAGCCTCGTGCCCAGACCTGGGGTTGTGTGAGAGCAAGAGGAGCCCCTCCCATTCAGAGGGGATGCAGGGCCCATCAGAATCCAGAAATCAGTGTAAAAACAGGGGCACAAACCCACCTGCTCTGATTTGGGCAAAGGCTTCAACCCAACAGTGATCTAGCCCATCCTAGAGACGTCGGCTTTGCCCAGTGTCATCGTAGAATCATAGAATCATTAGGGATTGTCATAGAATCATTAGGGATTGGAAGGGACCTCGAAGATCACCTAGTCCAATCCCCCTGCCAGAGCAGGATCGCCTAGACCAAGACGCACAGGAACACATCCAGGCATTGCTAATGTGATGGGGTATCGAGGATGCTCTTGGCTGGAGGATGTGCTGAATTATCCCCAGAGGCTGTGTTCTGTGCTCTCAGGGAGGATGATGTGAAGGATTTAGAATCATAGAGTCACAGAATCATTAGGGATTGGAAGGGACCTCAAAAGATCATCCTCCAATGTAGGAAAATCAACTGCTTCCCCTGGGAGATGATTCCAGGGGTTAATTGTTCTCATGATGAAGACTTTTCTTCTGGACTTCAGTGGGAATCTCCCCACTGGCACCCATCACTGCTGAGGCATAAACCCACCATGAGAGCAGGAAGGGTTAACAAAACTAAACCCATTACAAGCTCAGCTCCTGGCAGATTCCTGAATCTCAGGAGGGCAGCAGATTTCTGTGTCTCCTGGGAAGGTGACCCAACACATCTTCCTTTACACCACCTCTGCAGATGCCCTGCAGAGCACAGAATCCCCTGCTGGGACCCACTGTTAGCCTGAAGAGCCCTAAGCAATACAGGAGCAGCTCACCCGAGAGATGAGCTGGTTATGTTCCTCCATGGAGGCTCCAGTTGACACTGGAGTGGTCCTTCTCCAGTGGTTCCTTGCTGGGGTGGGTTGGTAATGTGGGAAGTCTTCCTCAGGCTGCAACATCCACCTGCACCCTCAGTGCAGGCATTTTCCAGCCTCCTGTTAGCCTATAGATTTGCATCAGAGACAGTCAAGGGGGTCTGTCCATCCCTCAGATCCAACATACAGAACCATAGAAGCATCCAGGTTGGAAAAGACCTTCAGGATCATCAAGTCCTCTCCACGTGGAGAGGTTTAGCCCATCACCCTCAGCTGGCATCTACCTCCATGGGTGCCGCTGTGATCCCTGTGCTGCTGGGGTAAGGGTTTCCATCCTTGTTCATCCCAGACATGTCCCATCTCAATTTTCATCACTGAAACACCTCCCATTATCACCCAGTGCAAGCTCTCGAGAGCCACCGTGTTGCTCATTCTCGCAGCAGCCCTTTCAAGCCTTTCCCAGTAGCCCAAGGACATGCAGACAAGGAAATACAAGCAGGATCTTCTGAATCAGTGGCTGCTGCCCCAACCACCAGGCTAGCAAGAAGAACTTGTGCTCTGGATGATGCAGCTTGTCCTGTTGGAGGTTCAGATCCCAGGAAGCTGGGTGAGGATCTGGATCTGGATCAGGATCTGGAGGGGGCTACCTCACCTGGCTGTTTGGCTCGCGTGACCATCAGTGGGTTCTGCATCCCATAGCTGTAGGGAAACCTCGTACCAAGGTCCTCCCAGTTACATCTTTACTGGGGGTAACTCCTCATGAGACACTGGGAGTCCACTGGTGTTGATCCTGGTGAATTGTTTGTTATCACCACAGCCAAGGAGACTAATCCAGACGGAATTCTGGGGGTGCATACTGCTCTCAGCTGCCCCCCCAGTTTGTTTGATGGTTTTACTGACCAGGGTCAGCTACTGGAGATCCAGATTTTGTCTGAGGCTCGTTAGCAGTCAATCCCTCAGCCCCAGTTCCCCTCCAGTTCCCCAGTGTGGGGGTCAGCTGGAGGCTGCTCTTGTTGTCTGAGTCTCACCCGCAGCCTCAGGCTGCAGGGGCTGGTTGGGGTCTGGGTGGCTGCTGCCGTCCCCTCTAGCCATGCCCGCCCATGCCAGCAGCTTTGAAGATCCTGCAGGGATTCCCCGTGCACAGGGTGAATTCCCAGCTGGCACCATCCGCACCCCCGTGGGTGCAGAGCCCACCCTGCTTTGGACGGGGACCCAAATCGCTTCCAGTCGAGATGGAAGTGATGTCTGCTGGAGCTCACGGGAGGTCTAGGAGCTGCAGACTGATGGGATGGGGGTGGAAGAACAGTTTTGACCATCACACTGGGGTCTGTGGGGTGGGCAGAGGGATCCATCAGGTCCTGACCAAGGAAAGTTGCTGGGGGGCACATGGAGCAGGGCTGATGCTTGTGCAGGAGCAGGCTGCCTTCCCCACCCCCTGACAGGAGTATTTAGGATCCTGCAGCAGCGTGGGTGACCCACCACGTCCCCACAGAGAGAATCAGAGCAGTAAAAGGGGTGATTCCATGATCCTGACACTGGCAGACAGCAAGTGCCCCTAGATGGAGCAACTGGGAGCTCAGGAGGGGCCTGGATCAACTGGGGACGCCAGTGCCGCGTCCAGCTCACCTCCTTTTCCCTTCCCCCAGGAGTGCACCGTCCGTCCCAGACCTCAGACATCCCCGGGTTCTACCCCCTCCCTCCCGCTGGAGTTGGACAGATCACGCCGTCGATGGGATGGTGAGTGAGGAGGGTCCCAGCCCACCGCCCGCTCCGTGTGGGGTCGGGTTATGGAACAAGCTGCATTCTCCACACCCTCACGGTGCTGCCACCCAGCTTCACCCCTCCTGCGTGCTCTGTGGTGATGGGGAGCAGGATTTAACCCCAGATCCCAGAGAGACCAAAGGCTTTCCCCCAGCTGGGGCAACCCCGGAGCGGAGCCACAACCTTCCCAGTTCCAAACCTTACATCTGGGGATTAGGAAACCAAGGGAGAGCTTCCAACGCACCTCTCCTGATCACAAGAAAACCTCTCGCTTTTTTGAGTAGGAGGCAGTCTCCTCTCTCACCAGGGTTTTCCAGCACAAACAGCGACTCCCTGGAGTGAGTGTGGTGTAAACCAGTGGGATGCTCCACACTCTGGGCCATGGTGCATCTTAAGGTCTGGAAATATACAGGGGAACATAAACATCATGGAGCCATCATCATCATCATCATCATGATGGCAGAGCCCTGCCCCAGTGAACAACCCCCCTGGTCCCAGCATCTTGCAAAGCAGAGCCTGGGACAGCCAGTTCAAAGTAGCCCGTGGATGGGCTGCGTGGGCACTGCCACTGGCTGCGGTCACCCCACCGGGGAGCAGATGTGGTGGGAGGTGCTTTGTGGGCATCGTCGCTCTTGGGGTTAGTGGTTGTTGCTGGTCGGTGATGCCGGGACCTCGGGGAGGCTCACGGGGAGGCTGGCGGGTCAGGGTGGTTGTGATGGGGATCAGGAGGGTAGGTCACATCCACTGTGCTGCTAGCCAGCAGCAGCTGAAGCCTCAACAGGTACCACCAGGTACCAGAATGAAGTGCAGGTGGGGAGAGGTGAAGAACACAGGGCAGAACTTTTGCTTTTCCTTCTCTTTGGTTGTGAATTCGGCGTCCCAGATGATTTTAACAGCAGCTGGGGCTTCTGACACAGAGTTTGACTTCAAAGAGACTAAATTCTACCTCCCGTGGGGGATCTGCTGCCCTCCGGGTGGTGGTTTAACTCCTCATTCGATGTGAGGGAGAAGCAGTGCTGGGGGGGACTGTGCTGTAACGGGGAACAGGAGCCTTGGGGAGGGGAGAAAGGAGCTGGTTTGCTGAGCACAGGGTCCTCTCATGGGGTGGGAGAGAAGCATGAGGTGCTCAGATTGTTTGTTGGTGCTGGAGGGAGGTTGTCTTCAGAGTCTTCTGGGTTGGGCATCCTCGAGCAAACCTCGTCAGACACGTTCGTGAGTGACTAATGGAGCAGCTATGGTGGAGCAACAGCTCAGAGCATGTGTGTCTGTACCAGAGCCTTTGCTCCTCCTTCTGCCTGCCCCAAACTCATGCAAACAGCCCCAGAACCTCCCTGGAGCTGCCCAGTCCTCAGCTGGAGCTCAGTACATTGGGGTGGATGGGTGCAGGAGCACCCCAGTGGGTTCATGGTAGCGCTGACCCTCATGCAGGGGCTGTGTGCCAGGGCTGGTTGTGCCAAGGATGGTGGTAGCAGGGCTGGCTGCTGAGCCAGAGCAGCTTTTCCCCCTCGAGCTGGGCAGAAGCAGGCTTTGTTCTCCCCGAGTGCTTTGGCAGGAGGAGCTGCAGTCCCTCGGTAACTATCTGGGACAACAGTCAGATAACTGTCCCATCGAGTGAGTCCTGCTCGTGGGAGCCTGGCAGCAAACAAGAGCCAGGACCCCCTGATCCAGGTCACCCACCCGCTGCCACAGCAGCTCCCCCTTGGCCACCCCATCACCGGTTGCTGTGGGCTGTGATCACAAAATCACAGACCATCAAGGATTGGAAGGGACCTCTAAAGACCACCCAGTCCCATCCCCCTGCCACAGCAGGATCCCCCTAGATCCACTCACACCAGAACACATCCAGGCGGGTTTGAAACGTCTCCAGGGAAGGAGTGATCCCACATTCCCAACCAGCAGGGACCCATTTTACAACCCCATCACTCCCTGGCAGCCCATGGTAGCCGCCAGTGCCCAGCTGCCAACCCCAGCCTCCCAATGCCTGTCGCTCCTGGAGCAGCTCCGAGTGTTTTTCTCGGCCCTGGGGCAGCCTCCATCGACTTCAAAGGCTGTTTGGGGTTCCCGATGGCGCGGGGTAGCACTTGGCTGCCTCTTGCTGTGTTTATACCCGCCGACATCTGAGAGGTGGGAGAGGGCTTCTGCCTGGCAGGGTGTAAACAGCCCCCCCACCGCCGCCTGGGCTGCTTTTCCTACAGACAGATCCTGCAGGTTTCAGTCAAGCTGAGGCACAGCAGGAACAGGAACCTCCTTTATTTATAGCTTGGTTAGAATGAGCTTTTTTATTTATTGGGTTCCTTTTGCTTATCAGAGCTGGGAATAGCTGCTGCTGCTGGTGTGGGGGGCAGCTCCGTGCAGCCTGGTCACAGGAGCACGAGCATCCCCACGGGTTTAAATCCCCCTCTGTGTCCTCCCTGTGCATCTCAGTTTCCACTTGGAGGCTGGGAGCATCTTTTTGTTGGGTTTGCAGAACAAGCCGGGGTGTTTTTTTTGAGCAGCCTCCATATGAAAACCAGGGGGGTTCCCTCGCTGGGGAACTTTCTGCACAGTGAGTTCATTCTCTCAACACTCATTTCCAGCTCCAGGTCTGGTCCAGACCCAGTCCCCAGGATGAAAAAACATCAGCAAATCATGTAGTCACAGCATCACAGGACATTAGGGATTGGAAGGGACCTCCAAAGATCATCTAGTCCAATCCCCCTGCTTCTAGTCTGGTTAAACCCTGAGTTAGAGGTAGGGTTAGTTCATTGTGGACATCCTGACAAGGATGGGCTGGGGAACTCAGAGCATCTCTGCAGCATCTGCAAGAGCAGGTCCTTTCTTGCTGGACCCCAGGAGGTTCTTGTGCTCCTGGTGCAACCTGCAGCTGTTCAGCCTCTTGTGCTCCACACAGAGAGATGCTGTGACCAGGCTTTAAGGGCTTCTTTGCTCAACCTGTGCTCTTGTAGCTAACTTCTCCCATGCAACAGCCACATCTCCTCGTTTTCCAGTGCCTCTCCACGTTTTGGAACAGGATAAAGCTGCAGCACTGGGAACACAGCGGGGTCACGGCTGCATCTGACCTTTGCAGAGAGCCCAAGCATCTCCCAAAACATTGTCCCTTGAGCCCAAGGGGCCACCGCCACCTCCTCCCCAGGCAGAGCTCCTGGAGCACCGATGCTTTGAGCCCCTACCTTAGCACAGGGTTGTCTTTTAGGAGCCACCCCGTAGCTGTGGATACTTGATAGACTCTTTCTTCCCGATCCCAGGCAGAGCCAGTCTGTCTATCCGCTCCCGTCATGTGGATTTAGGCAGCCGTACTCGCCGGCGCTTTCTCCTGGGGCTTCTTTCTCCAGGTGAGTATGAGCCGTGTGAGGCAGGACAGCAGCTCCGCTGGGCTCGCAGCTTGCACTTTGTTGCCGTCAGAGCTTGCAGCACACCTTGGCCACTCAGGGACGGCCGTGGACCTTCCCAGGGTGGCCGAGGGGGAGAGACGACGCTTTGAAGGCAGTGTCTGGTCCCAGGGGTGCTCAGGGGGATACTGAACAACTCAGAAGGCGAAACCAAGCCTGAAGAAGCTGCCTACAGCTTAGTGTAGGGGAGATGGGGTGAAGCCTGTTGTTCAGGAGCTTAGTCTTTGTCACTAGCCCCGATCCTGAATAGACCCCTGTGCCACCACCACTGAGTTTGGCTCTGGTTTACCTGGTCTCAGCCTTAAAAGCAGCAGAGGCAGTGATTCATCAGCACAAAGCAGTTCTCTGAGACTGAAGTGCAGCTTCTGCTTCCTCCATCCCATCATCAGGCAATGCAGAGCTGGACCCTGCACAAGGGAAGGGGTCGGGAGAAGCCACATCACTGCTGGCTTTGAGGATGTCCCCCTGTGGCATGACCTGCCTTAAATATTGAGGAGATTGAGCCACTTAGCACAGCCCCAAACCACCAGCACAGCAAGTTTATGATGACCCAGCACCAAACTTTGCCCTCTGTAACTATACCCACACTCCAGTGATGTCCCTGTGGGTGGGAATTGCAGAGCCCAGCCACTCCGGCCATGCTGGTGGCTCCAATGAGGACAGCAGGACCATGGGGATGCCTGTGTGTGCTCACACAGCAGCTTCTGCTTGTGCTTCGTGTTGTGCTGAAAAGCCGTGAGCAGGGGGTTCCCACAGGAAAACTGTGCAAAGCCTTATCTGTGCAAGCCCTTAGCCATGCAAAGCCCTCCACCCATGAGACCCTCCATCCATGCAACCTTCCATCTGTGCGAGCTCCTATCCATGTGTCCCTTCATCCATGCATCCCTTCATCTGTACAAGCCTCCAGCCATCCATGCATCCCTAAATCCATGCATCCCTTGATCCATGTAACCTTCCATCCATCCATCCAACCTCCCATCCATCCATCTAACCCTCCATCCATCCATCCATCCATCCAGTCCCTCATGAATACATCCAACCCCCCATCCATCCATCCAACCCTCCATCTATGCAACCCCCCATTCATCCATCTAACCCCCATCCATCCATCCAACCCCCCTTCCATTCATCCAGCCCCCATCCATCCATCCAACACTCCATCCATCTATTCAACCCCTCATCCATCCATCCAACACTCCATCCATCCAACCATCCATCCATCCATCCATCCAACCCCCCCAATCCATCCCTCCATCCCTGCAGCAGAGCTGAAGGAGCTCTGCCAGCGCTCGTTGCTCCCCCAGGCACACTCTGCCCATCCTCAAAGCCACGAGAGAAGGAGCTAACGGTTCCCCACAGCCTCCCTGAGCCCAGCTGAGCAGCAGCTCCTGCTTGCAGGATTTCGGGTTTGGTTTGTGCAGCCCTGCTGCAGCCGAGAGGAGGGAGTACACCTGGTCAGATAAGGATCAGACGGTGCTGGTGGAGTCAATTAAACAGCTTTGCTGTCCGTGCCAGCATTATCTAAGGAGCAGCTCCTCTCCCATGGGCGATTCTGCCATCTCGAGCTGCAGCCATAAAGTGGCAAACTTGGCAGAGCCGACCGCGCTGGCTCCAGAGAGAGCTGATGAAGCCGGAGAGCTAGCGAGGCCTCTCGTGATCTCAGCCCCGTGCTGGTGGAGCGCGTTGCTCGGGCAAGGTGCACCTCCTAGAGTTGCAGTTGGGTTCCTGTTCGGGCTCCGGCTGTTTTAGCTAAAGGGAAGGCGTGGGATGGGTCTAATCGTAGAGTTGTAGGGTTGGAAGGGACTTCCAAAGGGCATCTAGTCCAACCCCTCTACACCAAGCAGGGCCATCACTCACCTGACCAGGTTGCCCAGAGCCCCCACCAGCCTGACCTTGAATGGCTCCAGGGATGGGGTCTCCAGAACCTCTCTAGGCAACTTGTTCCAGGGACCCCCCACCCTCAGTTTCAACAACTTTTTCTGCTTGTCCAGCCTCACTCTGCCCTATTCCAGCTTCAAACCACGACCCCTCATCATTCCCTGCCCTTGGGAACAGCCTTTCCCAGCCTCCTGAGAGCCCCTTTGAGGGACTGGAAGGTCTCTGTAAGATCCCTCCTCTTCTTCAGGCTGAACAAGCCCAACTCTTCCCCATCCAAGCCCTGTGCTGGGTCTGTTGTTCCTTTCTGAGCACTAACGAGATATCACAACCACCAAGACCTGGGTAGCTGAACCCTCTGGTTGGAAGCTGGTTGGAAGCTGGTTTGCTGCTGCTGGTCTCCTCACAGCAGCACCCAGACCCTTCTCCACCCGTGTGCCCACAGCCAGCACCACGGGGCTGGTGGGCACCGTGTACTCAACATCACCCGTGGGTTTGCTTTCCGTGTCCTCCGCTTACCGTCTGCTTCTGCCACGTCCCAGTGTCACCTTGTGGTGCCAGGCAGCCCCAGCACTGCCCTCCCGGTGTGGCTGACCCGCTCTCTGTTCACTGCAGGTTCACCCACCCGCTGATGCTGGGCTCTGGCATGCACACCACGGGCATCCCGCACCCCGCCATCGTGCCCCACTCCGGCAAGCAGGAGATGGAGCACTATGACCGAAACATGTAAGTTGGAGGAGCCACCGGGGCTCCTGCTGTTCGTTAATTCCCATCTCATTAATCACTGTTAATGGATGATGGGTGGGGAGGGTGGATGAACACCGAGCTCTGCCTGTGTCGGACACCCAGGGAGCAGATCACAGCCCCTAACGCGGTTGTGCTGTCGGGTGGGTTTGGTGTTGAGTCTGGAGGGTGGCTCTGATGCTGACAGCTTGTCCTTCCCCTAAGGAAACCTCAACCAGAACCAAAGAGAGAGAAGGAAGCCAAGAAGCCCACTATCAAGAAGCCCCTGAACGCTTTCATGTTGTATATGAAAGAGATGCGGGCGAAGGTCATTGCCGAGTGCACCCTAAAGGAGAGCGCAGCCATCAACCAGATCCTGGGAAGGAGGGTAGGAGCACACAGGGCTCAGCACCACCATCCCAACAGCATCCCTGTCCCTTGCAGCTGCTCTTGGCCACATAACAACCATCTGCTTTCAACCCTGGGGAGGTCTCGTCCCATAAACACACGGAGTGGGATGTGTCTTGAAGCAGGACAGCGTGGTGGGATGGGCTGGGAGGGAACGGTGGGGCTGTGTCTCACCACCACCGTGCCTGTCCTTGCAGTGGCACGCGCTGTCCCGCGAGGAGCAGGCCAAGTACTACGAACTGGCTCGCAAGGAACGGCAGCTCCACATGCAGCTCTACCCCGGCTGGTCTGCCAGAGACAACTACGTGAGTGGCTGCGGCGGCTCGGAAACCCCCCCACACACACCCTAGATTCACTCTAGGTCTTCCCTAGTGGCTTTCTGGACTGCTTTGGTCTCACATGGGCTCATTAGAGATGTGGAGCAAATCACATGTAAGTCTTCAGGTGTCCTTCTGAAGGCTCTGCCCTTTGAGCTCAGGATCCATCTCTTCACTCACAGCCACTTGCTTTCTCCTAGGAGAACCCTATGCTGCCCCAAGCCCTCCTTCCAGAAAGCCCAAACTCCAGCTGAGGGCAAGAAAACACCCTTAAGCTGACCCAAACCACCCCAAAAGCACCCAGAGGGCAGAGGTGGTAGAACTGTTCAGGTTGTTAAGCTCATCAAGTCCAGCCATTAACCCGACTGTCCCAAAGCCACCTCTAAACCCTGTCCCAGAGCTCCAGATCATAGTATCATAGTATTACCAGGGTTGGAAGGGACCTAATAGATCATCAAGATCTACAGGATGTTTAAACGGGCAGGAAAAGCAGAGGTGATGGAAGCCCCCAGCCCGTGTCTTCTATGCACAGAGCAGGAGCTTGGCAGGATCAGCGCTGGAGGCTGCTGCACTCTGGAGACACCCTTAGAGAAACCTGAGCAGCTCCCTTGAATCATCATGGTTGGAAAGGACCTCCAGGAGCATCAAGTCCATCTCATCCCAGCATCTCCCTAACCCCTAC
>JAOXOE010000765.1:15753057-15773003 GCA_028565055.1 Phoeniculus purpureus | reverse complement strand
GTCCCTGCCCATGGCAGGGGGATTGGACTAGATGATCTTTCGAGGTCCCTTCCAATCCCTAATGATTCTATGATTCTTCAGGCTGTGCAGAGCTTGTTTGCCAAAGAGGCTGCTCACGCTCTTCTTCTGACCACACCACCAAAACCAGTGGCTTCCCCTATCACACCTGTGGCCATGCTGGCAGCTACAGATAAAGAGCTCAACTGGCTCAGACAAAGGGATCCTCAGCTTTCAGTTAAGAGGAAAGTCCCTGCAGCTGAAGCTGAGGAACAGGGCTCAGACTTTTTCACACCTTTTTTCTTCTCCCTTTGGGCTCCACTCAGTGCTTTCACCATCCCCTCGTCCCGCATCTGCTGTCCTCTGCCACCATCGAAACAGGGACCTTAGTGCAGAGAACTGGGTGCTGAGCACAGTCCGTCCCTGCACTGTCACCAACAGAAAAGCATCAAGAACCTTCAGTGCCACCAGGGAGGTACTGAAGGGCACGTACAGCCCTGTCTGGCACCTCACCGCTGCAGGAGGAACTTGCTCCTGTTTGGTGCCAGACTCCTCAGCTCTCTGCAGTGCTGCTCGTGGCCCCATTCTGCAGCTGCTCTGCCAAATCTTCAAGCCCACTGCTATGTTTAGAATAAAAGCCTGTAGCGGTGAGATGCTCCTTCGTGTTCGTAGTAACAGTTTTCTGAGGAGAAGCAGCAGCTCTTCACACACTGAGCTGCCTCCCTCAAGCCAAATTTGCTCACATCCCATTTTCCTTCTCTGTCAATCCAGCAAAAAAGGATTCAAGGACTGTGTGAAAATTTGCATCACGCTTTTAACAGACAGAAGAGCTGCAGAATCTTCAGGAGATTTTCTTTTGGCTCCTGATTCTACAAAGCACTTAAGCAGGAGCTTCGTTTCCTACGGGTGAGTAGTATGTGGCTCCAGAGGGACCAAATTAAAGAACAAATGTAATTGTCATCACAGAACATTAGGGATTGGAAGAGACCTCGAAAGATCATCCAGTCCAATCCCCCTGCCACAGCATCATCAGCTAGATCCAGTCATAGAACCTCAGATCATAAGGGATTGGAAGGGACCTCGAAAGCTCATCCAGTCGAACCCCCCCGCCAGAGCAGGATCCCCTAGACCAGTGGCACAGGAACACATCCAGGCGGGTTTCAAGGATGACTGAGCGTGCGCCGCCCGCTGAGGGCGAAGGCATGCTTCGCACACATGATGTCACTCTTGCAACTCAGGAAGAACTAATTGCTTGGCTTGGCGTGAAGTCTCCTCCTCGTTGGGTTCCCTCGCAAATTATAGCCGTCTGGAGAGGCCGGGCATGTCATCAGCACCCAACAATGTTGTCTGAAGCCTAATTAACATCTGCCTTTCTTTTCAAGTTCCTTATTTACCCTCGTTCCCCCGTGACAAGTATGTTAATGGCCTCACCAAAACCCACGAGTTGTCATTTTCAAAGAGCCCCCGTCTTTCTGCCTTGAGCTGAACACTTGAGCCTAAAGCACCGTGAGCCTGGTCTTGCCCCCATTAAAGCTACTGAGGGTTTTGTCCGTGACTTCATCGTAAGCAAACTCTCACCGTGGCTCTAATGGGAGCGGGACCACAGACCTATTTTGCTCTGCACCTTCAGCGAGAGGTGGAACAAGTAGCCAACACAGCAAACAGGGATTGCCTCACGGTTCTGCAGGGTTTTCTGTTGAACCAAGCGCCCAGAGCAACACGAGGATTGTCACACTGTCCAGTTGTACAGGTTGCAAAGTTTGGGTTGGATTGCAGGGTCTTAAGGGGCTGTTTGTCTTGCCTTTGGCTTGGCTTTTGAGAAGAGGATCTTGGTGGAGAAGCAGGATGGCCAGGAGCCAGCAGTGGGCTCTGGTGGCCAAGAAGGCCAGAGGCATCCTGGGGTGGATCAGAAACAGGGTGTTTAGTAGATCCAGAGAGGTTCTCTTCCCCCTCTACTCTGCCCTGGGGAGACCACAGCTGGAATCTTGTGTCCAGTTGTGGGCCCCTCAGTTCCTGAAGGACACAGAGCTGCTGGAGGGTGCCCAGCACAGAGCCACAGAGATGATGAAAGGAGTGGAGCATCTCCCTGCTGAGGAAAGGTTGAGGGAGCTGGGGCTCTTGAGCTTGGAGAAAAGGAGCCTGAGGGGTGATCCCATGGATGTTGATCAATACAGGAAGGGTGGGTGTCAGGAGGATAGAGCCAGGCTCTGCTCAGGGGCACCCAGGTGCAACAGGTGTGAGCTGGAACAGAGGAGGTTCCACATCAACATGAGAAGGAACTTCTTCCCAGTGGGGGTGATAGAGCACTGAGAGAGGCTGCCCAGGGGTGTTGTGGAGTCTCCTTCTCTGGCGATGTTTCAAACCCACCTGGTCATGTTCCTGTGCAACTGGATCTAGGGGATTCTGCTGTGGCAGGGGGACTGGACTGGGTGATCTTTCGAGGTCCCTTCCAACCCCTAATGACTGGATCTAGGGGATCCTGCTGTGGCAGGGGGATTGGACTGGCTTATCTTTCAAGGTCCCTTTCAAACCCTAACGTTCTGTGACTCTGTGAATAGGGTTCACCCCTTTGAGTTTATTTCCAGCAGCACTCGTTGCTTAGTAGATTTCATTTTAAGTGTTGATCTGCAAAGAGTAGAAGACTGAGAAGAGCTCAGTTTCCTAGCAAGTGAAAATAAACCCAGAGGAGATGTCTATCAGTGACAGCAATAACTGTACTGGTAGCCCAGAACCTTTACTGGGGAACATTTTGATGCCATCTTGTGCAGTTCTGCTCACAGGACCCCTACAAGGCTCTGGGTGATTCTGTGCCCATTGTATGAACGTGAAGGTCTCTACAAACGAGTCAGCTTTACAAACACTAGATGCATTTACAGTAAAACCAGAAAAAGCATCTCCTGTATTTCACTGTCTGCATCTTCTTCTCCTTTTCCTTTCTTATTAGAAAAGAAATCCCCCGATTAACTAATCTGCCGTGAACCGATTCTCTGTAGAACAACAACAAAGTTCTGTTTCCACCACTACTGGTCTCAGATGTGAATAAAGCAGCTCCCTTCCCAAGAGTCAAACCCATGCCAGGTCCCCACGCTGTATTTATCAAGTTCCCACATGTTCCTACCCTTCCCCTGTTAGCAAGGTGGATCTCCTGGAATTCTTGGAGTATTACTAATATGAAATGTACTTGTAGGTAAGAAACTACAGGATGCCTTATAAATGAATCCTTGCTTTGGATCTGATGCCATCTGAGTCTGCACGTTGCATAGGTAGAGCAGCATCGAGGGAGCACAGAGCATCAGCATCACTGGACAGCAGGAACAATCCATTACAGCAGGATTTTGGTCTTTAATGACCTCTGTGGATTCTCATTCCATTTAGATGGGTTCCTTCAACACTGTTACAACCTTCCTACATTAAGCATCTAATCAAGGCATTCACAGAACATCTGGGTTTGGAAGAGATCTCCAAAGATCATCCAGTCCAATCCCTCTGACACAGGGGATCCAGTCACACAGGAACATGGCCAGGTGGGTTTGAAACATCTCTAGAGAAGGAGACTCCACAACACCCCTGGGGAGCCCCTTCCAGGGTTCTGGCACCCTCATCATGAAGAAGTTCCTTCTCAGATTCATGTGGAACCTCCTCTGTCCCATCTCACACCTGCTGCCCCTTGTCCTATCATTGGGTGCCCCTGAGCAGAGCCTGGCTCCATCCTCCTGACACCCACCCTTCATATATTGATCAACATTCCTGGGGTCACCCCTCAGGCTCCTTTTTTCCCAGCTCAAGATCTCCATCTCCCTCAGCCTTTCCTCATCAGGGAGATGCTCCCCTCCCCTCATCACCCCTGTGGCTCTGCACTGGGCTCCCTCCAGCAGCTCTGTGTCCTTCTGGAGCTGAGGGACCCACAACTGGACACAGAATTCCAGATGTGGTTTCAGCAGAGCAGAAGGAGAGGAGAACCTCTGATCTACCCCAGGATGCTGTTGGCTTTTTTGGCCACCAGAGCCCATTGCTGGCTCCTGGCCATCCTGCTGTCCACCAGGACCCCCAGGTCCCTTTCTCCTACACCGTTCTCCAACTGGTTGGTCCCCAACCTATACTGGTACATGGGATTCCCTTGCATTTAAAAGCTTGTATACGACTCTAAGGGTTAGGGTTGTATGAGACACTAAGCTCTGATCAATATGGAAAGGGTGGGTGTCAAGAGGATGGAGCAAGGCTCTGCTCAGGGGCACCCAAGTGATAGGACAAGAGGCAGTGGGTGTGAGCTGGGACAGAGGAGGTGGATTTTAATGATGGGGGTTTTTTTCCAAACAATAAATAGACAACATTTAGAATAGGGGCTGTGAGTTGGGATCTGGGGGGTTCTGGTCTCTGCTCTGCAATACCCTGGCTGCCAAGCTCCATCTGACCCCTCTGTGCCTCAGCTTGCCTAGTTCATAGCTGGCCCCAGCAACACCTCTGTCACATGGCTGTATAACATTTACTTAATTGCTGCTCATAAATCATATTGAGAGCCTTGGAAAAGAGAAATACATATATATGCAAAGCAGTCCTGGTGTTGTAATGGGGTTGTGCTGCTTTCAGATGCAGCGTTAAATTAAATTCTTAGAAGATCTGTATTTGTTGTATCACTGGGCTCCCCACAAGCACCAGGGATTAATCCTGGAATATTCAAAACCTGGGGATAATGTTTGGGCGATTGGAGATGGTGCTGCTCATGGCACTGATGGGGAAAGAGGCATGCCCCTGAGCACTGAGGGTAGTGCTGGGGGCCCTCGCTTCAGGAAAGAGATGGAGGGGCTGGAGCGGGTGCAGAGGAGCAATGAGGATGGGGAAGGGACTGGAGGGAAAGGCTGATGGGGAGAGGCTGAGGGAGCTGGAGGGGTTCAGCCTGGAGAAGAGGACACTCAGGGGGGAACATTCTGCCTCTCCCCAACTCCCTCAAGGGAGGTTGTAGTCAGGTGAGGGTCAGCCTCTTCTCCCAGGCAACCAGCACCAGGACAAGAAGGCAGGGGCTGAAGCTGCCAGGGGAGGGTTAGGTTGGATGTCAGGAAGCCCTTCCCCATGGAAAGGGTGATCAGAGCCTGGACTGGACTGCCCAGGGTAGTGATGGAGTCCCCATCCCTGGAGGTGCTGAAGGACATCCTGGCTGTGGCCCTGAGTTCCCTGGTGTGGCCACTGGGGTGATGTTAGGTGCAAAAGTCAGTCACCTTCCCATTAAAAATTCTCAACCCATGACCAGAACTGAACAGAATCCAGCAAAGCTCAAGTGCAGCTTTAAAGACAGATAATTCAACCTGAAAAGGAGAAGGACTCTGGGGAGACCTTATAGCAACCCCCTTCCGTTCCAGCTTCTGAAAATGGTCTGTCAGAAGGCTCAGGAAGGCTGCTCACAAGGGCAGGGGATGATGGAACAAAAGGTCATGGGTTGAAGCTGGAAAAGGGCAGAGGAGACTGGACAGGAGGGAAAAGTCGTTGAATTGAAGGGTGGGGGATCCCTGGAACAGGCTGCCCAGAGAGGCAGTGGAGGCCCCATCCCTGCAGCCATTCAAGGTCAGGCTGGCTGGGGCTCTGGGCGAGCTGGTCTGGTGAGTGCTGGCCCTGCTTGGTGTAGAGGGGTTGGACTAGATGACCTTTGGAGGTCCCTTCCAACCCTATGATGCTATGATTTGTGTCCTCCTTACACAGCCCAGTTGGCACAGAAAGCAGTGAAGAGCCACAGTCCAAGGTGCCTACAGCAACATAACTCCAACTCCTACACATCACTCCCACTGCTCACGCGGGCTGAGCACTCCCTGTGCTCCAGGCACACAACACGGACGTTTGGAGGAGGGAGGACCTGAATCTCTGCTGAGCTGTCCCAGCCTGGGAGGATTTCTAACCACACAACTACGACACAATCCCAGACAATGAGACCTTGAGAGACTCATCCTTCACCCTTATCCAGGGCACCAGGGAGCACGAGCTGCATTCCCAGAGCAGCTTACTCACTCTGTCCTACAACTCAGGCAGCTGAAAGACTGGTCTTGTGTTTAACCATTTCATACTGAACTATTCCTGGTTCTCTCACATGGATCCCCCAAGGAAATCACATGGAACTGAGAGGCCCGAAACTGGACACAAGATTCCAGATGTTGTCTCCCCAGGGCAGACTAGAGGGGGAAGAGAACCTCTCTCTATCTCCTAACCACAGCCCTTCCAATCTACCACATGCTACCACTTGCTTTCTTGGCCACAAGGGCCCATTACTGGCTCATGACTATCCTGCTGGCCACCAGGACCCCCAGGTCCCTTTCTCCTGCACTGCTCTCCACTAGGTCAGTCGCCCACCTATTCTGGTACCTGGGGGTTGTTCAAATCTTGAGATTTGCTATGGGGATAATTTTTAAGACGAAGAAAAACCATCTCTGGGAAAATAAAAATCACTAACAGGCTGGAAATGTTGGTTTTGATCACCAGATGAATCATCAGGGTCCCAGCAGCAGGGTGGCAACTTGATGCTGAATTTCAGCACAAAAGACGGCAAATGAGGGAACCTGAAGAACTTAGTAGCCACCCAGCAACATCCAAACGAACGAAGAACAGACTGTAACTTGCTTCTTGAAATTGAGAGGAGCAGCAAATTGCCCAGATTCTGACCCAAATCCAACCCAACCCAAGTTTACAAGGAAGAGGCTGGACACTCAACAGAGTCACCTCTGTGCTAGAGAACGTAAATAGGGAGCCATAAATAATCCATGACTGTAGGACCTGGCCATCGTTTGGGGGCAGAAGGCTGAAACTCTAATTGCTTGTGCAATGAATAGCTGATGAATGAAAACAATTAGTCACGTTACTTAAGCTGCTGTTAGTCGTGCCAACACAAGTTTACAGAAGGCATTAGTCAGACTGCACACAGAAGGAAAGAGGGGGGAGATACAATAGAGCTATTTGAGCAAAGAAGGGTTTTAGGAGCCAAAATTGATAAGGATGGTCAGGATCTCTCGACTTTTCTGCTTGAGGCATTGGGGTGCCTCTTCTTTGGAGGAAAACCCCAACTTTAACAGAGCAGAAAACAAGCCAAGCCTTGGGATTGCAGGAGCAGGTGTTTAATAGACCCTCGCAGGACTCAGAGTACAGTCTGGGGTGTAGGAGCAGTGTAGAGGCTGTGGGGAACCCAGCATGGTGGTGCCTACTTCACACACCAGCTTCACACCCGAAGTTGACAGCCGGCGGGATGTGGAAAGAGGCCAACACAAGCACCACAGGGCAAGAGGAGGAGAAAAGATAGATCAGCTCATTCCACAGCAGGATGAGGCTGTCCCCAGACCTCCTCCCCAGCCATCTCTGCATGGACAGGTGGTTCCTCAGCAAGGACTGGCCACCCAGGAGGAACCCACAGTCCTGCCAGCCAAACCCACAGCATCAGAAGCAGCAGGAAACTCCTCAGTTTAGTGCATTTAACCTTTTCAGGTTTGAAGGTTTGGGCTCAAAAGACTTTTCTTCTTTCCTGAAGGCTTAAAGCCGTGGTTCCAGGTTTGCCTCACAGCTGTCCATGGCATCAAGAGCACCTTCACGACATCACACTGAGCTACAGCAACACCATCAGTTGAAGAAGAGCCATCCATGGCATCAAGAGCAGCTTCACAACATCATACTAAGCTACAGCAACACCAGTTGAAGAAGAGCCATCCATGGCATCAAGAGCAGCTGTACAACATCATGCTAAGCTACAGCAATGCCATCAGTTGAAGAGTGCTACTTCTTTGTTATCACCTCTAAAAAATGGCCATTAATCCACAAAACCACTTTGAAAGTCTGCAATGGCACTGACAGAAAGATGGAAAACAAAGCCCAAGACCTGATTCTGGTGGAGGTTGGAAGGAACCACATCCCAAACATGGTCTGGGTGCCAGCAGATGTTTACTTAACCGTGAGGAATGAACACTCATAGCAGACACTTCTACTATAATAGACAGCTTGACAATGATTTTCATATCTATGTGTGATCTAGCACCTCTCCTGTCCCAGATGCTCCAGTCTCTGTGGATTAGACTAGATGATCTTTCGAGGTCCCTTCCAATCCCTAATATTTTGTGATTAGGGATTGGAAGGGACCTCAAAAGTCCAATCCCCCTGCCACATCAGGATCATCTAGATCCAGTGGCACAGGAACATGGCCAGGTGGGTTTTAAACATCTCCAGAGAAGGAGACTCCACAACCCCCTGGGCAGCCCCTCCCAGTGCCTCATCATCCTCACCATGAAGAAGTTCCTTCTCAGATTGATGTGGAACACATCTACACTGATATGTGAAATCAAAGTAGGCACTTACCTTCACTCTGAAGAACCTACAGAGCTGTTCTGGGCCAAATCCTCACATCAGGGATGTGCAGTCAAGGAGAACTCTCCAAGTCATTGAGTGAAGCCTTATGCACCACCTGGCATGGGGGGGGAGAGAGGATCATTTTAAGAGAGAAAACCAGGATTTACAGCAATTAAAGCTGTTGTGAAGAATTGCAGCCTGGGCAGGGTGTGTATTCAGTACACTGAGGTATCCAGGATCTCCTCCACCCCACCACACACCCTTTTTTGCGCCTTCATTCAATGTGCTGCCTCAAACCCTCATAACCCAGGACAAGGAGCAGTGGGTGTGAGCTGGAGCAGAGGAGGTTCCACATAGTTGTGAGAAGGACCTTCTTCCCAATGAGGGTGACAGAGCCCTGCAAGGGGCTGCCCAGGGGGGTTGTGGAGTCTCCTTCTCTGGAGACATTTAAAACCCTTCTGCCATGTTCCTGTGCAGCTGGATTTAGGGGATCCTGCTGTGCAGGGGGATTGGACTGGATGATCTTTCGAGGTCCCTTCCAATCCCTGATGTTCTGCAGTTCTATTTCTAAGCAAAAGTTACAGTTAAACAGACACAAATGGGAGAGCTTCGTGGGCTTCATGGTCATCAGGAGAAGCCTTTGTCAGAGTCTCAACAAGTCCAGTTAGTAGATAACTGCAACCAACGATTCTTTTCTGCAACTAGACCATCTCAATACTTCCCTTAAAGGTGCTTGGGATTGTTCCAACTTTCTCAGTGGTGCCAACTGCTCAACAAAGACCCTCTGGATTATAGTTTATCCCCCTGGATGTGTTCCCATACGGGCAGATGCAGAAAGGAGCCTTCTGTGATCCTTCTGTTTGAGGGAATCCCTGTGAATCTCTCACCCGCCTGCATCTCCGGGCAGCAGCATTGACTCTCCCCAGCCACGCTTTAACTGGCACTGCCAGAACAGGCTGTCATCACTCCCCTTCATTCCCTAATGAGTCTTTCCCCAAATCACTCTGCTACTTGTCTAATTATTTTATTTGGCAGCCTGGAAGTGGTAGGTGCAGGAATGACAGAGGGTGTGATCCTTCAGAGACAAGGGGAGCAGGTTACCTAGAGAGGTGGTGGAGACCCCATCCCTCAAGACACCCAAGGTCAGGCTGGATGGGGCTCTGGGCAATCTGATCTGGTGAATGATGGCCCTGTTTGTCGTAGGGGGGTTGCACTGGATGCCCTTTGGAGGTCCCTTCTAACCCAGTGATTCTATAAAGAATCATCACACTAGTGGGTCTTGGTTAACCTCAAATAGCTGGGTCTCTTTAGCCTGGAGGAGACTGAGGGGTGAACTCAGTAAGTTCTATAAATATTTGAAGGGGTGGGTGTCTGGAGGATGGAGCCAGGCTCTTCCCAATGATAGGATGAGGGGCAATGGGTGTGAGCTGGAACATAGGAGGTTCCACATAAATATGAGGAGGAACGTCTTCACAGTGAGGGTGACAGAGCCCTGGAACAGGCTGCCCAGGGGGGTTGTGGAGTCTCCTTCTCTGGAGCTGTTTCAAGCCCACCTGGATGTGTTCCTGTATGACTTGGTCTAGGGGATCCTGCTGTGGCAGGGGGATTGGACTAGATGATCTTTCAAGGTCCTTTCCAATCCCCAATGGTTCTATGATTCTATTACCTCCAGAGGAAACGTGCTGGTGCCTGAAGCTTTGCTGGGAGCAGTTTTCCTTCACACCAGTGCTGAAGTGATGCTCCAGCACAACCACAGAGGCACAGGATCTCTGGAAAAGCCACATTCCCCTATGAGATGGGGAACAAATGTCTTTACCACATGTGGCCACTAAAGATTTGAAGTCGAGATGAAAGGTGGACAGCCTGGCCACCCTCCAATGTGGGTAATTACATTCTGCCTCCCTCAGCAGTTCTCTGTGCAGCTTCAGCTGGACACTTCAGACCTCAAACTGCTCTGCAGCCTCACTGAGTGGCTTAGGAAAAGGATTTGTTCGATCATTCTGGCAAACTGCTTGTATCATAGAAACATTAGGGATTGGAAGGGACCTTGAAAGATCTGGTCCAATCCCCTCTGCCACAGCAGGATCACCAAGACCTAACCCTATCCTGCACCAACAACTCTTATGATGGAGCTGCAAACCTCAGAGCAGCAGCAAACCTCAGCACAGAGGGACTACCCCCACCACTGTGATGCTGCAGTCCTTTTACAGAGGAGTAGCCCTAAAAATTCAGTGTGCAGGTAGCTGGGGTGGACCTTTAGAACATCAAGAAAGGCAGTTGTGTTCTCACTCATAGCAGCACCTGCCTTGGAAGAAGCTCAACTGGGACCGTTGGTTTGTCGGATTAATTGTTCAAATCTGTGTTCTGCAGCAGTTTCCCACAGAAGTCATCAAGGCTGGACCTCTAGTAACACCATTCCCCAATGCAGGCACCACAGCTGTAGCCTGGACTAGATGGTATCCCCCACATTAAGTGTTGTAGCACCAAGACCTGGTCAGCAAGCAGAGCATTTCCGATGCCAGACGCTCTCCTGCGGGAGGGTTCTCCACAGGCAGTATCTGCACTGCTGGGCAGATGCTCCCTGCAGTCCTCGTCCCTGGGAACACACCCTTGTGCCACATCACCCCCATTCCAGGAGATCTCCATGCACAGCCATCCCCTACATGCACCAGTTTCCTTTGTGAGGAGCATCCTTCCTGGGGTTGGGAGCTGAGCTGCACAAGAGGTCCCTGGCCAGGACAGCCCAGGGACCAGGGCAGCAGTGAACTGCTGCTGCATCCAGAGGGCAAGAGCAAAGCAGCACAGAGACTATTCCACACGAGTTTCCCCAAGAGTTATCAAGGCTGCTGTTACCACCCCCAGGTAGCGCCACAGCATTGAGTTAAGCAGAGACGATTCCTGCGAATCCCAAAGCAAACAGTGATGGTTCCATTCAAAACGCTGACACAGAGGCTCACTGAAGTCTGTCACACAACTGATTTAAGTGTGAGTGACCCCCAGGGCTGCAAACTCAGAGCCAGCACAGCAACCCTGCTGTAAAATGGTTGACCATCTTAAGAGTAAGATTAGCAATACATCTTTGCCTACATAGCTAAACCTTTATTTATAGAAGCATAGAATCATCCTGGCTGGAAAGGACCTCCAGGAGCATCAAGTCCAGCCCTCAGCCCAACAGCTCCTCAATCCCTAGACCATGGCCTCAAGGGGTCTAGCTACTCAGTTTTTCAACTCCTCCAGGGATGGGGACTCCACCACATCCCTGGGCAGCCTGGTCCAGTGCCCAACCACTCTCTCAGCAAAGAGCTTCTTCCTCAGATCCAATCTAAACCTCCTCTGATGCAATTTGAGGCCATGTCCCCTCATCCTTTCATTAGGAATTTGGGAGATGAGACCAGCCAACCTCCTTTGAGGCAGCTGTAGGGAGCCAGAAGGTCTCCTCTCAGCCTCCTCTTCTCCAGACTCAGTAACCCCAGTTCCCTCAGCTGCTCTCCACAGGGTCTGTTCTCCAGCCCTCTCCCCAGCCTCATTGCACTTCTCTGGCCCCACTCCAGCCCCTCAATGTCCCTCTGATCCTGTGGCACCCACAACTGGACCCAGTACTCAAAGTGCAGAACAGGAGTACTCAAGGCACTTTATGTAGAGGGTCCTGAGGCTGTCTGATGTCCCACCTGATCTCACCTCAACTGCTATCTGAGAGATGCTCATTTCAGAAGACCTTTAATAGCAGCTAATAAGCAGAGCCAGTGATGATCTCTCCTCACTGTTCGGTTTCAGACAGCACGAGGATCATTTCCAGGAACTCTCCCAGCGCCCAACATGTTATCAAGCTCCCTCGCAGCGCTCATCACACCCATGCAAATCACCGGGTCTTCCCCACAGCAGCTTTGTGCTTGATGGCAACGACAAGCCAGCGCTGCCGCTCTGCAGCGAACACCTTACGGAGCCTCAAACCCCAGAGCAAGAGCTGAAAATCGCATCGAGGAGAACACCTGCTCCCGCAAGCCCTCGCACACGATTACTCCCCATGAACCCAGTAGGATCACCCGGTGATGTCAGCGAGGGCTGCAGAGCCAAGCCCTGGCTTCATCCAAAGCGAGTCGTTAATCCCAAGAAGGATTAAGGTGCTGAGAGATAAGCAAATACCCAGGTCGAGAGTCTTGTTACGAGAGTCGAGCCTTGATTAGGAGCTCCTTGTTCTATCATTTAGGAGTCACCTGCCCTGCAAAGAAGGGAAAACACCACCACACAGGCGCTAATTTGTCTGTGAAACCCCTGGGGAACCACAAGCAGGTTTGGGGATCTGCTGAGCCGCCTGTCAGAACAGCTCGGGAAAGAAAAGGACTGAGACGTACCTAGAGGACAGAGTCTGCTGGCTGAGCAGGATTGAAGACTGGGACCCAAAGAGCCGGTGATTTGGGATGGAACAGCTCCTACAAATCACAGAGGAGGGGCCACAAAGGAGAGAGGAACATTTATCCCATCCCTGGCAGTGTCCAAGGTTAGGTGGGGCTCTGGGCAGCCTGGTCTGGTGAGAGGTGTCGCTGCCCATGGCAGGGAGTTGGCACTGGAGGAGCTCTGAGCTCCCTCCCAACCCAACCCAGTCTATGACTGTGAGGGTTCACATTGCAAGTCTCATGGTCCCCTTGCTGCATCATTTCTTGAATCTGGCCAGTTCCTCTCTTTGGTACTAAACCCAGGGTCATTTATCCTGATAAATATCAGAAGGAACATCTTCACAGTGAGGGTGATGGAGCACTGGAATAGGGTGCCCATTGAAGTTGGAGTCTCCTTCTCTGGAGATGCTTCAAACCCACCTGGCCATGTTCCTGTGTGACCTGATCCAGGGCATCCTGCTGTGGCAGAGGGGCTGGACTGGATGATCTTTCAAGGTCCCTTCCAGTCCCTCATGTACTGTGATTCTGTGAACTCAGCTGCCACCTCACAGACCCAGAGAACTTGAACCACTTCTGGCTGCCCAGGGCTGGTTCCCTCACCCCATCTCACAGAATCACAGAATATTAGAGAGAAACCAGTGCAGAGCCACAAGGATAATGAAGGGAGTGGAGCATCTCCATGCTGAGGAAAGGTTGAGGGACCTGGGGCTCTTGAGCTTGGAGAAAAGGAGACTGTGACCCCATGCATATTGACCAATATGGAAAGGGTGGGTATCAGCAGGATGGAGCCAGGCTCTGCTCAGGGGCACCCAATGATAGGACAAGGGGCAGCAGGTGTGAGCTGGAGCAGAGGAGGTTCCACATTAATGTGAGAATGAAATTCCTCATGGTGAGGGTGCCAGAGCCCTGGAAGGTGCTGCCCAGGTGGTTGTGAAGTCTCCTTCTCCGGAGAGGTTTCAAACCCTCCCGACCATGTTCCTGTGCAACTGGATCTCGGGGATCCTGCTGTGGCAGGGGGATTGCACTGGGTGATCTTTCAAGGTCCCTTCCAATCCCTAATGTTCTGTGACTCTGATCAGGGACTGGAAGGGACCTCGAAAGATCAGCCAGTCCAATCCCCCTGCCACAGCAGGATCCCCTGGATCAGGTCACCCAGGAACATGGCCAGGTGGGTTTGAAACATCTCCAGAGAAGGAGACTCCACACCCCCCCTTGAGCAGCCCCTTCCAGTGCTCTGTCATCCTCACCATGAAGTCCCTTCTCAGAATCAGTCAGTAGGGCAAGGAGACACCACACGAGCTGAGCGTTTACCAGGCAGCACCTCACGGCTCCAGCACAGAGAGTCTGCGCTCCGTTGGGTGCCTCCATCCCAGGCAAACTCCACACACAGTTCATCTACAGGCTGTAATTTACTAAATCCATCTGTCGTCCCTGCAGCTCGCACTCTGGAAGCGCTGCGTTTTCCAAGGGCCTGTTGTCAGAGGAGGTCAAAGAGGAAAGCAGCCCCTTTCATTTTAAGGGAGTTGAAAGAAAAGGAAAGGAAACTTATATTTAGAAAGCACAGTGATTAACTAGGGGAAACATACTGGAGTATTAAAATAAACGACGTGGAATCGGTTTTGCTTCCAATTAGGCTGACTTGGCTTCAAGAAAAATATTTATATAGAAACCTAAAGAGCTGGGGATCGCTAACCTGTCCCCTAGACAAAAGCATCTCACAAGATCCTTCATGTTTAGCTGTTAAAACAGGCAGTTGTGTTTTTACAGACTTTTTCTTCTCATCCTGCTAAAGTCATGGAATTATAGAATCATTAGGGATTGGAAGGGACCTCGAAAGGTCATCTGGTCCAATCCCCCTGACACAGCACCATCACCTAGGTCCAGTCATAGAAGCACTGAACATTAGGGGTTGGAAGGGACCTCAGCAGATCATCCAGTCCTATCCCCCTCACCAAGCTGCCTCTTGCAGCTGAGCAACTTTCACATCCCCACAGCCTTCGGGAAAGCAGCATCAGCTGCTGCTACAGCATCACTGCTGGATCCAGACCCAGCACATGCAGGCAACAAACAGGCTGTGGAATTAAGGACATAAACTCCCCTACACACCAGCCCAAAACTGAGGGCTTCCAGAGCTAAAGCCTGGACCAGGATCCACCCAGACTGCATTCAGGGCTTCCACTGTCAGCCCACTTACGGGACAGTATGAAAAGCATCAGACCACCTTACGAATATCAAACCCACAGAACATTTGGGGCTGGAAGGGACCTCAGAAGATCATCTAGGTTAATTCCCCCACCATAGCAGGGACACAGGAGAGCTGTGGGTGACTGCTGAGCACAGTCCATGAGCACCAGTAGCATAGTGCAGGGCCACAACAGACAGCACAAGCCAGCCCAGCACCCCAATAGCTGCCTACAGCCCCTGGAGACACTCAGCAGTTTGGCTGAGCTGAGCAAGTTCACTTACCAGTAGTGCTGCAGCCATCACTGGGGAAAGGAAGGAGCTCTGAGATCACTCCTTAAATACTGAGCAGCTGATGATGGAGTGGCCCAGGTGTTGGCTTCTAGCTGACTCGTTAACGGTGCACCACAGCCAGCTGCAGCCACATTCCGGGGCTGGTGTAAACCATGGGCAGGGTCTTAATGAGGGCAGTAAGTGACACTGTGCATCACAGCCAGCTGCAGACACACTCTAGGGCTGGTGTAGACCATGGGCAGGGTCTTAATGGGGGCAGTAAGTGACACCGTGCAAAGCACTTACTGATGGAGAACCCTTGAATCATTAAGGTTGGAAGAGACCTACAAGATCATCCAGTCCAACCATCAACCTGACCCCACCACACTCACTAAATCATGTCCCCCAGGGCCACATCTACTTGTTTTCTTAACACCTCCAGGGAAGGTGACTCCATTAACACATCTGGACCTTGAGCAGGAGACTGGAATCGCCATCTGGTTGAGCACAAAAGCCTCTTGGGGCTCTTAATGGTACCAGTGGTCGGGCTCTTAGCCTAAAAATCACCCTAAGCCCAGGTGTGCTAATGTCATGCTGGTTCAGTCCCAGTTCAGAAGAACCCTCGTCACCCACTGAGTCACCCAAGCCATCCCTTGCAGCACGGGGTTCCCTCGGAGTCCCCTTTGTGAGCCCTGCTTTGCCTGTATGATGGGAATCAAAAGTCTCCTGATGCAACGAGCTGCCTAGTTTGTTTGTTGTCTTAGGGGCTGCCCCTCCCTCCATCTGCCACCCTACCAAAAGATCTTTGTCTACGGAGCAGAAGAAGGAGCGTAGCGACGTTTGCATTGGCTTGTGGAAGAGCTACTCCGGCGACTCCCCTCAAGCCTCTGAAGTCAGCCCCAGTACAGTTACTTGGCCTAAGTTCATCTGAAGACTAAACGAGCTGCCTCGGTTCAAATCCATTGCACAACCAAACGATAAAGCAGGGAGGAAGGAGGTCAGCACGGGGGGGAGCCACTGGTGATGACACATGTACTTAACACTGCGCGTCTCCGCTTCCCAGATGAGGAGGAGCTGGCGAGCTCCGGGCTGTCCGCGTGCCAGCAGCGGATGTCGGCACATATACAACACCTTTCAGAACAACATGCTGTTGAAACACGTCGTGCAGCTCCAAGGCAGCCCTGGTGTTCAGCCAACCCCCACCGACCATGAGATTTGGACCTTTAAGGCTGCTTTAAGCTGGGTTCTCCGTAGCCCCTACAGAAGGGGAGAGGAGCAGATAGAGGCAACCACACACAAGGTCCCTCCACATCCATCGGAACCAGGGGAAGTGGTGGAGCTGCTGGCACAAGGATGAAAAGGGGGATGGCAGCAGTGAGGGAAGGAATTGTATTCCCTTCCTTCCACTTTTCCCTTTCCTCACTACTCTTTGATTTTTCAGTCTGAAGTGCAGAGAAGAACGATGCTGACAGGCTCACCGCGGCTCGTTGTCAGGGCGTCTCGAGGAAGTCATCGGGAGGGATCTGAGAGAAGTGACATCTGCAAAACAAGCAGGAGGGTATTCCAAGCAGGAATTGAAGCGTTCTGCCTTCGCTAGCAGAGAGCTCTGCCTGCCTTTGGGAATAGGTTTGGTTCTTTCTTCCTTTTCCTTCCAATAATTTAGGTGTGGACACTTAGGTTAAAACCCCCCCTAGTCCAGGGGTCCTGGTGGCCAGCAGGATGACCAGGAGCCAGCAATGGGTCCTTGTGGTCAAGAAGGCCAACAGCATCATGGGGTGGATCAGAAGAGGAGTGGGTAGTAGATGGAGAGAGGTCTCCTCCCCCTCTACTCTGCCCTGCTGAGACCACATCTGGAATCTTGTGTCCAGTTGTGGGCCACTCAGTTCCAGGGGGACACAGAGCTGCTGGAGAGAGCCCAGCACAGAGCCACAAAGATGATGAAGGGAGGGGAGCATCTCCCTGCTGAGGGAGCCGGAAAAAAAGGAGCCTGAGGGGTGACCCCATGAATGTTGATCAATACGGAAAGGGCTGATGTCAGGAGGATGGAGCCAGACTCTGCTCAGGGGCACCCAGTGGTAGGACAAGGGGCAGTGGGTGTGAGCTGGAACAGAGGAGGTTCCACATCAATCATAGAACCACCAAACATCAGGGGTTGGAACGGACTTTGAAAAATCATCTAGTCCAATCCCTCTGCCACAGCAGGATCACCTAGACCAGTACAAGAAGGTTTGCCACCCCAGTGAGGATGGCAGAGCACTGCAAGGAGCTGCCCAGGGGGGTTGTGGAGTCTCCTTCTCTGGAGACATTTCAAACCTGCCTGGCCATGTTCCTGTGCGACTTGGTCTAGGTGATCAAAGCACCCCTTGTGGTATCGATGGCTTCCAGACATTGAATATCATTTTCCTTTGCCTTCCAAGCCTATCCCACCACCACCATCATCCAGACAATTTCCTTCCAGTCTCACATCCTGCCAGCTGGTTCCATTTCTTTCCTCCTTTCTCTCTGCATCGCCCCAGCTCTGGGAAGGATGTGATCAGACAGCAGAGTCTCCAGGAGGGCTTCCTGCTGTGGGACTCAAACACATGTCTGGGTAAGAGAGGAGCCTGCCAAAGCGTCCGGCTCTGCTCTGCAGGGGTTTGAAGTGCTAATGCGGGGATCACAGTAACTGCTGCAGCCAAGGTTGTCATAACAATCCTGAGCTCTTCACTTTTCCCCAGCAGCACCAGTCCCCGCTGGTACCTCTCGGTGAAGCAGCCTCCAGTGTGGGTCTTGTTCCTCTCAGTGAGCATCCAGAGACAGCAGGTCAGCATTCAGATGTCCCAAGTGTCAAGCCACAGAATCACAGAACATTAGGGACTGGAATGGACCTTGAAAGATCATCCAGTCCAGTCCGCCCACTACAACAGGATCCCCTGGACCCAGTCACACAGGATCATTTTTAATGATTTTAAACGTCTCCAGAGAAGGAGACTCCAAAACCTCCCTGGGCAGCCAGCCCCTTCCTGTGCTCCATCACCCTCACCAGGAAGAAGTTCCTTCTCGTATGTCCTAGTCATGACAACTAAAACCAAGTTCACTCGCTTCTCCTCAGTTCAGCAGCTCATTGTCACCACTCAGCTCCATTTTCAACCGTGATCCTCACTTGCATCTGTCTAACCCAGGTGGCTTCATAATTCTTGTTCGTAATAGGGTTCTCCTCTAGAAATGGGGAAAATCAGGTTGGGAAGTTCCTACTTTTCTAATGGGGTTGTCTTCTAGAGATGGGAAAAAGCGGGTTGGGAAGAACCTACATGTGTGAAGTCACGCTGCAACATCTGGTGTTGAACGTTCACTGGGAGATGTGCTAGAAGGGAAGAAGCAGTTGGGAGGTGGCCCTGGGTAACGAGATCTCAGCCAGGTCTTGCTGCAGCACAGACAGCAGGGCTGAGCAGAGCCTGAACTCCAAGAACAATATTTGGATTTCTCCTGTACTTTGCTCCATCCAGTGCACAATCAGGAACCCCAGGGCACAGTGAGCTGAACGGACAGCAAAGGGGCTGCTTCTAGCAGCTCATGAGGCTTTTCCT
Source organism: Phoeniculus purpureus (assembly GCA_028565055.1). Lineage (NCBI taxonomy): Eukaryota > Metazoa > Chordata > Aves > Bucerotiformes > Phoeniculidae > Phoeniculus > Phoeniculus purpureus. The sequence continues at coordinate 15,754,285 of JAOXOE010000765.1, read as the reverse complement.
CCATTGCAAAGGACAATTTATAGGGGGGAAGAAAGGGACCTGGTACTTTGGTTTGGTAAACATGAGGTTTCACAGCCCCCAAAACTCAACTTGCTTTATGGAGGAAGCAGTTGTGGGAGCAACAAGTGTGATCCTGCAAATCCATCTTCATGGGTCCTTTTAATTTAGAGCAGTGAGTCATTGGAGCAGGGACTACTGGGGTGATTTTGTGTGACCACAGGATGCAGCCCTGGAAAAGTGTTTTTTGTAAACAAATAAACATGCTCCTTCCTGTTGGGACCTCAGATCCGTCGGCGCCTGAGAACTCGACGGGGAGAGCAGGAACACCCTATAAACCCGATGCCAGTTTGTTTGGTCCAGCTCCAACAGCGAGAAGAGAGCAAAACACGCGGAGTGGAAAAGAGATGAGTCCTTTAAAGACCTTTCATAATCTTCAGTGTCACTTGTTAAGTGGAAATTGCCTGAAGGGGTGGACTTGCAGAGGGAAAGAAATGGGAACAGAGGGGCTTTGCTCTGAGGAGAGAAGATTTGACGACGACTTGTGCCGCACGCGGGGAGTTGTCTGCAAATCAGTCTCCAAAATGGAGCTCACGCTCCCTCTGAGAGGGATTGTCCTCTTTTCCCAGAGGAAGCAGCGTGCTGGCCCTGCTTGGCAGACTGCAGAATCTTCCCAAGGGGGAAGCCAGGAGTCTCTGGTCCTAAAACTTTGCCAAGAAGTGCTTGTAGCTGTTCAAAAGCACCTGAGACACAGTGAGGGTGATGGAGCCCTGGCAGGGGCTGCCCAGGGGGGTTGTGGAGTCTCCTTCTCTGGAGAAGTTTCCAACCCACCCGGACATGTTCCTGTGCAGCTGGATCTAGGTGACCCTGCTCTGGTAGGGGATTGGACTGGATGATCTTTCAAGGACCCTTCCAATCCCTAATGATTCTATGATTCTATGAAACATTGTGATAGCAGGGAGTCACCTTTCTGCAGGTATTTTTTAAAAACAACATCTTTTGGCAGCTGCCAGTGAGTCCTTTCTGCTCGTTTAGGTTGATGCCGGATAGTCACAGACCCACAGGATCACAGAGCATTAGGGATTGGAAGGGACCTCGAAAGGGCATCCAGTCCAATCCCCCACCACAGCAAGATCACCTAGATGCAGCTGCACAGGAACATGGCCAGGAGGGTTTGAAACCTCTCCAGAGAAGGAGACTCCACAACCCCCCTGGGCAGCCCCAGCCAGGG
>JAOXOE010000765.1:15740655-15752957 GCA_028565055.1 Phoeniculus purpureus | reverse complement strand
CTGGAGGTGTTTAAGGCCAGGCTGGATGAGGCTCTGGCCAGCCTTATCTAGGGTGGGATGTCTCTGCCCATGGCAGGCGGATTGGACTAGATGATCTTTCAAGGTCCCTTCCAATCCCTAATGATTCTATGATTCTATGATTCCAGCACCACCTCCAAGTCCTTCTCGTCAGGGCTGTCCTCAATCCTTTCTCCTCCCAATCTATATTCATATATAGGATTGCCTCAACCCAGGTACAGAACCTTGCACCTGCCCTTGTTGAACTTTATGCAGTTTGCACAGCCCACTTCTCAAGCATGGCATGGTCCCTCTGGATGGCCTCCCTTCCCTACAGTGTGCTGACTTCACCACACAGTTTGGCGTCATCAGCAAACTGACTGAGGGGGCACTCATTAGGGTGCCCTAATTCCACTGTCCATGTCCCCAGTAAAGATGTTAAAGTAAAGATGTCCAAGTACCGACCCTTGAGGAACAGCCTTCATCACACCTTTTCATTTGGACACTGAGCCATAGCTTTCTGGGTGTTTGGGTGCAACCATTTCATTCTTATTAATCCTAAAAATAATAGTGAACTCTCTGTGTTCATAGCACATCAGTTCCAGATTCAAACTAGAAGGTGCTTTAAACATGAAGAACTCGTGTTAGACTCGCAGTACATATCACAATTTCAATCTAGCTTGTATTTTGACATCTATTTTTGTAGCCGTTCATTTTAAAACTGTAACAACGCTTTCATTAACCACTCCCTGGCTCACCAGATCCTAAAAACAGGTTTAACCGACTGCTTGTGTCAAATTACTCCTAAGTCAAATATTACACACAGGACACTGAATCATGTTATTCATGAAATGAGTATTTACAGAGGATCAGTTACAACAGTCATCTTGTTTACACAGAACTTTTCCCATACAAATTACTCTTTAACAGAGCAAGCTCGACTAATCCCACATGAACTAGACATTATAGTGCCTCTCTGCTGAAATTCCAAGTCTGCTTTACATTGAACACACACGCCGTTGTTGAACAAACTTGTGGTCTGAATTATCGTATCAGTACTGACTTGTTCAGTTCTTGTACAGGACATGTTTAGGGAATTCTTATCTTCCCTCAGGAGTTAGGTCAGCTAACTGTAGACGTGGAGATAAATATGAGGCAAGGCAGCTGCAAGATAGTCTCATGCGAATAGCCAGTTGGTGTGTTCAGTGAGGTAGGTAAGGTTTACTGCTCCCCTCGCCAAACAGACAAGAGTATTAAAGAATCATAGAATCATTCAGGTTGAAAAGACCCTTTGGATCTCAAGACCAACCATCAACTCTACTCTACAAGGTCACCCCTAAACCAGATCCCCCAATACTACATGTAAGTGCCTTTTAAACTCATCCAGGGGTAGGGACTCAACCACCACCCTGGGCAGCCCATCCCAGGGTCTGACCACTCTCTCCGGGAAGAATTTCTTCCTGATGTCTAACCTAACCCTCCCCTGTCGGAGCTTGAAGCCCTTCCCTCTGCTTCTGTCGCTAATGACCTGTGAGAAGAGACCAGCACCAACATCTCTACAGTGTCCTTTCAGATAGATGCAGAGAGCTATGAGGTCTCCCCTTAGCCTTCCTCCAACTAAACAGCCCCAACTCTCTCCATCTCTCCTCATCAGATTGATTCTCCAGGCCCTTCCCCAGCTTCGCTGCCCTCCTCTGCACTTGCTCCAGCACCTCGATGTCCCCCTTGTCCTGAGGTGCCCAAAACTGGACCCAGTACTCAAGGTGCAGCCTCCCCAGTACCGAGTACAGGGGGACAATCCCCTCCCTACTCCTGCTGGACACAGTTTCTAATCCAGGCCAGGATGCCATTTGCCTTCCTGGCGACTTGGGCACCCTGCTGGCTCATATGCAGCCATCTGTCAATTAGAACCCCCAGGTCCTTTTCTGCCGGACAGCTTCCCAGCCACCCTGCCCCAAGAGAGGAACAGCTAAACTCTTTGAAAACCAAACAAGCCTGTTTTTCCTACAGACCTACACCCCCTGCATCCTCACACTTGAAGTCATTCTCAAATACATTTTAACATGAGAGCTGTAGAAGGATATAAGCTTAAGTGCAAGATTCCCACTAGCTATCGCTGCAGCTTTGCAGTTTTCTTTCGTGTTCCTAAAAGAAGCTATCTTTTGTTTGAAAAGAGAAGCAGGTTAAGCAGCTACACCACCATTGATTTATGGCTTCTACCCAAAACTATGTGGCATTATAAACGGTGGTTGCACTGTTTTGAGTTACACGACACTGTCAGGTGATGTGATTGACATACAGTGCCTGGACTCCAGAGCCGTGTCAGCTTCACAAATAGATAGTAAGGTTTAATCCTGCCGACAGAACTAGCACACAGCCCTATTAGTAAACAAACGCCTTAAGTAAACACACCTGATGGGGTCAAAATTCACTCCTAGGAGATTCTGCTTTTTTAGACAGCTAGTTGTTCCATGATTTCTGAAGGTAAAAGCTCTTGGTTTCTGTCTCACATCCCAAACCTGTTGCTTCATTACTGCCTGTTAAGGGCGACACATCTAGAGCTGGTTTGGATCTACGCACTGACAAGCAAGACAGCTAGCTCAGAGCAGCTCCCTCCATTTCCTGCTGTAATTCCCTTCCTCTTCACTGCCCAACCCAAAACAAAGAGGAACTCACTGCTCTTGAATTCCTCCTAGCGTTTGGGTGTACCCGGTCTGTGGGTTGAAGGGAAGTGGAAGACAGAAAACGGACTTAACTAGGGGTTAAGATAAATAGGGAGAACAATGTCTGCTCTTGGGGAGTGGGAGGCTAAAACCAGGCACCCAACGTTTAGAACAAAACATTCAGGGAGATGAGCAAAACAGTAGCCTAAAATGATGCTCATGGCAATAAAGACACTCTTACATACCCCCACCCCCAGCATCTCCCACGGAAGGTTTTCCGTCAGCGCCCACCCCCGCCGCTGCCCGCGATCGGACAAGGGAAGGAAAACCCGCCCGAGGCCGCGGAGGCCCTTCAGGCCCAGACGCGCTGAAGCCGAGCCCAGTGCAAAACCCGAGCCCCACGACGGGGCACAGCCCGCCCGCCCTCGCTCCTCCGTGCTCACCGGAGCCGTCCTGGCCCGCCAGGGCGCAGCCGCAGAGCAGCAGCACGATGCCGAGAGCGCGGCCCGCAGGGACTCGGCCCCCGCCGGCCGCCGCCATCTTGCCGGGCACCGTCCTGAGACGTGGCCGTGGGCCCGCCCCGCTGCGCCTGCGCGGGACCGAGGGGCGGGAAGCGCCTGAGAAGGGCCTGAGCAGGGGAGAGTGTCTAGTTTCTGGTGGCACGGGGTTAGAGCCTCTTAGGGTGGAAAGGCCTTTAAGCTGCTCGAGTCCAACCGCTTCCCCAGCACTGTCAGGTCCCCGCTCGCCCCTGTGCTTCAGCCCATAGCTTTGCTACCCCTCCAGGGATGGGGACTCCCCCGATGCCCTGGGCAGCCTTGGGAACCCCCGTGGGGCAGAAATTGTCCCTCGGGCCATCCTACACCTACCCCGGGGCAACTTGAAGCTATTTCCTCTTGTCCTCTCATTTTTCTTCAGAAGAGACTGACCCCTCCAACCTTGCTCCAACCTCCTAAGTTTCAAGGAGCTGTTGAAGTCCAGGTCTCACCTGCACCTCCTCTTCCCTACTTAACCTCACTGCCCCAGCTCCCCCAGGTCTGTGCTACAGACCCTTCCCCAGCTCTGTGGCCCTTCTCTGGACACACTCCAGCCCTTCAGTGTCCTTCTGGTAGTGAAGTGGCCCAGAACTGACCTCAGGATTCAAGGTGAGGCCTCATCAATGTCCATCACAAGGGGACAATCCCTGTCCTGGTCTTGCTGGCCACACTTGTGCTGATACAAGCCAGGATGTTGTTTGCTTTCTTGGCCACCTGGTCACATTGCTGGCTAATACTGGCTGTCAGAAAACAACCCCAGGTTTTTATCTGATGTGCATTTCTCTGACCACCCATCTGCAAAAGCAGGGGCTTTCCTTCTGCTGTTTCCTTCTGGGAATGACTCCAGCCCCCTGACAAAAAGCAGGGGTTTTCCTTCTGATGTTTCCTTCTGGGAATGTGTCCAGCCCTCTGGTAAAAAACAGGGGCTTTCTTCCTGCTTCAGAAGTTGTTGTTAGGGTTTGGAGCCTCTCCGCTGAGCCACTGTCCCAGCAAACTGGTCACCAGCATCCTCATGTGCGACTGGGCTTTGTGCTCATGGAACACTTTTTTGCAGAATCAAACTTACCAAAAAATGCCTTCTTGTTCTCAGCCCATGTGAGGCATTCCAGGCCCTGAAAGAAGCCTTCAAGCTGATCACAGAACAAAAAAATTCCACAACACATGCCTCAAGCATGAGAAATGTTGAGAGCTCAAAGGGCTACAGGGACAGTGGGGGAACAGAGGACAGACACAGCAAGGTAAAGGAATTTTGAGCACTTGCCGTGTTCCTAGGAGCTGGTTGCATGTGGATGAATTCAAAGAGGAAGTCTGGAAGAGGCTCACTTCTCCCAGAAGTGTTAGCTTAAATATTTGAGATAAGACATACTAAGAAATATTAAGGAGTAGAAGGAAGACAGCGTTGCGAAATTTGAGGGAGAATATCCGCCTCAAATGTCATAATGTCATGCAATGTTATAACGTCTTGCAATGTCGTAACGCCACTGCCTCACCAGGCACATCCTGTGCCCCACAGCCTCTCGCCATCTCCACACCATGCACATCAACTTTCACAGGAAGAGATTACCAAATTCTGATGAAAAGCTGTTGACATTTACCCCAACTGATAAATGTTCCTTGCTTGCACCTCTTTGTTTTTCTAAAGGGAATTCAATGTAGTGAATTCTGCAATGAAAGATAAAGAAATCAACATCACCTTGTCCTCTCCATGAGTTAAACACAGGCAGTTGCCAGAGCACTAAGAGCATGACCACGCCTGGAACCTAAATCTACTAAGGTTTTGTGGTTTGTGGGGTACAAAATGTGCACTGAGATGGTTCCAGTCTTCTTCTGGAACCAAGACTTAATATTGTTTTTTACAATTGTCACAGAATCACAGAACATTAGGGATTGGAAGGGACCTCAAAAGACCATCCAGTCAAATCCCCCTGACACAGCAGGATCCCCTAGATCCAGTCACACAGGAACATGGCCAGGCAGATTTGAAATATCTCCAGAGAAGGAGACTCCACAACCTCCCTGGGCAGCCCCTGCTAGTGCTCTGTCACCCTCACCCTCAACATGAAGAAGTTCCTTTTCACATTGATGTGGAACTTCCTCTATTCCAGCTCACATCCACTGCCCCTTGCCCTATCACTGGGTGTCCCTGAGCAGAGCCTGGCTCCATCCTCCTCACACCCACCTTTCACATATTTATAAACATTAATGAGGTCACCCCTCAGTCTCCTTTTCTCTAAGCTAAAGAGACCCATCTCCTTCAGGCTTTCCTCATCAGAGAGATGTTCCACTCCCTTCATCATCCTCGTGGCTCTGCGCTGGACTCTCTCCAGCAGCTCTGTGTCCTTCAGGAACTGAGGGGCCCAGAACTGGTCACAATATTCTAGATGCAGTGTCACCAGGGTTGAGTAGAGGGGGAGTAGAACCTCTCTTGATCTGCTAACCACCTCCCTTCTGATCCACCCCAGGACGCCATTGCTGACTTCTGGCCACCAGGACGCCCAGGTCCCTTTCTCCTACACTGCTCTCCAATTGATATAAAGGCAGAGTAAAAGGTGACATTTCAGTATTTTATTCAAGTTGGGTTTGGGTTATTTTTAAATCCATTTTTAGTAGTGTCAAGAACAGCATTTTAGGGTCTAGTTCCACACAAAATGGAAGACTCTCTAAAAATGCACCCATGTCGTTGCTAAAAAGAAGTGGTAATAAAACCCAAAAAAGAAAGTCCTTTTTTAACTTAGTGATGCAACCATGGGTTTGCAGGTACAAAGACTCTTCCCTGATTATGGCCCTCTCTTACAAGCTCTCCGGTCAGTGTAAGGGAAAGGAACCACAACACAGGACAGGTAGTATTGGCTGAGTCACATCGAAACCTCCTCCGCAACGGATGTACACAAAGTGGACAACCTAGAGCATTCCGGAGACAGCTGTAGGTATAAGATAACCTAAAAAAACCCCAGACAAACAATTCAGGAAATGCCTATCTAAACAGAAAAGTGGTTTTTTAACAAAAATCCCTTTTTTGGACACATCTGCACATTCCATGGTGAATCGCAACCTTAAGCGTCGGAACGGTTTATGGAATTAACAGAGAGATAGGGTGGTCTGCGCCGCTTAACGCCTCTAGTTTTACACCGCACTAACTTACTCGTTGTGAGGTTGACACGTTAGTAAAGGTAATCGATACCTTCTCACCTCCTATCGCGTGGACAGCGGACAGGTGTGATGGGGAATAACATTTTGAAACAACAAAACGAGGCTGGAATTGGGATTTTGTGATGCTTTTGTCTCCATTTCTTTAACAACATCATTTTTAAAGCTTAGCTGTCTTTAACCAGGACTAGCAGGACTGATACTTAGCAATAACTCGCATCCCAGACACAACACATTGAAAGGTACGCTATATTCTGAAGGTAGCTATGCTGTATTTTTCCAGTTAGCAACTGTAGAATCACTCCTTATGCTTCAAATTCCAAGCCTAGACCGAGTTTGTGGCCACCTGCGTTGACGTTCTTCCCATCCAACAAAGCCGACAGCGTCAGTTTGATACCTGTGAAGCAAGAGAACAGCGAAAGGTCGACTGTTAAAATGAGCTTCACAGATCACAGAATCAAAGAACATTAGGGATTGGAAGGGACCTCGAAAGATCATCCAATCCAATCCCCCTGCCACAGCAGGATCACCTAGATCAAGTTGCACAGGAACATGGCCAGGCGGGTTTTTAAACATCTCCAGAGAAGGAGACTCCACAACCCCCATGGGCAGCCCCTTCCAGGGCTCCGTCATCCTCACTGGGAACAAGTTCCTTCTCACATTGATGTGGAACCTCTTATGTTCCAGCTCACACCCACTGCCCCTTGTCCTGTTATCATGACACTGAGAAAAGCCTGGCTCCATCCTCCTGACATCCACTCTTCACACATTTACGTGCAGGCAGTGCAGTGCAACTGCTTCAATTTACTGGGTAGCCAGGTTCACAGATTCACAGAACATTAGGAATTGGAAGGGACCTCAAAAGATCATCCAGTCCAATCTCCCTGCCAGAGCAGGATCACCCAGACCAAGTCGAACAGGAACATATCCAGGCAGGTTTTCAACGTCTCCAGAGAAGGAGACTCCAAGTTAATGGAATCTGGCAGCTCAGCTCAGAAGAACTGGCCATCTTAAACCACTCTGCAGGTAGGAAATCTTTCTGAATGATGAAAGTTACAATAAATCATAGTGAGAGATGCTGCTTTTTATCACTCCGAGTAATTAAAGCTCTGAGCCAGTTCCCTGCTGCTGGTCTGCTGCTCAATCTAATTTTAAAGTCACAGATATTATGAAAAATTTGGACCTTGGTACAGACCCAACCTTTCCAAACCACGTCCAAAAGTAGGTGTGGAAAGGCCCAAGCCCCTGTCGACTGCAGTATCTCATGTCAATCTGCTTTGTGCTCTGGCAGCAGATTTATTAGCCTACATTAAAAGCAATTTTGCAGCATTAAGAGTGTCCTTTTCCCAGACCAGGGGACCTTGAGAAAGTCACAGTTGCAAGCAAAATAAACCCAGTGTCAGGAAGCCTCTTGAAGTACTAAAACCACATTTTCACAGAATCACAGAGCATTAGGGATTGGAAGGGACCTCGAAAGATCATCCAGTCGAATCCCCCCGCCACAACAGGATCCCCTAGATCCAGTCGCACAGGAACACATCCAGGCGGGTTTTAGACATCTCCAGAGGTGAAGACTCCACAACTCCCCTGGACAGCCCACTACTCTTATCAGTGCAACTCCAAATTATAGATCTGAGCATAAAAGAGTGTCTGACTAGTCAGTGGATGGTGGTCTCTAATAATTCTGCTTCCAACAGACATCCCAAATGTACAGAGCAAAGTTCATGCCAAGAGCAGCAGCTATCTTACATAGCCAAGCACATTTTGTCACAAAACAAACCCTCAAAACCTCTGGTATTTGAAGATTAAAATATCCCCTTATTGATTCTCAATGTCTTCTACACAGACTCACCTGGCTTTAAAGTTTGAGTGTATCCTAATCCGATCAGACTGGAGTTGTTCACTTTAGCCTTAAAGGGGAAGAAAAACGAACATACTATATAAATCATTGTGTTATTGTTCCTCAAAGTCCTTCCTGTTTGAAATTTAACTTTCATTCATTCATTTTAATTAATTCTTTTCAAGCAGCTAAAGGTTTTCATGCAAAGCAATGATCCAGAGTTAATTTGAAATCCTAAATATCAACAAATCTACAGCTGCTATAGGAAATAATATTTTTATTAAGATAGATGTTAATTTTTTCAAGACTGCCATGAAAAAAGAGCTCTCAAAATAGCACCCAGTAATAGGATAAAATATTCTGTGTCACTTTTAAGGCACTTTTTGTGCTCTAACACTGCCAAAACCGGGGCAAATAGATCTCTAGGTGCCAACTACATACTGCTGCGTCAAAGCTGAACATTCCTGATGTAAACGCTCCTTCTCACTTCCCTGCCAGGAACCTGTTCTCCAATGTTTTAAATGAACATCACAGCACTCACAGAAAAAGAGGCATCTGGGTCAATCTGGTACTTGGCGGCGATTCCAAAGCGTGTGTTGCTGTTACCGGCCGTCCAGGCGAGATTCACGGCAGTTTCCAGTTTGTCATTCACCTTCTGGTAAATGGAGCCACCGAACTCTGTGCCGTCATTCCTGGAAGGAATTCATTAAACCCTGTTAAATTGTGTCCCAAACCAGTTGTCTTGTTTTATGTAGTCAGAGCTACATCTGCAGAACACTCTCTTACCCCTCATTTAATAGCCCTGTAACAACTGAGATGGAGACATTAGGCCAGATTGGTTATGAAGTCGTTTTTAAATGCTTCAGTTCACTGATGGCTGCTAAGTTTCACCTAACAAGGTATGAAACTGAGAAATAAAGCTATGACAAACCATCAAAAATAGACTTCATGACGAGAGCTTCCAATTTTCCCTTCTCTCTAGGTGGGAGTCACAAGAGGAAATGGCCTCAAGCTGCTTCAGGGGATGTCTAGGTAGACCATGAGGAAAAGCTTCCCCATGAAAAGGGTCCTCAGGCCTTGGAACAGGCTGGCCAGGGAGGAAGTTGAATTGCCATCCCTGGCCATGTTTCACAGCCATTGAGATCTGGAGCTCAGAGACAGGGTTTAGCGGTGGTTTGAGACAGCTGGGTTCAGGGATGTCCTCAATGATCTTAAAGGACTTTTCCCAATTTAAACAACTCTATGATTGCAGCAAAGAGACTTATTCTCCTCTGCAGTATCACTGAGATAATTACTGTCGCAGACATAGGTCTCCCTAGTGCCACCAGTGGACCTTACAGCACAGCTGTACTATGGGTATCTCCACGCACAAAGAACTGAAATCAACTGTGATCTAACTGTGCAGAGAGCAGTGACCAGCAGAGCCTTCTGCTACCAGCTGTCACATGGAAAACAAAGTGCAGCAGATAAAACACAAAACGTTAGAGCATGAAGAGCATAAAAACAGAGCAAGAGACTCCCAGACGCCTCCTTGTAAACCAGTGAGCAGCTGAATTTCCCTTTTCGCTCATTTTTCACAGACTTACAGAATTATCCTGGTGGGAAAGGACCTCCTAGGTCACTGAGTCCAACCAGACCCACAACAACAAAAACCCTCGATACCTGATTGATCGACAAACACAAACTAACCCCCTCCATGCCTGCCACTAGACCAGGGTGTGAAGCACCACGACTACATGTTTCTTCAACACCTCCAGGGTTGCTGACTCAACCCCTCTCTGGGAAGGCCCTTCCAGTGCCCAACTACTCTTTCTGTAAAGAATTTCTTCCTAAGAGCCAATGCAAACCTCCCCTGCCTCAACTTCTGACCATTTCCCCTGGGTTTGTCATTAGTTACTAAGGAGAAGAGGCGAACAGCCACCTCTCCACAACCTCCTTTCAGGTAGTTGTAGAGGGGAATGAGTTCCCTCCTCAGCCTCCTCTTCTCCAAACTAACCGTGCCCAGCTCCCTCAGCCTCTCCTCATATGACCTGTTCTCTCAATCCCTCACCAGCTGCTCTGGACACCTTCTAGCATCTCAATGTCTTACAAACCTCTTGCACAAAACAGGCTTTAAAGTCCAGGAAGGACCTGCCGTGGAATACTGATGGTTCTGTCTAAACTAGGAAATAACCTGTTTCCAAGTATCAGAGTTACCAAATCTTTAGTGATTAAACAGAGAGTAGATTTAGAATCTTTTCCATTTCTATCCCTTCGAGGTGATGTCCCTTGGTTCTCAACAGTGGCACAAACAGGAGTGATGAACCCACTGAGAAGTTCATCCAGGTTGGACAGGGCTCTGCGCAGCCTGGTCTGGTGAGAGGTACCCCTGCCCATGGCACGGGGTGGGAACTAGAAGATCTCTGAGGTCCATTCCAAGCAAAACCCCTCCACAATTCTATGATTCAAGCAGGAGCAGCTGTCTTTTCAATTGTCAGATAAATTCTTCCACAAAAACACTGCAATACTTCAGCTAAGTCTGAAGCTCACATCTTGTGAGCAAGTGCTTGCCTCTCAAGAAAAGGAGGGATTAAAAAGGTGGGTTTTGTGCAAATTCCCCACACAGCTCTGTCTTGACCCAGAACATTAGTGGGGGCCAATCTGAGCTGCGCTTAAAAAATGAGGACAGTTGTCTTTACAACTAGAAACGATCCAGTTCTACCTCCGTTTAGTTGTTATTTATAGTAAGAACAAAATTCACAGAATCACAGAATTGTTGAGGCTGGAGAAGCCCTCTGAGCTCATCCAGCCCATCCCAGGACCTAATATCACCACATCGGCCAGAGCAAGGCACTAAGGGCCGTACAGCCAGTCTCTCCTTAAACACCTCCAGGGATGGGGACTCCCCCATCTCCCCGGGGAGTCCATTCCAATGTCTAACCAAAGTCAAAGCTGTTTTTAACTCCGACAGGAATAACAGCACTTCTCAGATGCAGATTTTAAATGAAAAATATCCCCCTATAAAAAATATTAAGGAAAGGAAGTTGCTCAAGACTTGCTGGGCTGCGTAACACCAGGAACAGAAGCCGATGCCGAGAACTCCAGCCACATTTTGAAGCACATCAATGTTTCACTAACCTACGAATTTCACTAAATAACATCCCTTTTCACATCGCACACGTATGGCTCTGCCTGTCAGCTGGCAGCATGTGACTATTAAACACACTAACGAGGCGGATGATTTATCATCGGTGGAACAGTGACCTAAGAAAACAGGCCCTTTGGAATCAAAGAACCAGCACAGTAAGATCTGAGCCCCTGCTGATATTATAAAGTTATTCTCTGCTCTTGCTTTAATTAAGACCAATAATAATTGCAGCGCTTTACAGCAGAAGCCAGTAACACAGCGATTTCCACTGCTACAGTACAGCAAAGCTGAAGGTCATTGGGCTCAGAGTGAGTGGAATGGGGACCCTGCACACTGTTCCGACAGTTCTGCCCACTTTTTGTGCTCTGGCAGTCCTTCAGACAGACTGTCTGGGCTACGAAGGTTCAGGTCTTCTGGAAGGCAGTGGGAGCTTCCCAAACACAGCATGGAACAGAGCTGAAAGGCTTTGAAGCAGCAGCTCCAGGAAGGCAGAACAGTTGTTCAGCCCCTAAATGGGAACAGCCTGCAGTAGCTCAGCTCCATGCAAAATATCCAGTTACCCAAGGGAATGGAGAAGGGGGTGGGGGAAAGGATTAGGGATTGCCTCATCTTAAAGAAATGTCTTCCCCAAAGACATAAATCTCTTTTTATAGAGGAACAGGAGACAGAGAAATTAAGGGTTTCATGGCATTTAGTCCTGGTTTCCCACTGTTCATGGGTTCAGAAAGGACAAATCTTGTGTAAACAGATTATGAGGAGTTACCACACTAAACCAAACTTTTCCCTTCAGGTCCTAGAGCAAACCCTGTCCATATCTCTTCCATTCATTCCCCTTTCACTTCACTTTGTTCATCCTCTGATTAACTCTTCCATTACAGATCAAACAACCACAGAATCATTCATCGTGGAAAAGATCCTTGGGATCATCAAGTCCAACCATCAACCCTACTCTGCAAGTTCACCCCTAAACCAGATCCCCCAACACTACATCTAAG
>JAOXOE010000765.1:15718811-15731578 GCA_028565055.1 Phoeniculus purpureus | reverse complement strand
TGTCCTATCATTGGGTGCCACTGAGCAGAGCCTGGCTCCATCTTCCTGACACCCACCCTTTCCATATTGATCAACATTCATGGGGTCAACCCCTCAGTCTCCTTTATTCCAAGCTCAAGAGACCCAGCTCCCTCAGCCTCTCCTCATCAGGGAAGTGTTCCACTCCTTTCATCATCCTTGTGGCTCTGCGCTGGACTCTCTCAAGCACTTCCATGTCCCTCTGGAACTGAGGGGCCCAGAACTTCCCAGCGCCCTTGGCCAAGAAGCAACAGCCTTACCCTGAAGAGTTGAAACCGGACGAGTTCATTGCAGCTTTGGAGTTGCTCTGGGCTGTGCCGGGGCTGCTGGCATGGAGTGCACTGCCAGGGGATGAGGGCCTGCTGGAGTTCCCTGGGGAACACGATGATGTTACTGTGTGGCAGAGAAAGCAGAATAAGACCGGGATCTCCTTTTCTTGCCAAGGACAGCCCAAGCCCAAACATTTCCACCATATCTCATACCCATCCTGTTGTTCCTCTGACTCACTGTCTGCCCGGCAGCAGAATCTGTGCCCCAGCCCCAGAGAAGGTGGGGGTCCCCAGGACTACTCTCTTGGCTTCTATTAGCATGAATCACACCTCTCAAAGGAGATCTGGCAACGTTCTACTGAAGAAATGCAGTAACCTACCCCCAAGCACTCCTCTCGCTTGGCTTCTAGGTGTGCCTGGCTCCCAAACCTAAACACCCCAGCAAAATTTGCCTAGAATTATCCTGAGAATGTTCCTGTGCTCAGAAAGCTTTCCATGTCTCTGGTCCAGCCATGAGAAGGACTCTTCTGGTTTTACCCCTTCTACACTGGTAAGTGGGGGGAAACTTTCCCTGGCCAAACACAAGGGTCTTAATAAGCAAAAGGGGGTCTGCAAATGTGACCTCAAAACTGAACAGTCAGAGAGCAAGGGATGAAGAAAGAGGGAAAGGAAGGGAAAGGGGGAAAGGAAAGGGGGAAGAGGAAGGGGTATGGGAAGGGAGAAGGAGAGCAAGGCAGGTTCCTCAGGGCTTACCAGTCCCAGGCATGGAGCTGTGCACTGGATTGACGGAGAGGGGCCCCAAGGACCCTGAGGTAGAGACCTAGAATGAAAAAGCAGCAAAGAGTCAACACTTGGCACTATAAGGGTATAAATCACCCACTGCCACTCCTTTCACATTCCCTTTGGAGTATATTGGCTCCCACACAGACATCTTATCTCCATCTGAGGCTCCTGCAGATATTTGTATTCCCACTGTAGAGTAGAAGCATCATTCCCATCATCCAGGGCTATGGAAAGAGACCAGAATGAGTATTAGATGTGCCTGACCTGCTGTCCATAGGTCTGCATTTATGGATCAGCTGTGGAAAAGCCTGAAATGATCATTTTCAAGCCAAAGCTTCTGAAGTCCCAAGATCCAGTTGGTAGGAACTGCTGCCCTTTGGATGTGTCAGAGACAGCAGGGTGCCCAGGTGGCCTGGAAGGCCAAAGGCATCCTGGCTTGGATCACTAATAGTGTGGCCAGCAGGACTGGGGTTGTCATTCTTCCCCTGTACTGGGTACTGGTAAAGCCTCCCTCGAGTACTGGGGGCAGTGCTGGGCCCCTCACTTCAAGAAAGAGGTGGAGGGGCTGGAGCAGGTCCAGAGGAGCAATGAGGCTGGGGAAGGGACTGGAGGGAAAGGCTGAGGGAGCTGGGGGTGTTTAGCCTGGAGGAGAGGAGACTCAGGTGGACCTTCTCCCTCTCTCCAACTCCCTGAAGGGAGGTTGTAGTCAGGTGAAGGTCAGGCTCTTCTCCCAGACAACCAGCACTAGGATGACATGGCAGGGGCTAAAGCTGCCAGGGGGAGGGTTAGGAAGCCCTTCCTCATGGAAAGGGTGATCAGAGGCTGGAAAAGACTGCCCAGGGCAGTGGTGGAGTCCCTATCCCTGGAGGTGTTGAAGGGCAGCCTGGCTGTGGCCACTGTGGTGATGTTAGGTGCTGGGCAAGTTCAGAGGGCTTCTCCAGCCTGAAATCACTGACTCTGAAAACATACAGACTTCTCTTTGCTCTGTACCTCGAGTACTGTGAGGGTTTGTGGTTTTCCCACCATTCAAAACAGATTTGAGGCAAGACAAATCACTTTTAGGACAAGATCCTAACAACCAGAGTCCAGCTGGGGAAGCTCTGGCACCTGCCGAGCAGTATTTATAAGCCAAAGCATTGACATGACTTCAAATGCAGCATCATCAGAATCTTAATTATACAGCCGCAAGCCTCTAATTGGAAGCCACAGAGCAATACATTGGATTTGCTGTGTCGTTTGACACCCTCCAAACTGCTTTCCCAGGGTTGTTTGTGTTATCTGTCTAGGCTTTGAACAGCCGTGTTTGTTTGCAGGCTGTGGTGGGATTAGCCCTATTTATCTTCATGGGCTTTGTTCCCCTCAACACAGGCTCAATTCACTCAGATTTGTTCTGGTGCGCCAGAAAAAGCCACAGTGATGGCTCCATCCAGCCCAGAAGCACCAAAAAATATCCCTCACTATGCTCAAACTGACATGTTGATGTTCCACCAGCCTGATGAGGTCAGGAACACCAGCTTTGCCCGACAACCCTCCAGAGCTCCAACCTGCCTGAGCCTCGTGGCACAGGGCTCCTCCTGTCTCTGTGCAAACACAGGCTGAACAAGCTGTGCCAGAGATTGGCAAGAGAAGCAGGTTGTAGAGAAACAGGCTCTTTGATACCTGAATTGCACTGCCCTGGGGAGCTCATTTGTGCCTCTCCATTATCTTCATGAGCCCACATCCCACACCCCTTGCTTCCATTCTACTTCATCAAAACAGATGATGTTCACAGCAACAGGCTGCCCAGGGAGGTTGTGGCTGCTCCATCCCTGGCAGTGTGCAAGGCCTGGTTGGATGGGGCTCTGGGCACCCTGCTCTGGTGAGAAGTGTCACTGCCCATGGCAGGGAGATGGCACTGGATGATGTCAGACATCACTTCATCCCAAACCAGTCTGTGACTATGGCTTTAAATGTGCTCTCTAGCAGCTCCTCCACTTTGTCTTGCGGCTGCTGGACTCCACAGAACCACAGCTGAGTATTTCCAACCACTTCCCTTTGTCCTACCACTAGATCCACTTGGGGAAAGTCCATCTCCAGCCTTCCTGCAGGCTCCCTCCCTTCAGGTACTGGAAGGTAGCTCTAAGGTCCTCCTGGAGCAAGGAATCCCAGCTGCCTCAGCCTGCCCTCACAGCAAATACTTACTGCATCCCTCATCTCTGCCTCAGTCATCCCATACATCTCTAGATCTTCCTAATTGAGGGAAAGTCAAAAACAATGCTCATCATCACTGTGTTCTGGACATCATCCTCTGGCTGCTCCATGTGGGACATCCTCCCCATATTTTCCCCTCTATTAGCCCACCCTGTGCCACCTACCCCACTGCAGACAAGTCATAGGGTCTCTCAGGTCAGGATCTGGGTGTATCATAAAGAATCACAGATCATTAGGGATTGGAAGGTACCTCAAAAGATCATCCAGTCTAATCCCCCTGACATAGCAGGATCCCCCAGATCCAGTCACACAGGAGGATGGGCAGGTTGAAGACTTCTTCCAGACAAGGAGACTCCACAACACCCCTGGGCAGCCCCTTCCAGGGCTCTATCACCCTCACCATGAAGATGTTCCTTCTCATCTTGATGTGGAACCTCCTCTGTTCCATCTCACACCTATTTCCCCTTGTCCTGTCACTGGTTTCTCACTGAATACAGCCTGGCTCCATCCTCCTGACATCCACCATTTCCATATCAACATCCATGGGGTGACCCCTCAGGCTCCTTTTCTCCAAGCTCAGGAGCCCCAGCTGCCTCAGCAGGAAGATGCTCCCTTCTCTCTCCCTCATCTTTGTGGCTCTGCACATAGCAGGAGCTATCTGCAACACCAAATGTTGAGGTAGAAGCTTGCAGAACTGTAATTACTTGAGCTGGAAGCTTCCAGCCCAACTGATTTGTCCAATCATTTACAAATCCCCTTGTTTGCAAACACAGCCAGAAGGCAACTGGAACAGACTGCCCCAGGGAGGTTGTGGCTACTCCATCCCTGGCAGTGCCCAAGGCCAGGTTGGATGGGGCTCTGGGCAACGTGGTCTGGTGAGAGGTGTCACTGCCCATGGCAGGGGGTTGGCACTGGGTGATCTCAAAGGTCCCTGGGGGCATGAGGACTAGCTGGTGTAGGTGCAGCACACAGCACCACAGAAGATACTGTCCACAGCAAATAAAACCCACCCCAAAATAACAGTGAAATTGATATTAGATCTTAACCCAGAGGTTATAAAAAGCAGAGACAATAAATCCACTCAACTCCAGACAGCCTGAAGAAGCTTGACCTTTTTCCTGTCACTTATGGGTGCTCACCTCAGCCTCCTGCCCTAACTCACAGAATCCAAGAACATGAGGGATAGGAAGGGACATCATCAGGTCATCCAGTCCAGAACATGAGGGATAGAAGGGGACATCAGGTCATCCAGTCCAGAATATGAAGGATAAGAAGGGTTATTATAAGGTCATCCAGTCCAATCCCCCTGCCACAGCAGGATCCCCTAGATCAAGTTCTACTTCCATTTACCTCATCTGTCAACAGATGGCCTTTAAATCTGCCCGATTTGGAGATGTGCTGGTGCAGAACCAGCAGCACCACTCCCAGTCCCCCTCAGGGAAGGATTTGTCTACAGCCCCACGCAAGCCATCGCTTGGCTACTGCCTTCCCAGGTCTCTGGCTCATCGCACCCTTCCCTCATAATTAGATCTTTCCCTTCCTGTTGGATTAGGAGGTGTTTAAGGCAGGAATCATCTCTCTGAGCTCCAAGGGCACAGTATCCAAGCACAACCAGAGCCTAACCCTTGGCTGAAGCTCCTCATCATCACCATGATGAAAATATTTCATTCACAGCTGTAAATTGAAGAGCCGGTGCTCAATTAACAGGGATAACCAAAGGATAAATACCCGGAGCCGAGCAAAAATATGGTTAAAGGGGCATGTAATTTCCACTGATCACAAAGTGCTTTTATAGCTGAGGTATAAAATTAAATTACCAAACCAAGCTGCGCTCCCCTTCGCTGTGTGAGCTCCATCGACCACACGCCTACAGCAAAGGTCTGAGCTCGCGGATGCTATAGGAAACACTTCCTTTGGTTCCCTTCTCTGGGTTCTTTAGGAAAAGACTACAGGCTGGGGAGCAGTCTGGCAGAGAGGTACCTGGGGGTTCTCATTGACAGGCGGCTGAATGTGAGCCAGCAGGGTGCCCAGGTGGCCAAGGTGGCCAGTGGCACCCTGGCCTGGAGTAGAAACTGTGTCCAGCAGGAGTAGGGAGGGGATTGTGCCCCTGGACTCAGCACTGGGGAGGCGGCACCTTGAGTACTGGGTCCAGTTTTGGGCACCTCAGGACAAGGGAGGCATTGAGGTGCTGGAGCAAGGGCAGAGGAGGGCAATGGAGCTGGGGAAGGGCCTGGAGAATCAATCTGATGAGGAGAGATGGAGAGAGTTGGGGCTGTTTAGTTGGAGGAAAAGGAGGTTGAGGGGAGACCTCATCGCTCTCCACAGCTCTCTGAAAGGACCCTGCAGAGATGCTGGTGCTTGTCCCTTCTCACAGGTCATTAGTGACAGAGGCAGAGGGAAGGGCTTCAACAGTCTCCAGACTAAACAGCTCCCAGTTCTCTCAGCCTTTCTTCACAGAAGTAGTCAAGCTCCCTCCAGGAGCTGCAGAAGATGAGCAGGTCCAACTATTCCCCCCTCTCCTCTACCCAACAGAGCCCAAGGGTGATAAAGTCTCCTTAAGCATGAAACAGACTTCTACAAGCCCATATCTGCACAAACCTGTGGT
Organism: Phoeniculus purpureus; assembly: GCA_028565055.1. Lineage (NCBI taxonomy): Eukaryota > Metazoa > Chordata > Aves > Bucerotiformes > Phoeniculidae > Phoeniculus > Phoeniculus purpureus. Next base: position 15,725,713 of record JAOXOE010000765.1, on the reverse strand, counting down.
TCCACTACCCACCAAACCCAGTCTAAATTCTTCTCCAACACATCCACCTTCTCCTGGCCCTCTTAGCAAAGCAAGAGAGGGATTTCCACTCTGTTTGCAAGCAAATGAAGCAAAATACTTCATTATAAAAAGCAGTTATAAATATAATCCTTTTGACTGGAGTATTTGTACAGCAAAAACAAGCAAGACCTGCATAATGATTTCAGTTACTGAACTTAATGAGGGCTGTTCCTCAATCCAGCTCCAACCCTGTGTAAACCTGGTGTAAAGTTCCATTTCACAGAACAAACTTCACAATCACAGAACATTAGAGACTGGAAGGGACCTCAGAAAATCATCCAGTCCAATTCCCCTGACACAGCAAGATCACCTAGATCAGGAGGGTTTTGAATGTCTCCAGAGGAGACTCCACAACCACCCTGGGCAGCCCCTGCCACCACGAAGGTCCTTCTTACATTGACGGGGAACCTCCTTTGTTCCAGCTCACACCCACTGCCCCTTGTCCTATCATTGGGTGCCCCTGAACAGAGCCTGGCTCCATCCTCCTGACACCCACCCTTCACCTATTGATCAACATCCATGGGGTCACCCCTCAGCCTTTTTGCCCCAGCTCCAGAGCCCCAGCTCCTTCAGCCTTTCCTCAGCAGGGAGATGCTCCACTCCACCTCTGTGGCTCTGTGCTGGACACTATCCAGCAGCTCTACTCTTCTGAGGGGCCCAGAACTGGACACAGTATTCCCGACATAGTCTCATCAGGGCCAGAGTAGAGTGAGAGGACAACCTCTCTCATTCTGCTCCTCTGCATCTCCTCTGACCCACACATGCTTTAAGCACAAGAACAGAGAACCCAGCCTTGACATCTCTAGCCTAAAGGATCATCCCCAGCATGAGCAGTGCCTTGGGAACCTCTTCCTTGATCCTAAGGGCAGGCTGGCTCCATCAGACACACAACCTAGAGGCTGGAGGTCTACAGGAGTTTGCACCACACTACAGCACTAATAAACTATATAACACATAAATAAACTAGGTAACACATAAAACACCCCAATTATTTCTGTCCCTGAGACCAACACATTTGTTATATCAGAAGAGTAAACAAGCAGAGAGACCTGCTGATTTCTACATTAGGGGCTAAAAAGCATCTCCCAGGCAGTGATTACACAGTTGATTAATTTTTGGGGAGAAACCTCATCTTTTTATTAAGAAAAAGGAAGGCAGTTATAACCCTGACACAGCAGGTTTATCCCATACGTGGTGTTTCTTTCTTAGTTTAATACCTTCCAATTATTTATCTTCTTATTTATCTCTGTTTATTTTTGAGGGACAAATTTTCCTGCCTTCGAGCCACTTTATTCATTAGTTCTCTGGAGTTCACGTCCTATTTCATTATGTTTTAATCTTTACAGTTGTTAATTTGCATTTCATTTCCTGATGTACCCAGGAAAAAAGTCACCAGCAAAATAACTTATTGTAAATATTAATACGAGTCAACCGATAATCACCCGAGAACGCATTCTGTGGCGACAGCCATTACCTGTGTCTGAGGCAGGCAACAGCAGTTCTAGGAGTTGCAAAGACAAGAACACCACCTTAGAAATACAGGCTGGGCCATCACTAAGCATCACCATGATTAACAGCCTCCTACAGAGAGAAGATGCCTCAGAAACAGCAAGAGATGCTCAACAAGCGGGTATCAACCACATCAGAAGTTGGGTCACTTCACAGTAGGCTCACCCTAGCTGGAAAGGGCTCCAGGACTGTGAAGTCCAGCCCTCATCCCAGCATCTCCCTAACCTCTAGACCATGGCCTCAAGTGCTCGAGCTACTGGGTTTGTAAACACTTGCAGGGATGGGGACTCCACCACCTCCCTGGGCAGTCTGTGAAAGTGCCCGATATTGGATACTCTCCTCACCATCCACTAAGCACAAGCAACCACCTGACTAACACTGTTGTCATGACACCGACCTCCAGAAACTCAGAAAGCAGCAGACTCAACAAAAAGTCTCTTCTATACAAGAAAAACACAACCAAGCAGGTGCACAAGGTTTCTCCCTCCACACATCACTTTCACCAGTAGCATCCTACCGCTCCAGAGCAAGTTCAAATCTCACTTTAGGAGAGGGAAACTCAACTCACTGTAAACAAAAAGGACCTTTTCTACTCACCCAGAGCTGGGTCATCATCCTGTGGGCTCTGAGCTTTGCTTTTGCCATCTCACATCAGCAAATCATGATGCCTCTGTGTAGGAAGAGCTCTGAATGTCTCCCAAGGAGCTGCCTTGGCTTAAATGCCTCATGCAGTTTTGGAGGAGGGTAATTATCCTCGTTAGACAAATACAAATCAGGTTTGTGTTTACAGTAAGTTGAATAGAAATAAGTACTCAGTGACTCAGAGCAGGTGAGTGCAGAGCCCCAGCTCTGCCCAGTTCCCTAATGAGCCCCCTGTGAGTGCACGATGTGCAGTGGAGGAGCCATAAGGGACCTAGGACAGTGGGAGCTGCCCATCAAACACCTCCACAACAGACAGAAGGGAAGCTCGGTGGTCTCAGACAACATTATCCTGTCATCTCAGAAAGAACCACATAAACCACTTTTCTGTTGCAGTTGTTAGAGCTGGGTCTCTTAAGCTTGATAAAAAGGAGACCTCATTAATGTTTATAAATATGTGAAGGGTGGGTGTCCGGAGGATGGAGCCAGGCTCTGTTCAGGGGCACCCAATGATAGGACAAGGGGCAGTGGGTGTGAGCTGGAACAGAGGAGGTTCCACATCAATGTGAGAAGGAACTTCTTCCTGGTGAGGGTGATGGAGCCCTGGAAGGGGCTGCCCAGGAGGGTTGTGGAGTCTCCTTCTCTGGAGATGTTTAAAACCCACCTGGCCGTGTTCCTGTGCAACTGGATCTAGGGGATCCTGCTCTGGCAAGGGGATTGGATTCAATGACCTTTCAAGGTCCCTTCCAACCCCTAATGTTCTGTGATTCTGCAGCGTATCTCCTGCACCCAGCTATGGTATCAGTGAGAAAACAGCTGTCATGGAGCAGCAAGAGCTGGGCTTTGAGCAGACCCTCTAAAAGCCTGGTCCATGCACTCAGCTTCACAGTGTTTGCAAGAGGGTTGCCTCTAATTCCTTGTGGTTGTGCCCCTGTAAATGTTCCAGCAGCTTGTACCAAATTGCCCGTCTGAAGCCACATCTCTGAGCTGCTACAGCCTCTGTCCATCCATCACAGCAACCTGCTCTCCTAAACGTGTTGCACGAGGCAGAGCGTGACAGCTATATGGGCTTAACACTCAAAAAATATAAACGAGGCTCTCTCCTTTATTGTTTTCCCTTCACTTCCTTGGCTTTTGTGTGTTTCCACTACTGTGGTACCCACAGAGGTCTGCAGGACCCCTGGCAGCTGCTTTGCACCAAGGAGCTGTCAATACGAACAACAAAAAGCTCTAGCTACGCTTCTGAGGGTCCTACAGAATCACAGGACATTGGGGATTGGAAGGGACCTCAAAAGATCATCCAGTCTTACAGGATTGCACTAAAACATTAACAGCTTCAACCTGGAAAAAAGTAGAGTCTTCCTCAATGAGAGACCTGAGAGGATTCACTTTCATCACTACCTTCAAAAATCCTCGGAGCTGGCCTCTTGGTCCTCATGGAATCCCCTCTTGCAGGAAAAAGAATCTGTTTTACAGGGTCTGGGAATTGTATCCCTAATCACAGAATGTGTTGGGTTGGAAGGAACCTCCAAAGGGCATCCAGTCTAACCCCCCTACACCAGGCAGGGCCATCACTCACCAGACCAGCTTACTCAGAGCCCCATTCAGCCTGACCTTGAATGGCTCCTGAGATGGGGCCTCCACGACCTCTCTGGGCAGCCTGTTCCAGGAATCCCCCACCTTCAGATTCAACAACTTTTTCCTGATGTCTGACTTAAATCTCCCCATTTTACAGCTTCAAACCGTGACCCTGTCATTCCTGGTCCTTGTGAACAGTCTTCCCCAGCCTTCTGACAGCCCCTTTCAGGGGTTGGAAGGTTTCTATAAGGTTGCAACAGCCATAGTGTCCTTATTTCATTTTCCACAGCATTAATTAATAGAAAGATCATAGGATCACAGGGTTGGAAGGGACCTCCAGAGGTCATCCAGCCCTACATTAAGCAGGGAGAAGAACAGCCCTGCTGTGCTCTGCCAGAACCACAATTTCCCAAAGAACTGGGAAAAAAACCTCCTTGACCCAACAGGGCCAAGAGCAACCTCCCAACAGAAGAGCAGGAGATAACTTTAGAGGAGGAACCAGTGCCGGGCACCCAGGAAAGACTGGTGCTGATGAATCCAAAGCAACTAGGAATGAACTGGGATTTTGCAGCTGCAGGTTCCTGCTTCTTCCCAGAGGCCAAATTCTGCTCTCGCTAGGTGAAGTCCATAGCAGCCTCTTCAAAGTCACTTGAGTTTTGCTGGGGGTTAGAGTGATGTTGTCAGAGCAGAGAGACTTTAGCTGACAGATAAAGTCTGGCAGAACCATCCTGGGTTCTGCAGCAGCTGCCGTGATTCAGAGGTGAGGGAAAACACCAAAGCAAAGTTGAACCTAAAAGGCAAATGGACTAAAACAACAGAAACACCCATCCAAGGGTCAGGCAGCAGACAGTCCCATCCCTGCTTTGTGATCCCTCAACAAAGATGAGTTAATTCTTCTTCTCCCTCTTCCCAAGTTCTGGCACAAGGTGTGTCTTGGCAGCATCGTGCAGACCCCACCTGACACCTTAAACGTTGAGCAAATGCACAAACCCCACCTTAATCACCCTCTTTTCTTCCCTTCCTGCCTTCCTCTCTTTTTTCCTCCCCATCAAATCCATTCCCATGGATCCTGAAAACCTTGGAAACAGCTTAGGTTGTGTTAAGCTGTTAAAACCACCCCAAATCCTTCCTACCCCCACCCTGCTGGAACCCAAATCCCTCCCTGCCTGCCTGTGCCAACAGCTAAATGCAGCCTCTTCAAAACTACTTTCCAGGGCTTTTATTTGGCTTAGTGGTGTCCTGGATCATCACCAGGGTTCTGAAACACTATGGAAGATTTCCACAGTCACAACTGTGGTGACAAAACCCCATTTACAGCATCACTGAATCATCCTGGCTGGGAAGGACCTCCAGGAGCACCACGTGCAGCCCTCAGCCCAACAGCTCCCCAACCCCAAGACCGTGGCCTCAAGTGCTCGAGCTACTTGGTTTTTTAAACCCCTTCAGGGATGGGGACTCCAGCAGCTCCTTGGGCAGCCTGGTCCAGTGCCCAACCGCTCTGTCAGCAAAGAACTTCTTCCTAAAATCCAATCTAAACCTCCCCTGACACAACATGAGGCTATTTCCCCTCATCCTATCATCAGTAATTTGGGAGACGAGACCAGCAGCAGCCTCACTCCAACCTCCTTTGTGGTAGCTGTAGAGAGCAAGAAGGTCTCCTCTCAGCCTCATCTTCTCCAGACTTGCTAACTCCAGCTCCCTCAGCCGATCTCCACAGTCTCTCTGTTTTCCAGCCCTCTCCCCAGTCTTGTTGCCCTTCTTCAGCCCCGCTCCAGCCCCTCAAGGGAATGTCCTTCTGATCCTGTGGTGCCCAAAACTGGCCCCAGTACTCAAGGTGCAGTCTCACGAGTGCAAAGCACAGGGGCACCATCACCTCCCTTCTCCTGCTGGTTACAAGATCCAATCTAAACCTCTCCTGATGCAACCTGAGGCAATTTCCTTTCGTCCCATCATTAGTAATTTGGGAGAAGAGACCAGCACCAGCCTCCCTACAACCTCCTTTGAGGTAGCTGTAGAGAGCAAGAGATCAGCACCAGCCTCCCTGCAAGCTCCTTTGAGGTAGCTGTAGAGAGCAAGAGACCAGCACCGGCTTTACTTTAATTTACACCCATCCCCAAGCTCCCATTTTGCTGCCAGGACACTCAATTACACACAAGCAAGAGCCTTCTCTGCTCAGGGTTAAACTTTAAGCGAAGACTAAACCCCTTTGCACCACCTTCCCTTTAAGCTAGTGGAACGGTGTCCACGATCCTCAGTCACCAAGGTGGCTGGTAGGTTCCCTCCCCATCAATAACCATCAAGCGAAGGGCTTGATATTGGCTCTCTCTACGATCATTAAGTAGCGCTGCATCCAAACGCTGTTGATGAGTGAATGATAAGAGCAAACAGGACACAGCAATAACCGGCTTTTATTTATCGCCGGGTGAAGTGTTGGCTCCACAAAGTGACTTTGTGAGAGAACTTTTGTGGAGGGGACGCTGACAACATTCCCTCCCACCCCATTCCCAACCCCACAACTGTTATCTATATCATTCCTCCTCCAGCAGCTCCAGAGAAACAGAGGTTCTGGTTCAGTGTCACAACTGGTTTATGGCGCAGTGTTTTCCCCTCGTGTTAAAGGCAGCGTCCCTCATTTACGACACTGAACGGCCAGATTTATGGACTTGAGCAGAGCTGACTACGTTTACATGATTCCAGGCATTTCACTTGGACACGGTACCTTGTTCCAATAGAATCAATGGGCTCTTGATTTTCCCTCCACTGCCGCGGGCTGCGATGGGAGCACGGGTTGTGTTTTATAGCAAAATCAATAGGAGGATTAATGGGCGACGGCCAAAGTAAACGGTGAAAAAGCACTGAGAGGCGGGGAGACCTCTCTGGCTGCATTGATCCCATTAGCGGGCGGTTGCCCAGTTGTACAGCTGCAGGTTTGACAAAGCAAGCGGCAACCTTCTTATTCTTATTTCAGACACTGGAATGGGCTGCCCAGGGATGTGGTTGAGTCTCCATCCCCGGACGTGGTTAAAGAGCATTTGGATGAGGTGTTGAGGGATCAGGTATAAGGGGGGAACTTGTAAGGTAGGGTAGATGGTTGGACTCGATGATCCCAGGGGTCT
>JAOXOE010000765.1:15692472-15718711 GCA_028565055.1 Phoeniculus purpureus | reverse complement strand
ACAGAATCACAGAACATGAGGGATTGGAAGGGACCTCGAAAGATCATCCAGTCCAATCCCCCTGCCACAGCAGGATCCTCTGGATCCAGTCACAGATTCACAGAACATGAGGGATTGAAAGGGACCTTGAATCATCCTCCAGTCCAAACCCCCTGCTAGAGATCACCCAGTCCAGTCCCCCTGGCCACAGCAGGATCACCTAGACCAAGTCACACAGGAACATGTCCAGGCAGGTCCTGATATTAAACGTCTCCAGAGAACGAGACACCCCTCACTCCTTATGATTTACAGCATCTCCAACAGCACAAACAGATTAAGGGCACTAAATAAATCAAAGGCACTTCAAATTCTATTTTCTCCGGATTTCAGCCGCCATAAAGGTTCAAGCTACAGAACAAGATAAGGGGGAAAACAAATCCAGTCGATGTGTCCCAAGAAAAGTTCCCAGAGCAGGTCTACAGCCTCTCCAACAGCCTTCGGACACTTCAGGAGTCGACTCCATAAAACCAGCTGAACCGGAGCTCCGCTGCATTTTCCGTTCTTTCCTCACACAACAGTAAAGCTCCACAAAGTGAATCCAAGCTCCGAGATAAAACCAGCAGCTGCGAAACAGCCACAAACTCTTCCAAGGAGCTGATGCCCAGACCCTCGGCTGAGCTGCCGACGATGCCCCGACAGCAACCGGCTTTCCCGCCCCGAAATCCCCCTTCTCCGCGCCTCACAACAGCCAGAGACACCCCAACTCCTGCACAAAGGGCCTGGCAGGGCTCGGGACACGGAGTTACCTCGGTGAAGCCCTCCTGCAGGATATCCAGCAGACCGCCCCTGGCCAAGCTCGCCAGCATCGTCCGCGACCCCCGCGCCGCACCGGGGGCTGCGAAGATACCGGGTAGCTCCTCCAGTTCCGGGCACAAGCTCTCCTTCCTCCTCCTCCTCCTTCTTCTCCCAAAGACAAAGAGTTGGAGCTCATGGGGACCAGCATTCACAGTCCCATCCGCGCAGCTCCCGCCGAGCGGAGCCCCAGCCCAGCCTTGCACTGGGCATGCCCGGCAGGGAGCTGCTGCCGCCGCCGCGATGTCACCCTGTTCCTATAGAAACCCGCTCGGCTTTACCAGATCCAGGGCTCGACGTGGTGGAAACATCTGAAACCCATCGGCAGCCGTTGAGAGCTGCTGCGGAAAAAGAGGGGCTCGTCCAACGCACCGCGGGCAGCCAGCGGGGCAGAGCCGGGGAGCAGGCGAGGAGCTGATGCTCTGCTCAGCTAGAAGAAAAGCTGAAGGTTGTAGGAGCGGCCAGCTTTCACCCCCTGCGATCAGCCCAGGGAGCTGCCAGCCAGGAGCTCAGTGCATCTGCTCAGGGCTTCGGGCTGCTTGAACTGCTGTGGGAGTGAAGTGGGGGAACGGGAAAGAAAGAGGGGCAGAGAACTCACAAACAGGAGGCACTGAACATTAGGGATTGGAAGGGATCTCGAAAGATCATCCAGTCCAGTCCCCCTGCCACAGCAGGATCCTCTAGATCCAGCCACATAGGAACATTCCAGGTAGGTTTTAAACATCTCCACAACCCCCCGGGCAGCCCCTTCCAGGGCTCTGTCACCCTCACTGGGGAGAAGTTCCTTCTCAGACTGGTGTGGAACCTCCTCTGCTCCAGCTCACACCCATCTACTCCAAGAGCTATTTGACAGCAATAAATATTGATCCTTTTTTGTTTGGTGATGCAATCAATGTTTTGCCAGAAAGCCAAGGAGGTGGTTTCTCCATCAAACAAACAATTTAAAAACAAACAAACCATAACAGCCACAAAATAAACTCACTCCAAGCCTTTCCTGGGGACCTGATAAAACACTCCTGATCAATCATCTCAAAGAATAAATGTGATTCATTAGTTCTGCATTCAGAGGAGACTTTAGATATTAATAGATCAAGATGCTGAGGCCATCCCTTCTCCTAAAAGGTTTCAATTTGGGGAACAGAAAGGGAAATAAATTAACTCCAGATGTTCTGGAATTAATCCAGATGTTCTCTGAAAGCACAGAGAGGCCACCAGGGGTTTTTTGCTGCTCTCTGCTTTATTTTATTATTTATTTTGTTAAGTTTAAAGCACATTAATTTATTCATCATCCCTGCAAACTGTAGCTATTTGCCCTCATCCTTTGATCACAGAATCACAGAGCATTAGGAATTGGAAGGGACCTTGAAAGATCATCTAGTCCAATCTCCCTGCCACAGCAGGATCACCTAGACCAAGTCACACAGGAACATGAATAGAAGGTTTTAAATGTCTCCAGAGAAGGAAATTCCACAGCCCCCCTGGGCAGCCCCTTCCAGGACTCTGCCACCCTCACCAAGAAGAAGGTCCTTCTCATATTTATATGGAACCTCCTCTGTTCCACCTCACACCCATTGCCCCTCGTCCTATCACTAGATGCTCCTGAGCAGAGCCTGGCTCCATCTTCCTGACACCCACCGTTCACATATTTATAGACATTACTGAGGTCATCACTCAGTCTCCTCTTCTCCTAGCTAAAGAGACCCAGCTCTCTCAGCCTTTCCTCAAAAAGGAGGTGTTCCACTTTCTTCATCATCTTCGTTGCTCTACGCTGGACTCCCTCCAGCAGCTCCATGTCTCTCTTGAACGGAAGGGCCCAGACCTGAACACAACACTCCAGGTGTGCTCTCACTTTGAGGGCCAGTGGAGCCAAAGGCAGGCAGTCCCCAACCACAGGCTTTAGCCTGGATAAACAATCAGTTTCGCAGGATTTAAAGATAGTTTAAAGAAAAAGAAGGAGCTCGTTTGGCCCAACAGCACAGAAACACAGAGCACAAACAGATTTGTACATAAAATGAAAATATTATATACCATGATGGTGACTATGAGCCATAGGGGGTGAGCAGCCAGCTTAGCACATTACATGTAGTTTCTATCAGGGATTAAACTACAGCTGTTGTTCCACCACCAAATAAACCCTCCCCAGCAGAGACGGGGGCATTGGGAAAAGAAAACCCAAGAGCTGGAGGAAAAATAGGTACAATAAAAGAGCAAAACTAATGCTAACTGCAATACAAACCACAAAGCTCTGCTCAGCCCTGTGCTGCACAGCAGTCACAACAAAGAGGAAAACAGTCCTTGAGAGCAGAGGGGCAAGAGAACCCCTCAAGGGATAGAAACCTCTCAGAGGAAGAGGAGTAGAAAGTGAAGTCCTTCCCCTTTATAAACTTCTCTCTTTATGCTGTGATGTTTCTGGGATGGGATACACCTGGGAGCCGACTTACATCTGCTGTTCCAGCTGATTCCAACCTGCTGATGGTCTGGGACTTCATCCCAGTGAAAGCAGGACCATATAAACCACATAAAGAGCTCTGGATGTGCACATGAGGGATAGATCAAATAATCAGATGTGGTCAGGAGAAGGGCAGTTTCTCCAGGGAAAACCCAATGTCAATGATAAAGTCCCCCACCACAAGTTACTAGTACCCAGAAGGAATTTTTCTCACCCTGCTCCCAACACCTCGACTTTCTAACACAAATGAGAGGATCTAAAGCCAGACGAGCCACCCGTACTCCTGCAGTGCCATCCCTGGGAAGTGCAGAAACACTCAGCTGAGCACACTGGGGGAACCATGAAGAAGCTTGTTGGGATTGGAGAGACTGTTCAAGCCAGGAGCCCTACCCTGCCTGCCTTTGGGGATGAACCAAAGAAATCGGGGATTTCCTGGAGTCTGAAAGTTAGGGGATCATGTTCAGTCCCAGACCCCTGTCACAGAACTTCAGTCACCTAGAACAGCAACACAGCGACAGGCAGTGAGTTCTTATTAGATACTGGATTCAGGTACAGTCCTACTTGTGGTTTTCCATCACAGATCTGCTTCTACGCAGGATTTGTCCTCTTTGCTTTGGATGTCAGGGGATGGAAACTCAGCCAGTTGTGATGGCTGGACTGAGACCCGGAGCACATGGAGCCATGCTTGGGTTTATTGTGGTGACACAAATGCCTCTCCTGTGGTGGGGCTGGAGTGTGCAGGTAACAGCTGTAAAGATTCAATTCTACTTCCCCCACCTCTGTGTTTCACTCTTACATTTCAAGCTGCTGGTGTCAGGAGGAATATTTTCCCTTTCAGTTTTAGAACTCTGCACTAGGTGCTCGTGAGCACTGTCTTTGCCAGAAACCTCTTGCTAAAACCAAAGCTTCATCCTTCTCACTGCAGGTGAGAACCCGTGGAACCATGGAATGGGTTGGGTTGGGTTGGAAGGGAGCTCAGAGCTCACCCAGCCCCAACACCCTGCCATGGGCAGCAACACCAGACCAGGTTGCCCAGAGCCCCATCCAACCTGGGACACTTTCTGGGATGGAGCAGCCACAACCTCCCTGGGCAGCCTGTTCCAGGGCCTCAGCATCCTCACAGAGGGGGATTTCTGCCTCAGATCTCATCTCAATCTCCCCTCATTCAGCCTGGGGCAATGGCATCAAAGTGATGTCGGCATAAACTCTTCTGAGGCCAGTGCCCACAGATGGCAGCTGTGGGGTGGCGAGCATTGCCCTCTCCTGGCCAGCATCAGCAGAGCCCAAACCCTTGTTCTTGCCCCTATTCTGGGCGAGGTGCATGAGGAAACCCAGTCTCCATCAGTATCAACTCATCAACCTTCCATCACGATTTTAAGGCACTTTATCACAGAATCACAGAACATTAGGGATTGGAAGGGACCTCGAAAGATCACCCAGTCCAATCCCCCTGCCACAGCAGGATCCCCTAGGACCAGTCGCACAGGAACATGGGCAGGCAGGTTTTAAACCCATCGAGCACCCGAAACAGAGATCAGACACCAAAAGCACATGTGGAAACTCACGGAGGATGCAGCAGGCTGTGATGGGTGTCCAGGCTTGGTGTCCATCAGAGTCCCCATGCTGGGTGCCACAGCTCAGCTCAGTACCAGGGGGATGAACCAGTGCTCCTTCGCCCCTGAGGGGTTAAAGCAAATTATTACATAAAAAAGAGAAGAATTATCATAGAAGGAGATGGGACTGGACTCCCCAGTGAAATCTCTGAATATAATTATAAAAAGGAGGAAAGTTCATGGAATCACAGAATCATCAGGGTTGGAAAAGACCTTCAAGATCATCAAGTCCAATCATCTGCCCTACAACCCCCAACCACATCCTTTCACTGCCTGCAGAAACTATATCCAAGGGACATAGAGATATAAGGGTTAGGGATATAAGGGATACAGTTTTCCACTTGTGGAGGGGGAACCCAAATCCACCAGAGGTCAAACACGGCAGCCAAAGCTGTTCCCAGTATCAGACATTCCAGGGATCACTCGTTTCACTGCATCTAGTCAGAGAATCACAGAGTGGTCAGGATTGGAAGGGACCTCGAAAGATCATCTAGTCCAATTCCCCCCAACACAGCAGGATCCCCTAGATCCAGTCACACAGGAACATGGCCAGGGGGGTTTTAAACATCACCAGAGATGGAGACTCCATAACCCCCCTGGGCAGCCCCTGCCAGGGCTCTGGTACCCTCACCAAGAAGAAGGTCCTTCTCACATTGATGTGGAACCTCCTGTGTTCCAGCTCACACCCATTGCCCCTTGTCCTATCATTGGATGCCCCTGAGCAGAGCTGGCTCCATCCTCCTGACACCCACCCTCCACATAGTTATCAACATTCATGAGGTTACCCCTCAGCCTCCTCTTCTCCAAGCTCAAGAGGCCCAGCTCCCTCAGCCTTTCCTCAGCAAGGAGATGTTCCTTTCCCTTCATCATCCCTGTGGCTCTGCGCTGGGCTCTCTCCAGCAGCTCTGTATCCTTCTGGAACTGAGGGGCCCAGCACTGGACAGAAGATTCCAGCTATGGTCTCAGCAGGGCAGAGTAGAGTGGGAGGAGAACCTCTCTCCATCTGCTAACCACCCCACACTCGGGAGACATTTCAAACCAGCCTAGCCATGCTCCTGTGCGACTGGGTCTAGGGGACTGGACTGGATGATCTTTGGAGGTCCCTTCCGATCCCTGATGTTCTGTGATCGCTGAGCGTCACGGGGCACGCACTGAAATCCGCTGATCTCCTGCAATCGCATGTGGGTTACAAGATACCTGTTCCTCCTGCAAAGCCACTGGGGCAGCAGGCGATGGCTTGGCTGAGGGTAATAAAAGACACAAGTAGAAGGCCAGCCTTTGATCTGTGGGAGGTGAGGAGTCGGGGCAGCTGTGCTGAACGCTCTCCCGCCGTCACTCCGACTTGGGTAACATCTGAACAAAGAAGATCTGGTGTCTGCAATGCCTCGTTCCACTTGTTTTCTCCCCAGCCCATGGCCACCTGTCCCTTCCACACCGCCTTTGGGGTCCCTGCCCCAGCACCGCTCATGGAGGGGGCACGAATCGGATTTCATGGCCCCGACGGTCGCTGAGAGCTGCCGGGCTTTGCTCTCCCATTACTCAAAGTCCAGCTGCATTGGCCCCTTTGTTCCTGCAGCCCCACTGCCAACAGCTGGTTTCCTCATCCAGCTGTGCTGTGATGCAGGCAAGGGATGCAGGACCCCAGGAGCGCAGCCCTCGGGACCCCTGGGGAGGGGGAGACGATTCCCATTCTGCACCAGGCCAAGAGCACCCACTCCGTCTGATCCTCACCCCATACAGGGATGCTGGTCAAGGGAGCTGTGACCATGGGCTGGCTCAGAGGAGGTAGAATCACTCAGGTCAGAGAAGACCCCTGGGATCATCGAGTCCAACCATCAACCCCACTCTACAAAGTCACCCCTAAACCAGATCCCCCAACACCACATCTAAATGACCTTTAAACACCTCCAGGGATGGTGACTGAGTCTCCTCCTTGGGCAGCCTCTTCCAGGGTCTGACTTCTCTTTCTGTGAGAAGAATTGTTCCCATCTCTAATTTCCACAGGTCTTCGCCAGCAGGACAGCAAGGGGAAGTGCTTCTGGAAACAAGGACAGGGGGGAGGGATAGCGGGGAAAACCCACGTCTGGTCTTTTGGCACACTATTTCCCTTAAACACTGGAACGAGGCGGGTGTGGAAAGGAAGAGAGACGAACCTCAAACAAGAGGGAGGAAGAAGAAAACCCCGCTGGAAAGAAATCTAGCGTGTCACATGGAATAGGTATTTCACAGAACGCACACTGCCCTGACCCCGGTGATGGAGACCTTGCTTCCTAGCACTGAGGAGCTTCCTGTACTGGGAAGAGAGGATGTCACAGAACCACAGAACATTAGGGATTGGAAGGGACCTCCAAAGATCATCTAGTCAAATCCCCCTGCCACAGCAGAATCCCCTAGATCCAGGGGGAATATTTTGGGGTGCCCCCAGCATCTCCATATTACACTTAGTTATTTAAGCCCCAGAGCTATTTATTCTGGGAGATCACTGTGCTCGAGTTAGCCTTTTATTTACAGTGTGTGCCATTCCCCACATGCGTGACCTGCTGGTGAGTGGAGGAGAAGGCTATTTATGCTGGAACTTCTAACCACAGAACAGGAGCCTAAAAAAAAGGCTGGTGAGCAAAGCAGAACTCAAAAACCTGCTGATGTGGAAAGGGTGGGTGTCAGGAGGATGGAGCCAGGCTCTGCTCAGGGGAAGCCAGTGACACTACAAGGGGCAACGGGTGTGAGCTGGAACAAAGAGGTTCCACATCAATCTGAGAAGGACCTTCTTCCCTGTGAGGGTGACAGAGCCCTGGAAGGGGCTGCCCAGGGGCGCTGTGGCGTCTCCTTCTCTGGAGCTTGGCTCTGGCCTCCTGACACCCACCCTTCACATATTGATCAGTATTCATGGAGTCACCCCTCAGACTCCTGTTCTCCAAGCTCCAGAGCCCCAGCTCCCTCAGCCTTTCCTCAGCAGGGAGATGCTCCCCTCCCTCCATCATCTCTGTGGCTCTGTGCTGGACTCTCTCCAGCAGTTCTGTGTCCTTCTGGAACTGAGGAGCCAGAACTAGACACAAGATTCCAGATGTGGTCTCAGCAGGGCAGAGTAGAGGGGGAGGAGAACCTCTCTCCATCTGCTAACCACCCCATTTCTGATCCACCTCAGGATGCCATTTGCCTTCTTGGCCACAAGGGCCCATTGCTGGCTCCTGGCCATCCTGCTGGCCACCAGCACCCCCAGGTCCCTTTCCCCTACACTGCTCTCCATACAAGACACCCAGCCCCGCCTGCAAAGGCTCCATTTCTGGAGCAGAATTCTGTAAAGAAATGAAACGGAATCAAACTGCCGCACTGACAGCCAAGTGAATAAACAACCCAATCCCTTCAAAGCCCCCAGAGGAGCTCTTGGGGGCTATTTTTCCTTTAGAAGACAGCATCTGCCTCGTTTCTAAAATTTCCAGTAATCCTCCCCTGCTCAACAAAGATCTGTATTGCACGAGAGGAGCTCTGGAGTGAAAGGCAAAAAGAAACCCCAAACCCCAACCCACATCTTCCAGCCAGCCCTAATTAAGTTCTGCTTTGTCCTGATGAAGCCCATTTCTAGAGCTGGATTCTCAAAGCCTTTCTGTTGGCTCTATTTTCCTTCCAAACAGCTGGAAAACACTGTCTGAGGGCTGCTGAGATTTTTGGAAGCCCTTGATATTGATTCTTGACGTCGCGTCCTGCTCTTTCCCAGGGGACATGTTCCTGTGCGACTTGGTCTAGGGGATCCTGCTGTGGCGGGGGACTGGACTGGATGATCTTTCAAGGTCCCTTCCAGTCCCTAATGTTCTGTGATTCTGTGACTGATCTCGCCTTTTGCTGCTGGAAAGGAGTGGAAAAGTCTGGAAGTGTTGAAGTCTCTTGACTCCACCTCCCCTCTTCCCCCTAAAGTTGGGATTTTTGTTGAGGAATTCAGCTGGAATTTCTTTCCAAGGTCACTATCGCCCAGTGCTGTGAAGTCATCTCCCCCAGCTGGCTGGAGAACTTTGAGCCGCGATTCATCATCTTCCCCTCCTCTTTCATTTCTGCAGCTGATTCCAGAGGCCGATGCAGAGCCAAGGGCTCCCTCAAAACTGATGAAGTCATTGCCAGTAGGCAAAGGAGGCGACTCAAACCCAACCCAACCTTTCCAGGAGGACTCGATGATGCACAGAGCCTTCTACTGCAGGGCTGGGGGACAGCAGGAGGTGGCCAACGTCCAGCATCACCTGGCTTGTGGCACGTGCCCACGCCTCCACCTCCCCCACGTTGGGATGGAAACCACTTTCCCTGGAGAACGCCGGGCTGCTGTTGAGCAGCAGAGGCACGGAAAGCATCTTGGACGGGAGGTGGAAGGGAAGTTTCTTGGAAGAAGCCGCCTTTTCTCCTGCTGCTTTGCTGACAGAACCCTGGAGAGCTTTGCTGCGGTTTCCTCCTCTGCTTAACACCACGGGAGACGTCATTTCTGAGCTGCTGCCCTGGAAGCTGCCGGAGCTGCACCATCCCACACCCGGCTCCATCCCACCTGCAGGTCATGCAGGTCTCCGTGTGCCCCGGCAATGTCCTGTCCCGCTTCACACCCATCCCACAGCTCAAAAAATATGAGCTGCTGAGCGCTGGCAGATGGAAAAACCACCGGCAGGAGAGTGGGCAGCTGATGGCTTTAACACCTGCTGCGGCTTCAGCCCATAGCATGGGCGGAGGAACGAACACCTCGTGCCATTGCCGGGCAGAGGGGATGATGGAGCACACCAGAGATCACAGCGTGGCAGTCTCCCAACAAGTCCTGCTCCCTCCACGGGCGTCTTTCCAACACATCGTAAGTTCTGCCGGAGGTTTAAACCACTGGCAGGTCTGTGTGCAGATCTTCTCTGCCACCTCTGCAACGGCCTGAGGCTGATACTGAGCAGTCCTCTGGAAAGAATAATCTTAAAAGGCAAGAGGAAGATCGCTCAGGTGATGGGGGATCAGAGAAAAAGCCGGGCAGATGCCTCCTCCCGCACTTCTGGAGGAGACTGTTCCCAGGGACTGCTACAATGGAATCACAAAGTCACAGAACATTAGGGATTGGCAGGGACCTTGAAAGATCAGCCAGTCCCGTCCCCCTGCCACAGCAGGATCCCCTAGATCCAGCCACACAGGAACATGGTCAGGTGGGTTTTAAATGTCTCCAGAGAAGGAGACTCCACAATACCCCTGCACAGCCCCTTCTAGGGCTCTGTCACTCTCACTGGGAAGAAGTTCCCTCTCACACTGATGGGGAATCTCCTGTGTTCCAGCTCACACCCACTGCCCCTTGTCCTATCATTTGATGCCCCTGAGCAGAGCCTGGCTCCAGCCTCCTGACACCCACCCTTCACATATTCATCAACATTAATGAGGTCACCCCTCAGGCTCCTTCTCTCCAAGCTGGAGAGCCCCAGCTCCCTCAGCCTTTCCTCAGCAGGGAGATGGTCCCCTCCCTTCATCATCTCTGTGACTCTGCACTGACTCTGTCCAGCAGCTCTGGGTCCTTCTGGAACTGAGGGGCCCAGCACTGGACAGAAGATTCCAGTTGTGGTCTCAGTAGGGCAGAGTAGAGAGGGAGAAGAACCTCTCTCCATCTACTAACCACCCCACTTCCGATTCACCCCAGGATGCTGTTGGCCTTCTTAGCCGCAAGAGGGCGACACTGCTGGCTCCTGGCCATCCGGCTGGCCACAGGATCCCCATATCCCTTTCTCCTGCTCTGCTCTCCAACAGGTCAGTCCCCAACCTCTATGGTCCCTGGGGTTGTTCTTGCCCAGATGCCAGACTCTACACTTGATCAGAGACAACCCTGAAGCAAACCTGAGGGACTCCACACACCTCAAACAAGTCCACCACGGTGACTTCACAGGAGAGCAGCTGTACTCAGCTGACTCCTCCATGGGCTTGGGGCCATGGGGTTTGCCTGTTCCTTGCCAGCAGGGTTGAAGTCCTTGGTAGCTCAGCCTGCAACTGGCTGCTAGGTCAGGCGCAGTGCAAGCCTGAGGCTGATTGAGGTGTGGGTCATAGATGCCCCAAGGGCAGCCAAGGAGATGGGTCTGCATCTCTGTGTCAGTGAAGAAGTGCTGCTGATGCTGCCTCTCCCCGTTGTTCCTGAAATTCCAGGTCCCCTCTGGGTCACATCAGGCCCCAGGCATGGCAGGAATGTCTCTGCTTGCACCAACCATGAGATGTTTCGATGCTGATGTCAGTTCCTGGTGTAAAGGCAGAGCATGGCTGGGGAGGTGGGTGAAATGCAGCTTTCTTTTATGGGAAGAGTGTCAGCCATGGTGTTTTACACCCCATCTTCCAACCACTGGAACAGTATCCAGAGAGGAGGTGAAGGTTCTTGTGGTAGTCCTGGAGAGCACCAAGGTTCACAGATGAGGCCCTCCTCTGGTTTTTCCTCCACCCTCCTGTTGCTGCTGAGCTCATCCTCTCATAGCAAACACATCTGAGTAAAGCCAGGCAAAGCTCCATCCTCAAGGCCAGATGTCCAGGGCTCCCCAGCCTGACCCCAGGCTGTGCTGATCAGCTCTCCCTGCTGGCTCCAGGGCAGGTGTGCTCAGCCAAAACCACTGATCCTGCACTTTCTCCACAGTCTCCATGGACCTCGGCAGCTAGGATGCAGCGTTCCCCGAACAGCATGTTCCCTGTGTCAGGGTCACCCCTGGTTTGTCCCAGTCTGGCCAAGGGTCACAAGGCAGGTCCAGTGCAGGAAGCAGCTGCGCAGGCATGAGGCCAGCCCATTGCAGCTGGGCAAAGGTGGATTTGTTGCTGCCCAAAGGTTACTGAAGGCACCCTTGGTGCTTTGGAATCATAGAACCATCAAGGTTGAAAAGACCTTCAAGATCATCAAGTCAAACCAGTCACCCTACAACTCCCTCAACCACTAAACCATCTCCTCAAACAACCTGGCTGCCTGTTTGTTGAACCCCTCCAGGGACAGTGCCTCCACCTTATCCCTGGGCAGCCTCTTCTAAGGGCTCCCCACTCTTTCTGGGAAGAAGTTTTTCCTAGGATCCAATCTGAACCTCCCCTGGCACAACCTGACCCCATTTCCTCTGGTCCTATCACCAGTCCCTAGGGAGAAGAGGCCAACATCCACCACACTCCAACCTCCAGGTAGTTGCAGAGAGCAGTGAGGTCTCCCCTCAGCTTCCTCTTCTCCAGGCTAAACAGCCTCAGCTCCCTCAGCCTCTCCTCATCAGACCTGCGCTTCAGACCCCTAACCAGCCCAGCTGCCCTTCTCTGCCCCCTCTCTTGGCCCCTATTAAAGCCAGGATGGGCCAACAGAACAAAACTCTAAGGAAGCCTTAAAAAGGTGCCTCTCAGACCCCTCACTCACACCCTTCTCAGCAGCACCATGAGCAAAGGGTGTCAGGGGCTGTGTCCCACTCCGGCTTGGCCCCACATCCCCTGGAAGGGGCAGCCCCACGCTGGGATATTCACAGCAGCAGCCTCCCTGGGTGGGATTTCAGCCCCTGGCACCAGCACACACTGGCCTGCGGATTAAAATACTCCACTGGACTTTAATTAACGCAACTCAATCCCAGCAGACTCCAACAGTTCGGGAAGCGGCATCCCCTCCCTTCCACTCGACTATCCCAAAGGATGATTTACAGCAGGGCTGAGCTAAACACACTCCACCCTGGGAAGTCCCTGTTACTGACTGCAGCAGCCTGCAGGGCTCGTGGCTGATTCTGGGCAGCGTCTGAGACCTCGAAGTCGTTGCACTCGTGGCATGGAAAGTGTGTGTTTGCTCAGGGCTTCCTTATCTGCCACCAGCAGCAGGAAGCTCCTGGTTTGGGGCCACCGCAGTGCTGTCATGAACCACCCAAGTAATTTTTAGTGTGTTAAGGGCTGGCTCACCCTTAACCCAACAGTTTCCAAACCCTACCTTTTCGGCTCAAGATGTTATCAGTGCCACATGTTTAGAAACCCAGAGCAGAGGGCTGATGCCACCTTTGTCCACAGGAACAGAATCACACAGCATTGGGGATTGGAAGGGACCTCGAAAGATCAGCCAGTCCGTCCCCCTGCCACAGCAGGATCCCCTAGATACAGTCACAAAGGAACACGGCCAGGTGGGTTTGAAATGTCTCCAGAGAAGGAGATCCCACAACCCCCCTGGGCAGCCGCTTACAGGGCTCTGTCACCCTCACCAGGAAGAGGTTCCTTCTCAGATTGATGTGGAACGTCCTCTGTTCTAGCTCACACCCGTTGCCCCTTGCCCTATCACAGGATCATCGAGATCCAGTTCCATAGGAACATATCCAGGCGGGTTTTAAACATCTCCAGAGAAGGAGACTCCACAACTCCCCTTGGGCAGCCCCTTCCAGGGCTCTGTACCCTCACGAGGAACCAGATCCTTCTCATATTGATATGGAACCTCCTGTGCTCCAGCTCACACCCATTGCCCCTTGTCCTATCATTGGGTGCCCCTGAGGAGAGCCTGGCTCCATCCTCCTGACACCCACCCTTCACACAGGGGGTGACGTTCATGAGGTCACCCCCCAGTCTCCATTTCTCCAAGCTCCCTCAGCCTTTCCTCATCAGGGAGATGTTCCACTCCCTTCATCACCCTTCGTGGCTCTGTGCTGGACTCTCTCCAGCAGCTGTAAGCAGGACACAGCAGCTACTCGCCCCTCATTTCAAAGGAGGAGCCTAAAAAAAAGCCCCTCAGGTCATAGAATCACAGAATCATTCAGATTGGAAAAGACCCTGGGATCACTGAGTCCAACCATCAACCCTACCCTACAAGGTCACCCCTAAACCAGATCCCCCAACACAACGGATCGCTGCATCCAGGTAAATACATGCTGGGATTAGAGGTGATTCTCCTCTATTGATGATATAAATCACCTTGATTTCTTCTTGCTGCCCTCTCCATGCTTTGCTCACTGCCTTGTTTTCCACCAGCCCGGGCTCTGTCACTGCCCTTCCCAACACAGCAACTGGGAAGCTTTTGCTGTGTGAAGGATTTGGGAATGTTAAGTGTTTTACCAGCGCTGTTTCAGTACAGAACGTTCCCTTCTGGGCTACGGACCTTAGCAAGCAGAAAACAACCCCAGAAAAGCCAAAACCCAAGAGAACAGCAGGTGGGTGGGAGAGAACATCTGTGGCAGCTGGTAGAATATCCCAGTCCCATCCTTGCCGCGGAGGACAAGGCAGTGATGGAGCTGTCTAGGTCTCACCTCCAAACGGAACATTGGAAGTGACTACAACTCCCGTAAATGAAATTAAAGGGAAGAAGGTGGCTGCAGCTCCGGAGTCAAGTCCTGGCAGAAATCAATCTCCCTCCAAATGGAGTTATTTTTTTCACCCCCTTGTGTTTCCCTTCCTTCTTGGCCTCCTTCTAATATGTCAGCGATTAGAAACCCCAAAGAACGGATGGAAACGATTTGGGAGAGGTCTCTATTAGATTTGCTCTCATTAGCGCTGCGGGCTATTTTTTCAGCTGCTAATTGACAGCTGCCTTCCAGACGCAGCGTCAAGAAGAGAAGAGCCCCACGGCATTAGACCGGTGTAATTTTAACCGGAGGTGTCTACTCGCACTCTTCACGAGGGAGATGCTCACCACAGCCCACCACAGCCAGTAGCTCTGATTTCAGGGATGCAGTGCCCTCACAAACCTGTGTGATGCATGCGGATGTGCGACACATCAGGTGCTGCCACCCTTTGTAGGATCAGCACGCACCCTCAGTGCCCAGGGGTGCTTCACTGTCCTCACCCCTGAGCCTCACTGTCCTGGGGCTGTTTCATCAGGGTCACTAGGGCTGTGACCACTCTTTGCACTCAGGGCTGGACCTGAAAGGGAGATGGAGGCAGTCAGATGGATGTCCAGGCTCGGGGGCACCACAGAGTGATAAGGGTCAGGGGATGGAGCACTAGAAGGGGCTGCCCAGGGGCGTTGTGGAGTCTCCTTCTCTGGAGATGTTTAAAACCCACCTGGCCATGTTCCTGTGCGACTGGATCTATGGGATCCTGCTCTGGCAGGGGGATTGGGCTGTATGATCTTCAGAGGTGCCTTCCAAACCCTAATGTTTGGTGATTCTTTGATTTGCAAACCAACAGTTCTGGAGCGACTGGAAAGGCAAGAAATGGCTCTGCCAAGGTGGGCATTGCATTGAATCATAGAATCACAGAATCATTCAGGTTGGAAAAGACCCCCAGGATCATTGAGTCCAACCGTCGACCCTACTCTACAAGGTCACCACTAAACCAGATCCCCCAATATCAAATCTAAGTGTCTTTTAAACACATCCAGGGATGGGGACTCAACCCCCACCCTGGGAAGCCAGTCCACTGCCTGACCACTCTCTCCAGGAAGAATTTCTTCCTGTTGTCCAGTCTAAACCTCCCCTGTTGCAGCTTGAAGTCCTTCTGTCTGGTTCTGAAATCATAGGTTGGAAAAGACCTTCAAGATCATCAAGTCCAAGCAGGCATCCTACAACCACTAAACCCATCTCCTCAAACAACCTGGCTGCCTGTTGGTTGAACTCCTCCAGGGATGGTGCCTCCACCGCCTCCCTGGGCAGTCTCTTCCAAGGGCTCGCCACTCTTTCTGGGAAGAAGTTTTTCCTAAGATCCAGTCTGAACCTCCCCTGGCACAACCTGATCCCATTTCCTCTAGTCTTATCACCAGTCCCTAGGAAGAAGAGGCCAACACCCATCTCACTCCAGCCTCCCTTCGGGTAGCTGTACAGAGCAGTGAGGTCTCCCTTCAGCCTCGTCTTCTCCTGGCTGAACAGCCTCAGCTCCCTCATCAGTACTGTTCTCCAGACCCCTAATTCCTTTTCAGTTTTTCAGACTGATCAGCCATGGCCTGTGGTTTCCCTCCAGCAGCACTTCCCTGGCACCCAACCCAGACCTACTGCCCACCAAGAGCATCGACTGCAAATTAATTTGACAGAAAGGGCGTCAGATGTTCCCAAATTTCCATGTGGGAGGCCACGCTGAGAGTCTCTCAGACACAAGAAGCTCCTGGACAGCTGAACTTGGACTTCCTTCCTTGGGACAAAGGTAGCCTGAACCTGGCTGACACCCTCTCAGCTGGAAACTTGTGGTAGAGTAACAGAGAGGGGAGAAGCCCCCTGTCTGGGGACAGGGATCATCCAGCCCAGCCCAGGTGATGGCTTAGGAGACGTGTGGGGTCAGCTGGCCTTTTCTTTGGGAAGGAAAGTGATCGCTGTGGGAAACACGGGCTGAGATGCTCTGGCTCAGTGTTAAACAGCTGCTTTCCACAGGGTCTTTGATCTCGGGGAAATTACAGGTTTGGCCACTGCTGCTGCCTCCATTAAGCAAATGCTGGAGTTGCTACATGTCTCTCATTTCTCCTTTGAGCTTTCCCAAAAGGGGAGGGCAGAGCCCTCAGGCTCTGGGGTGACCCCAAAATGTCCGAGACGCAGCAGCACCACTTGTCCTGCTGCTCTCCAGAAAGAAGATGGCTGAGGACAGATGAAAAACCTGGAGAGGCACAGGGACAAGGGCAGTGAGCTGGAGACAACCATCACACAGCATCACAGCACATTAGGGATTGGAAGGGACCTCGAAAGATCATCTAGCCCAAGCCCCCGGCCGCAGCAGGATCACCTAGATCATTCACCCAAGTTATTGCTTCATCACTAGCCAACACACCCTGGGGAAATTCCCTCCTGCATAATTAATGTTTTCAGGTATTAATGAAGATTCTTCCTCCTACTAGAAACTACGGTGCCTGCAGCACAGAAAATCAGATCACAGAATCACAGACCATGAGGGATTGGAAGGGACTTTGAAAGATCATCCAGTCCAATCACCCTGCCTAGACCAAGTCGCAAAGGAACATGGCCAGGCGGGTTTTAAACTCATAGAGCCTCTGCCATGTCATCAGGCCTTGGAGCAGGCTGCCAGGGAAGGGGAATCTTTGTCCCTGGATGAGTGTCAAAATCATGGAGATGTGATGCTCAGAAACAGGGTTTAGTGGTGGTCTTGGAACAGTTGGGTTAACGGTTGGACTTGGTGATCTTGAAGGTCTCTTCTAACCTAAATGATTTCTCTGAATCATTATTTTACAGTAGTTCTCAGACAGAGAGACTATTACCTTAAAGAAATCACTCCTGAGGCATAAGGGAACAACAAAGATTTCCCCCAAAGCCAGGGCAGTCACCCAAACCATAAATAACCACCAAGTCTGTCGATGGTTCTGTTTCCATTAAAGAGAAATATGTCAGGGATCAGATGCTGAAGCTAACTCAGGCTGTCCTTGGCTGCATCACTGACATCCCTGCAGAGGCTCATCCCTAAATAACTGAGCCGGCAGCTCTCAGCTTGAGGGGCTCCTTTGAGCAGGAAAACATCGGTTCTGCACACGTGGAATTTACTGTGAGGAACCGTTCTGCAGAGTCCATCTGCCCTTAGGAGAAGGAAAACAGCCGTCAGAGCCAAGCAGTGTTTAATGTCCATTTCCTTGGGATGAAAGCCTTGCGGTTTGTGATGTCGAGCAGAGATGCCAAGTTCTATCTGCTTGGCATCAAACAGAATGTGCCAAAACACGGCTGTGGGGCTGGTGGGGAGTTGTTTGTCCGGATGGGTTCACTTCTCATGACAACCCCCATTGTCCTGTTTACAGGATCACAGACCGTTAGGGATTGGAAGAGACCTCAAAAGATCATCCAGTCCAATCCCCCTGCCACAGCAGGATCATAGAATCACAGAACATTAGGCTTTGGAAGAGACCTCGAAAGTTCACCCAGTTCAGTTCCCCTGCCAGAGCAGGATCACAGAATCACAGAACATTAGGGATTGGAAGAGACCTCAAAAGATCATCCAGTCCAATCCCCCTGCCACAGCAGGATCACAGAATCACAGAATATTAGGCTTTGGAAGAGACCTCGAAAGTTCACCCAGTTCAGTTCCCCTGCCAGAGCAGATCACAGAATCACAGAACATTAGGGATTGGAAGAGAACTCAAAATATCACCCAGTCCAACCCCCCTGCTACAGCAGGATCCCCTAGATCCAGTCGCACAGGGATGCTGAGATGTGATGTAAAGAGCCACAAACCACAGGAGCTCTGGGGCAGAAAGTGTTTTATGTGTCTAACTAGAGCCACAACTTTGAGAAGAACATGTGGATCAGGTGATGGCCACCTAATAGGAATAACATGCTGGCCCAACAGGCTGCCAAGGAGGAAATCACTATTCTTGAAGAAAAATATAAGGAACCAGTAACAAGGAAAGAAGCCACTATAGACCATTTTTTAACAGACGGGCAGCCTCGTTCAACACACAAGAACAAACCGGGTGTCATCTCCATGTGCTTGTCTAGAAGGATTAGCTAAACAGATCACAAAGGACGTGAGTTCTTGGTCATCTGGACGTAGTGGTGTAACCTCCTGCACGGGCTATTTTATCTTAGGACACAAATAGCTCATTTCACACAGATGAGCTCATTTTGGAGGAGTTTAAAATAAATCCCTATTCCTGCCCTGGAATGAACATTCAGCCTGGGGTTAGCTACCAGCATGACCAAGAACAGAGGTCTACTTTTGGAGAGGAAAGTATGTGACACATATTGATCGCTTGGGGAGCACCCAGGGGTGTCCAGCACCAGCAACAGTAGGTACTGAGCCTGTTCTAACTGCCACATGTCTATCTTTTACCTGCTGCAAAGCCAAGCCTGGGTCAGAACCCAACCTATAAGCCACACAGGCTTAATTACGTAAAGAGCAGAAACAGCTGAGCAGAAACCTCCCCAAGTAACCAGCGCAAAGCACAGGCTGCCTGCTCAGCATTGACCAGCGTCACAGAATCCTTTAGGTTGGAAGAGACCTTTAAAATCATCAAATCTTATCTACCACACCCCGTTCCAATACAGCAGCTACTCAAAAAGCAGTACAGAAATTCCCTGGAGTGCTATCCCTCCCATTTTTCCTATGAGACAAGTAGTGGTGACCACCACACGGCAACACTGCATCCTCCACAAAGCTCTGGGCAACCTCATCTAGTTGAGGATGTTCACTGCAGGGGGGATGAACCAGATAATCCTTGGAGGTGCCTTCCAGTCCAGGTGATTCTATCATTCTATGATCTTCCAACAGTCAGACCTGTTGGAGAGCAGCACATGAGAAAGGGACCTGGGGGTCCTGATGGCCAGCAGGATGACCAGGAGCCAGAAATGGGCCCTTGTGGCCAAGAATGTCAATGGCATCCTGGGGTGGATCAGTGGTTAGCAGATGGAGAGAGGTTCTCCTCCTCCTCTACTCTGCCCTGGTGAGACCACAGCTGGAATGCTGTGTTCAGTTCTGGGCCCATCAGTCCAAGAAGGACACAGAGCTGCTGGAGAGAGCCCAGCGCAGAGCCACAGAGATGATGAAGGGAGGGGAGCATCTCCCTGCTGAGGAAAGGCTGAGGGAGCTTTTCTCTCCAGCTTGGAGGAGACTGAGGGGTGACCTCATGAACGTTGATCAATATGTGAAGGGTGGGTGCCAGGAGGATGGAGCCAGGCTCTGCTCAGGGGCATCTAATGATAGGACAAGAGGCAGTTGGTGTGAGTTGGAACACAGGAGATTTCCCATCAACCCAAGAAGGACCTTCTTCCCAGTGAGGGTGACAAAGCCCTGGAAGGGGCTGCCCAGGGAGGGTTGTGGAGTCTCCTTCTCTGGAGACATTTAAAACCCGCCTGGATGTGTTCCTGTGTGACTGGATCTAGGTGGTCTTGCTGTGGCAGGGGGTTTGGACTGGATGATCTTTGGGGGTCCCTTCCAATCTCTAATGTTCTGTGATTCTTCTTACAGGGATTTTTCCTGTAAGAAGAGATACCACCCTGGGACAATTCTCTCCTTTAAATCAGGCAGTGCAAAACTTACTGTGATTGCCAACCCACCTGCCGTGGTGCCTCCCCCTCCTGCAGAGGCAATTTGGCAGCCTATGTGATGCAAAATCCATAACCACAGGGCTGAATGGTGAGAGCACTGATGAGGAATGTTGACTTCACCCATTGCCTCAGCTTACTGGAGCACTTCTGAGTCTAAACTATCCACTTTCTGGAGATCTTTTCTATAGTTTCCTGAAGATCAGAGTGCAAGCACGACCTCCTAACACCAACCCAAATTTCCTCTCCATTATAGATGTCTAATTAGTCTGGGTAGAGCTACATCAATCCATACACCTGTGCACAACTCTTTGAGAGCAAATAAATGGCCTCAAGGCTGGATAGACACTAAAGGACTGATGCTGTTCTGCATCTAAGGCATTGGAAACCTTCCCAATTACTGTCATCAAATTCCTTTCTTATTTCCCTTGGTTAGTTCCACCTCGTTTTCATAGAATGATTAGGGATTGGAAGGGACCTCGAAATATCATCCAGTCCCATCCCCCTGCCACAGCAGGATCACCTAGACCAAGTCACACAGGAACACACCCAGGTGGGTCTTAAATGTCTCCAGAGAAGGAGACTCCACAACTCCCCTGGGCAGCCTGTTCCAGGGCTATGTCACCCTCACTGGGAAGAAGTTCCTTCTCACGTTGATGTGGAACCTCCTCTGCTCCAGCTCACACTCATTGCCCCTCATCCTACCACTAGATGATGTTGAGCAGAGCCTGGCTCCATCCTCCTGACACCCAGCCCTCACGTATTTATAGACATTAATGAGGTGACCCCTCAGTCTCCTCCAAGCTCAAGAGACCCAGCTCCCTCAGCCTCTCCTCATAAGGGAGATGCGCCACTTTCTTCATCATTCTCATTGCTCTGCATTCCATAGGGTTAGTTCAGAGCCGGGATCCACTCCTGCCTAAGGTCCGCGGCTAGCTGGGCCATCAGCCACACAGCAAAAGCGATTAGAAACCCCACACTTGGCACGGTCTGTCTCCTACCCACCAAAAGGCTGTTTCAGTAAATGTGAAACCAATGTGGCCTGACGCTGGAGAAAGTGAGAAGAGTAGGAGACATAAAACGCATGAGTTATTTTTCACATTAGGTGGCAAACCCAGTTCTGCTTTAACCACTTAATTACCTTTGGCTGACAGGAAAAAACATGGCTGTGAAAATGAGGATTACCTTTATTATGGATGTGTCCCTGAAGATGCTGATGCGCTGACTTACATCTCCACGTACGGGGCCTGGAAGCAATGAAATAATTCTACCTTGTGAGCAGACGCAATGGTTTTTGTGCTATCACCAAGGATTTATTACGTAGTTTAACGGTCATTACTTAGCATCATCTGCTCTCTTTATACATCCTCCATCACCGTACCCATTTTCCTCTTTCAGCCTTATTATCTTATGTATATGAACAGAGAATGGAGAAAGGTGATGGGTAGTGGAAATATAAACCAGCCCTAACTGGCCACTCTGAGCTCAGAGACAAAGCCAATGGCTTATCCTGTCCTGAATCAGGAACAGCAGGAGCAGGGAGGTGATGGTGCCCCTGTGCTCTGCACGTGAGACCGCACCTTGAGTACTGGGGCCAGTTTTGGGAGACACAGGATCAGAAAGACATTGAGGGGCTGAAGTGGAGCCAGAGAAGGGCACTGAGGCTGGGGAGAGGGCTGGAGAAGAGCCCTCTACGGACAGTGGCTGAGGGAACTGGGGTTACTGAGAAGTCTAGAGATTTAATTTAGTCTAGAGATTTAGTCTAGAGAAGAGGAGGCTGAGAGGAGACCTCCTTGCTCTCTACAGCTCCCTCAAAGGAGGTTGTAGCGAGGCTGCTGCTGAGCTCTTCTCCCAAATTACTACTGATAGGATGAGGGGAAGTGGCCTTAAGTTGCATCAGGGGAGGTTTAGATTGGATCTTAGGGAGAAGTTCTTTGCTGAGGGAGTGGCTGGGCACTCGAACATGCTGCATGGGGAGGTGGTGGAGTTCCCATCCCTGGAGGTGTTTAAAACCCAAGTAGCTAGAGCACTTGAGGCCATGGTCTCAGGGATAGGGAGCTGTTGGGCTGAGGGCTGGTCTTGATGCTCCTGGAGGTCCTTCCCAGCCAGGATGATTCTATGATTGTACGAAGAGCATCAGTATAAGAGATACTGAGAAGATGATGTTATCTTAGCACAGTGCCCAAGAGAAGGACAATCTAACAGTCAAAGCAGAGCAGGATCTGCCTTCTTTTACCTCACAGGTGATTGACTTTCAGACACCCCCATACTTTTTCCAACACTTCACTTCTCCACTCATTAAACAAGGACAATATTGGTGCCATTTTCTGCCCAGACCAAGCTTGTGGCTTCTGCAAGCTTCTATTTTTATGAAGTCGATCACTGGTGTTAGTGGGCAAAGCATCTCTATCTCCATACAGTGGTCCCAGAGCACAGCTAAGCCATAAACACTGTGAACATCTCCCCTTTCTTGAGAGCTTCATACTCCAGAGCTGGTGCTGCTAGAGAGAAGTGTGAAGAATAAAATCTCCTTATTGCTGCTGAGATTGTTTGTCCCTCAGCAGAGAGCTCCTGGCACATCAAGTGGATGACCAGTGAAAGATAAGTCTAGGGCTGTCTGGCCATTATGTTCCATGTTTATCTGGTCTATAATTCAATTCTAAATTCTAAATTTCCATTCAGTTCTAAAATTCAACAGGAATCATGCAGCAGCCAAGTGTTCAATGATCTCAATATGCAGAAGTACTGACTAAGAAGAGCCTTTGACTTCCTCTGCCCAAACAATGCAGCTGAAAAGCTCCTGACTGATGACTCATGATGAAGTTCTGCAGTGAACTGACATCTGAGCACTCAGATGAGTTTTTGTTTAACCCATTTAGTCTCCTCCTAAAAGCTAAATCATTAAATTGAAGAGGGCCAACAGCATCCTGGGGCAGATCAGAAAGGGGGTGGCTAGCAGATCGAGAGAGGTTCTTCTCTCCCTCTACTCCACTCTAGTGAGACCACATCTGGAGTGTTGTGTCCTGTTCCAGGACAGGGGGATTGGACTAGATGATCTTTCGAGGTCCCTTCCAATCCCCAATGCTCTGTGATTCTATGAAGCCTTGCCCTAAGAGACACTGGCATTGGACTGTGACCATAGTGATGATCAGAGAGGCAGACATCCCAGCATGGGGGACATAGGGCTTAATTTACACTACAGAGAACAGGGTCCCTGAGTTGAGATGTTTAAGAATAAAAAAACCCCAAAAAACCATGTTGGCAATTAATTTGGTGCTGCTGTAGTACTCCTGATGCCATCGTCCTGCATCACTTATAGGATCCCTGTGACCATGGACTTTGGCCCTCAGTTATCACAGGGTGCTGGTGCACCCATCAGCGGATCATTCTCCTGGCTCTGCCAGACATCCGTTGGACATTGGAGTCCAAACCCCTCAGAAACAGTCACGGCCAAAGTTCAGCCGATGACAGCAAGTTCTCACACTGTGACCTGGGTCACTGCTCAGCCAACAGCATCAGAACTGAAATCAAAAGGGGAAAAAAACCAAGGGATTAATCTGAAATAAAAGCACAACTAAATGGCGTGTGAAAACTAAATTGCCATATCACAGCCTAGTGCCCAGCCCAGATCTGGGTGTTATCAGCATTTATGGTACAACAAGCCATTGACTCATCAGTGCCATGACAGCTAACTGCTCTGCTGACAGGCATCAATCTACTCCACTATCATTTTGTGTTATTAATTAGAAAAGGAGGTGGGGGGGAAGCAGTGTTTGTAGCCCACGCAAGTTGCTCATCCTCTGCCTAATACAAATGGGCTTGGAAAGCAAAATCCCTTTCAATTGTGCGTCAAGGTTGTAACACACAGAATCACAGAGTCACAGATTCACAGAACATTAGGGATGGGAAGGGACCTCGAAAGAGCATCCAGTCCAATCCCCCTCCCACAGCAGGATCCAGGCGGGTTTGGATTGTCTCCAGTGATCAAGACTCCACAACAGTTCTGGGCAGTGGCTTCAGATGTGCAGCAGGGCAGCTCAGCTCAGACTTCATGCACTGGTATCCCCAACAACAGCGATGCAGTGGGGCTGGAAGAATCAGGGATAGGAGCTTCCATGCATCCAGCTGAACTCAAGCAGCATCTACCTTCAAAAGATGAGGTAGATATCTCTAAGAGCATTTCTGATCACAACAGGCTCCTAGTTCTATTCTTCACTAAGAAGAGAATTTCTCGTCTTAGTCTTCTCCCGCACCTCCAGACTTTGCTGCCCACCTCCTGCTTGGCCTCACCCACTTATTGTTCAGCAGCAGTGCCTCTTACTTCTGGTGACTTCCTTTTGCTCAGGATCTTTCTGATTCTGACAATCTTTAAAGTATGTCCTTAAAATAAACCTCACAATCAGCAATATAGAAACGATAATTTCCTTCTCCCCACGCTTCAACTATTATCTTAATCAAGCAATCACATCACTTCGCATATAGCCCCTCATCATCCAAGTCGTGCCCTGTTTGTATTATTTCATCCCTTCTCCAATGCCACCACCAAACCATCTGGCAAATCCTCAGGGCTTGCATGATCCCGAATCCTTAAACGTCTTCTGGTTCGTTGGTGCTACAAGAACTCTTTTCTGTGTAGAGTAGAGCTCATTAGATCAAGAAATCCTTGAATCATCAAGGTTGGAAAAAACTTTCAAGACCATCAAGTCCAACCATCCACTCTACAACCCCCAACCCAGCTCCTCAAACACCCTGTCTGCTCCTTTGCTGAAACCCTCCATGAACGGTGCCTCCATCCCATCCCTGGGCAGTCTGTTCCACTCTTTCTGAGAAGTGAGGCCTCCCCACTCTTTCTGGGAAGAAGATTTTCCTAAGATCCAATCTGACCCTCCCCTGGCACAACCTGACCCCATTTCCTCTGGTCCTATCTCTAGCCCCTAAAGAGAAGAGGCCAATCCCCACCTTACTCCAACCTCCCTTCAGGTAGCAGAAGGTCTCCAGATGACACAATGGTTTGTTGGTGTCTGGTTTGTTGGGGGTTTTTTACCATCCAACTCATTATTCAACTTTTCAAACAAGACCTAAAGATCAAAATGATCTCTGCAAAACACCCAGTGACCTATGGAACCACTTCACCTCTAACAAGAATCCTCAGAATCAAAAGGGCATTGCAGGAAGCCCTTGCACAAGCAAAGCTGACAACACACACTACTGTTAGAGATGTTTTTCCAAGGGTAACTTCTCCATGGGATGGCCATGCCTTTGCCTGGGACGTGGTCCTTCAGCTGAAAAGGACCCTGAGCAGCAGGCACTGGACATCTGAGGGGTCACCCCGTGAATGTTGGTCTATGTGGAAAGGGTGGGTTTCAGGAGGATGGAGCCAGGCTCTGCTATGGGGCACCCAATGATAGGACAAGGGGCAGTGAGTGTGAGCTGCAACAGAGAAGGTTCCACATCAATCTAAGAAGGAACTGCTTCCTGGTGAGGGTGACAGAGCCCTGGAAGTGGCTGCCCAGGGCGTTGTGGAGTCTCCTTCTCTGGAGACACTTAAAACCCTCCTGGCCATGTTTCTCTGTGACTGGATCTAGGTGATCCTGCTGTGTCAGAGAGATTTGACTGGATGATCTTCGGAGGTCCCTTCCAATCCCTAATGTTCTGTGATTCTACACTAGCTCCTTCTTTCCCAATCCCATCCAACCACTCAGCCAGCAGCAGACCCGGTGACACATTCCCAGAGAGCCCTTTCCCAGAAAGAACATTCCTAATGTGGAACCATCCCATTAGTATGCTGGGAGCCAGCCCACCCACTCACCCAGCACCTGGCCTCCCTCTGTGCATCGCTAATGAGCAACACCAGCCTCCAGTTTCCAGGCAGCTAATTTGTTCCCACAATCATGATCCCAAATATCACATGAATAATTCAGCAAGTTATTTTAACTGGAGTTAGATAAGCCCGTTAGCCATCATAAATTTAAATAAATTAGCCCATTTCTCACCCATGGAGGTGCAAAGGCAGAGCACCTCGGCAGGTGAGATGCTCCTCTCTACAGCTCAGGTAACACCTATGGTACCTGGTGACCCAAATCTGCATGGAGTGGTGCCCTAAAGACCTCTCTCCAGTCTGTGACAGGGAAAGGAAGAACCACACCTGGCCATCATCTCTGATGCTGCGCCAGGGGCCATCTGGGTCACCACGAGCACCTTGGCCATGTGTAGCTCTGCGATTTCAGAGTCACAAATGTCCCAAGTTGAATGACAAACAAACCCTAAAGATCATAGAATCATTCAGGTTGGAAAAGACCCCTGGGATCATCAAGTCCAAACATCAGCCCTACTCTACAAGGTCACCCCTGAACCAAATCACCCAACACCACATCTAAGCAACTTTGAAACACCTCCAGGGATGGGGAGTCAACCACCACCCTGGGCAGCCCAGTCCAGTGCCTGACCACTCTCTCCAGGAAGAATTTCTTCCTGATGGCCAGTCT
>JAOXOE010000765.1:15651299-15669744 GCA_028565055.1 Phoeniculus purpureus | reverse complement strand
ACCCACCTGGACATGTTCCTGTGCAACTTGGTCTAGGGGATCCTGCTGTGGCAGGGGGATTGGACTGGATGATCTTTCAATGTCCATTCCAATCCCTAATGATTCTATTATTCTATGGATGGGTATTTTTCTACGAGGGGATGTGGTATTCCCCCATTCTATAGTGTATCTGCTGAAATAGGATTGCTTTTTTGTGCACTTCTGATTCTGTGAGGCTTACGAAAATGAATGCATTACTTGAGGATACAGTGTGGTATATCTCTAAAGATCTCCTGTGGTCCTTTGTGGATGAGATTAACATCCGCCTTCACTTTAAGCCAACCGGAAAGTGCTGAACACTTGTTAAGCTCTACACAAGACCTGAACAACTTTCCAGTCCAGTAGGTTGTTCTTGCTGCTGGTTTTGCTCTGGCTTTAATACTAAATAGGATTAAAAACCCCTGAACTGTAATCCTGTTCTAGCATTTTGTTATCGCCTCTGATTAGCTGACTGAAGCATTCTGGCACAAGTTTGCCAGACTGGTTCCTGCCCAGCATTTGGAGAGGGACTTGTCCTTTGCAAAACCCCCTTGTGAAGAGGGGAAATGGTTTTAAACTGAAGAAGAGCAGCTTAAGACTAGATCTTAGGAAGAAGTTCTTCAGTGCAAGGGGGTAGAGAAGCTCTCCAGTAATCTGCTGGGGAGGTTGTAGCTGCTCCCTCCCTGGAGGTGTTCAAGGCCAGGTTTGATGAGGCCTTGAGCAACCAAGTCTAGCTGAGCCATCTCAGCCCAAAGCAGGGAGGTTGGAGTAGATGATCTATAAGGTCCCTTCCCACCTGAAAAGTTCTATGATTTCACAGAGGCCAGCATTGTGCCACTGGTCCCTCTTCAGCTCTTTGCTGTGAAAAACATTTCACTTTCTTCATTGCTTTTGATTATAACATCTTCATAGAATCATTAGGGATTGGAAGGGACCTTGAAAGATCATCCAGTCCAATCCCCCTGCCACAGCAGGATGACCTAGACCAAGTCACACAGGAACACATCCATATTGATTCAACTTTCCCCTCCCCTGTTTCCTGTAGTACTACTGCAAGTTTCTAGAGGCAGCACACTACTCATAAGCTGTGTGTCAGGAAGCCCTGCTGTGCTCCAGCATCACTCCCCCTTTGCTGGTGGTGACCAGAGCTGCAGCACTATTAAATCTTGGAGTAACCTGAGCAGTGCAGGCAAAACTGTCTGCATCTGCACCAGCTGTCGCTCACGAACACTTGAGGAAACCCATGAGATCATCGTTCACCCAGAGTGAAAAGCAGTGGTGCATGGTCTAGCAATGCTGTTCTCCCTGCTGCTTCTGCAGCTGGAGGCAGGACCCTTCAGGGCTGCCAGCACCATTCCTGCTGGCAGAGATCTTGTTGTCCATTTGAACTGGCATCCTGTACCCCTCAGGGGCCAAGGATGGGTCCCTCATTGGCTTGTCCTTCAGTGCCTCCAATCCACAGCACCTCTGATTTGTCACATTGGTCTACTAGCACGGACCATGTCCCTCTGGGGGTCCTATCAGCAATGCTGTCCTCTGGATTGTTTTTCAAGATACAGTTATCTGTTTAATTTGCTTAAAATTTGCCATAAGGAGAAATAGGCCATGAGTTCTCTTTCCTGCAAGGAGTTTTCACCAGGCGGAATCTGTCACAGAGCATTAGTTGCACACGGTCGCTCTGTGCTGCTATGAAGAAGAGGAAGTGAACTAAACCAGGCTGAAAACAGTTTCTTTCACTGTTAAAATTTCATTTCATTGTTCTGTATTTGCTATTAGGAAGTCAAGATACTCTGGTCAGTGCTTTAAATCCTGGAATCTTAGGTGGAATCATAGAATCATTAAGGATTGTAAGGGACCTAGAAAGATCATCTAGTCCATTCCCCCTGCCACAGCAGGATCCTCTAGATCCAGTCACACAGGAACATGGCCAGGCAGGTTTTAAACATCTCTGGAGAAGGAGACTCCACAACCCCTCTGGGCAGCCCCTTCCAGTCCTCTGTCACCTTAACCAGGAATAAGTTCCTCCTCATATTGATGTGGAACCTCCTATGTTCCAGCTCACACCCATTGCCTGTTGTCCTATCACTAGATGTCACTGAGCAGAGCCTGGCTCCATCCTCCTGACACCCACCCTTCACATATTTATAGACATAAATGAGGTCACCCCTCAGTCTCCTCTTCTCCAAGCTCAAGAGCCCCAGCTCCCCCAGCCTTTCCTCATAAGGGAGATGCTCCACTTCATTCCAGGTGTTCTGTCACAGCTGGATGGCTGTTGATGCACACAAGCACCTCCAAGTCAGAATTTACAGCATCATTTTTCTCTCTGTTCCTCACACAGCTGAGGTTTTCCTTCCAGGTGGCACAACAGGGCAAAGAGAAACTGTTCCCATCACTGTCCATGGTTCAATAGCTGGAATTCTCATTTATTACCCGGCTCCACACTGAAAACCCTAATGAGAGGAAATTCTGACTTTGCCATGGACGATCAGCCTGTGCTTCCCTCACGGTGAGGTTCTGGCCGCCGTCAAAGTACTGGCAAAGCCGCCTTTCACTTCAGCACAGCCTCTCTAGACTCTGTAGAACGTCCTGGGCTTATGAAACTGGAATTATTATTATTGCTCGTAACCTCAGTCATTTCTTCAATGGGTGCTGATGTGAACCCTGAAATCCCCAGCTAATGGTCTACTTACCCTGCATGTTTGTTTCTGTAACTATAAATCCTCTGGGTTTCCATTTAAAGGCTGCACTTATTTCTCCAGAAACAGCTTCCTCCTCTATCTTTCTTTTTCTTTGTGAAAATAACAATCCAGTAAAGAAAACAGGAGACGAATAAAAAGCCCCTGTGATTCAGAAAATAACTTCTATCTTTCAACAGAAAATTTAAATCAATCGGATGCTTCACCTGGAGTGAAGTCACAAATCTTGTTCCGTGACATATGGCAAAGTGCCTCCAACGCAGCAGGGAGCGCCCGTTCTCACATGACACATCTGCATAACAGGCTTTGAAAGAGAGCAAACACGTGTCTCAGTCGGGGAAATCACAGCTCCTGACCTCCAAGGAGGTGCACAGCTCCATAAACTCAGGAACCCCTTCCAGAGGAAACCTTGGGTCTCTCAGAGATCACAGAACAGTCAGGTTGAGAAAGACCCTTGGGATCTTCCAGTCCAACCATCAAGCCCACTCTACAAGGTCACCCCTAACCAGATGTCCCAACGCTACATCTAAGCATCTTTTAAACTCATCCAGGGAGATATCCGTGAGCTTCCCAGGCAAGTGCAAGAGCAAAGCAGTTTGATCTGTGTGACAGGCTCATGCTAAGATCATGGTCCTTGCATGGCCAGCAGGACACTTAATTGTTTATCTGGATAATCAAGTCTATTTTGAGGTCCCGTCCAATCCCTTATGATTCTATGATTAACCTGAGGTGAGGGTTGGCCTCTTCTCCTTAGGAACTGGTGATAGGAGCAGAGGAAATGGGGTCAGGTTGGATCTTAGGAGAAAGTTCTTCCCAGAAAGAGTGGGGAGGCCTTGAAACAGGCTGCCCAGGGAGGGGGAGGAGGCACTGTCCCTTGAAGAGTTCAACAGTCGGACAGATAGGATGTTTCAGGAGATCCTGCTGTGGCAGGGGGATTGGACTAGATGATCTTTCGAGGTCCCTTCTAATCCTAATGACTGGGTCTAGGGGATCCTGCTCTGGCAGGGGGATTGGACTGGATGATCTCTGGAGGTCCCTTCCAATCCCTAACGATTCTATGGGTTAGTGGTTGGGGGTTGTAGGGTGGACAGTTGGACTTGATGATGTTAAAGACGTTTTCCAACCTTGACGATTCAATGATCTGTTGATCTATTCTCCCCATGCTTGGTAACAAACAAGACCCACCACACTCATTCATTCACACCAGGCACTGCTCCTCACCTAAAGATTTCACTGAGGCGTATGAGCATTAATCAGACTTTTTAGTCTAAAGCCAAGTTCTTTTCCATTTCAAGACAAACTAGGCACACAGGTACGTGCTGTGGCTCGTCGAGGCATTGCTGCTTTCAAAGGCATGATGGACCCCACAACTTAATTAAAGTAATTAGGTTTCCTCTTCTCCAAACACGGGTTGCAGCTCTGCAGTGTGATACCAGGGGGAACAATGGCTACAGGGTCACTGGGGCCACCAGCCTCCTACACATGGATGTTGGTTCACCAGGTTGGACCACAGACCAGCTTTTATAGCCCTTACCTGTGACTATATAATTTATAGTTTGTTTAGAGCATAATGGGTTTCTTTCTGGGGAAAAGATCATGTTTTTCTCTGCTGTGAGAGCTGCAAGGGCAAGGCAAGGTGCCCGCTTCAGATTTCCTTTAATTCTTATAAACTGAATCCACATCAAGCCAAATCTAATAACCTCGCAATGAAAACCTGATCTTTGCCATTTTCCCCTCAAGTTGGAGTCGTGCGGATAGAAAGGCTGGTGCTTTCTAATTTCCTTGTGCTAAGTAGAAGCTTTGGCTTTAGGGGTTTTTATTGGTATAGGGTCTGTTGAGTTATTTAGTTTCGATTAAATCTATCCCATATATAAAGTGCTATGAATACAGAAACGTCAAGTGAGAACAAACCTTTCCGACGTAACACTGAAACCATAAACATTTCAATGCTCTGAGTCTGTCCTCGTTAAATTAGCGCAGCCCTAATTTCTTTTTCAAGGTTTACCAAGTTCTGCCAAAGCAACGGCCAGGGCGATGCTCAGCTCCACGAGCCATCATCTATCTGGGCAAAACCATTTCTGTAATTATATCACACACACAGAATCACAGAGAACATTAGGGGTTGGAAGGGACCTCCAAAGATCATCTAGTCCAATCCCCTGACACAGCAGGATCCCCTAGATCCAGTCACACAGGAACATCTCCAGATGGGTTTTAAACATCTCCAGAGAAGGAGACTCCATAACACCCCTGGGCAGCCCCTCCCAGGGTTCTGGCACCCTCACTGGCAAGAAGGTCCTTCTCACATTGATGTGGAACCTCCACAGTTCCAGCTCACACCCACTGCCCCTTGTCCTGTAATTGGGTGCCCCTGAGCAGAGCCTGGCTCCATCCTCCTGACACCCACCCTTCCCATATTGACCAATATCCATGGGGTCACCCCTCAGGCTCCTTTTTCCCAGCTCAAGAGCCCCAGCTCCCTCAGCAGGGAGATGCTCCCCTCCCTTCATCATCTCTGTGTCTCTGTGCTTGACTCTCTCCAGCAGCTCTGTGTCCTTCTGGAACTGAGGGACCCACAGCTGGACACAATACTCCAGATGTGGTCTCACTAGAGCGGAGTAGAGGGGGAGGAGAAGCGCTCTCCATCTACTAACCACCCCCTGTTCTGATCCACCCCAGGATGCCATTTGCCTTCTTGGCCACCAGTGCCCATTGCTGGCTCCTGGCCATCCTGCTAGCCACCAGGACCCCCAGCTCCCTTTCTGCAGTGCTGCTTTGCAGCATGTCAATCCCCACCCCATACTGGTCCCTGGGATTGTTCTTGCCCAGATGCCAGACTCTACACTGCCCTCGTTGTAGCTCATTCAATGTCTCCCCACCCAGCTCTCCAGTCTGTCCAGGTCCCTCTGAATGGCAGCACATCCTGCTGGGGTTTTGTTCTGTCAGAAGCACTTGTCTTCAATTCCACCCTCAAATAAACTATCCCCTAACAAACCCGAAAGGCAGCAGGAATTTGCCTGCAGCAGCCGACGTAAGAAAACCGAGCGAGGACCTCGGGGTTTGAACTGCTGGCAGGCATTTTAATTTGAAGGCAGTGTAAAACACGTAGGGGAGCCAAGACTCCGCTCACCGGAGAATATTAAAAAGTTTCCCTTTTATTATTATGGCCGCCTGTATTGTGGTTTAAAATCCACACAGGGATTGCCAGAGCTTGTTAGCTGGCTTTAATAGTTGCATTAATAAATCCTATAAACTAATTGTGTAGTGACTGAGTTAATTACACCCAAACGAGACCGTTTATTTCCCTACGAATACGATCAAGAACTCATAAAGAGATGTGCTGCTGTCCACGAGCCCAAAAAGCATAGCCCAGCCAGCAGACCCGAATCCAGCGGTCCTCTAGGATTAAACTGATGGCTGTGGGGACAAGCAAACGGCAAAGCAGGAGATGAGGACAAAATATTGAACTGAATTATTCACGCAACAGGGTAATGAATGGAAGCGGGCACGGAGCTTTCCACATGGTCACTGCTTCAGCTTCCAGCCAAAGGTGAGAACCTGATCCTAACCCTCCACTGTTGTACTTCTTCTTTAAGGGGTGAGGAGAAGTATATGACCCTGGCTAATAAGAACTGGCTTCTTCCAGCAGTCTTACAAGCAGACCGTGAACTTTAGCTCCCATCACGCAGAGGCGATGGTTTGTGTGCTGAGCGCAGAAAGCCACTTTGGAGCTGAAGGTGACTTATGGGTCCCATCCTGCTCTGCAGGTGCCTGCTGGCCCCAGAATCACCCTCCTGGGCCTCCTTCTCTGCTAGAACATATTATTTCTGCCAGGCAGCAAGTCCCAAGCATTCCTCCTCCTACAGATGAAGGTTTTGGGGTCCTTTGGGCCAGCAAAGGGTAAAAAGACAGCGTGAAGCAAGCTGCAAAGGCACAAAGAAGTTGGAGGGCACAAGGGTGTTTTCCCTCTACATTACTACAGAATCAAAGAACGTTAGGGATTGGAAGCACCTTGAAAGATCATCCAGTCCAATCCCCCTGCCACAGCAGGATCCCCTAGATCCAGCTGCACAGAAACACATCCAGGTGGGTTTTAAACATCTCCAGAGAAGGAAACTCCACAACAGAATCACAGAACATCAGGGATTGGAAGGGACCTCAAAAGATCATCCAGTCCAATCCCCTCACCAGAGCAGGATCCCCTAGATCCAATCACACAGGAACATGGCCAGATGGGTTTTAAATGTCTCCAGAGAAGGAGACTCCACAACAGAATCACAGAACATCAGGGATTGGAAGGGACCTCGAAAGATCATGTAGTGCAATCCCCCTGCCACAGCAGGATCACCTAGACCAAGTCACAACCCCTCTGGGCAGCCCCTTACAGGGCTCTGTCACCCTCTCTGGGAAGAACTTCCTTCTAGTATTGATATGGAACTTCCTCTGTTCCAGCTCACACCTGGTGCCCCTCATGAGCCCAGTTGTCTTGCCCTAAATTTAACGGAGCAGCTAATCCTGGCAGAGCTGTTCAGTGTAGATTTCCACAGCTGTAGAGCTGTAGGGTCTGGTGACTAGGTCACCAAAGTCTCGCTCCATGTCCTATTTGCAGGAGGTACAAAAATTCACAGTTGTTTTACAAGCCAAGGCAACACTCAGGCTATTTTGGGCAGAGGGTTGTAAAAAACCAGCCCCTTGTTCAGCCCAGCAGCAGTGAGGAAAGGTAGAAGTGACCTCAGAGCTGCAAATGTTTGCTGCAGATGGGGTGACCCTCTCACCCAGACACTCAGCAGGACTGGAACACCGACTTGAAAAATACAGGCAAGATAAAAACTGGGGTGTTGGGAAGAGAAACCTGAACTTAAGCTCTTCAATCCATTATCCAGCTCAT
Source organism: Phoeniculus purpureus (assembly GCA_028565055.1). Taxonomy (NCBI): domain Eukaryota; kingdom Metazoa; phylum Chordata; class Aves; order Bucerotiformes; family Phoeniculidae; genus Phoeniculus; species Phoeniculus purpureus. Next base: position 15,662,142 of record JAOXOE010000765.1, on the reverse strand, counting down.
AAATAAGTTGATTTCAAGACTACTGAGTATCCCATTAACATCAGCTAGCTGGGGCTTAGCGTGGAGAAAATCAGGTCTCCTACTTCAGAGCCTGCTACAGATTGAGGAGACTGATTCTTGGCTGGGAAGACGTTGTGTCATGCTCTACTTGCACAGGACTATTCATAAAGTAAAAGCCAAGTCTCAAGGTTTCAAAGCCTCTTCTCCACTACCGGTGCAAGCACAACCATGGACATGAGTACAGGTGGGACAACTGAGGGGGCTGCAATTGTATGGAACATGGGCCACCTTCACAGAACATTAGGGATTGGAAGGGACCTCAAGAGATCATCTAGTCCAATCCCCCTGCCTAATGTTCTGTGATTCTCATTCACCAGCACCTCCAAGTCTTTTCCCTCACAGCTGCTCTCTATCACCTCCTCCCTCAGCCCATATTGATATGATTGTTCCAAACCAGGTGCAGGACCCTCTGCGTCTCTGCCCTCAGAAAAACTGTTGCCTAAAGCAGTGGCTCATTAGCTCTTTTTTGGATAGGGAGAAAAATAATTTCCAATAAAAACTAATTATGAGAGAAATAAATCACTCAGCTGTCTGGGACGAGAGCAGAACCTGCTTCCAAGCACACATCTGGTAAATTGAGTTGGACTTGAGACAAGCAAGCAGCTAGAAACCCTGAAAAAACCCCACTTCTGCAAACAAAAAATGCATGAAATGAAAATGCTGACAAACCTCTTAGTCCAGCAGTATGAATGGGGTTGCTCTGACGATGGAAAACTATCGATTGTCAACTACTGTCTCGTTCAATTGATCAGGTCCTGCAATTCTCAGATAACGCTCGTGTCATTAGGAGCCGGTATTGTGCTCCCCTGGCCATGAGTGATTGCTGTGCTATCAGAGCTTTGATCGGCTGATCGTACAAGTGTTGGGGAGCTTTGCTATTGATTTGGAGATAAAAATGTTCTGGTACCTTGAGACCTGTCAGTGAAATTCTCTGGATGGAAAAATTGCCTTGTTCTTCAGCGGTAGGTCATTTGCTAATTAAGTTCATACACAAAGAACTTTCTTGGAGGCAAGGCTGGTGGTTGAAACCTACCGAAGAATCAGGTCAGTGTGCTCCACCTGAGCTAACAGCTTCCTGAACAGACCTACATATTCCCAACTTCAAGGCTAAAATCACTCTTAGATGCACATTCCACAGAATCACAGAACTTCAGGGATTGGAAGGGACCTCAAAAGATCATCTAGTCCAATTCCCCTGCCAGAGCAGGATCACCTAAACCAAGTCACATAGGAACATTTGCTCTCTCAGCATATGAAAATCACTATATGAAATCTGGACTAATGATGCTGGAGCTTCCAGATAAAAACCTACAGCAGTAAGGTCAGAATCACAGAACATTAAGGATTGGAAGGGACTTGAAAGATCATCCAGTCCAATCCGCCTGCCAGAGCAGGATCCCCTAGATCCAGTCACACAGGAACATGTCCGGGTGGGTTTTAAACATCTCCAGAGAAGGAGACTCCACAATCCCCCTGGGCAGCCCCTGCCAGTGCTTTGTCACTGTCACTGGGAAGAAGGTCCTTCTCACATTGATGGGGAACCTCCTCTGTTCCAGCTCACACCCATTACCCCTTATCCTATCACTAGATGACATTGAGCAGAGCCTGGCTCCATCCTCCTGACACCCACCCTTCACATATTTACAGACATTAACAAGGTCACCCCCTGAGTCTCCTCTTCTTCAAGCTAAAGAGACCCAGCTCCCTCAGCCTGCCGTCACAACGGAGATGCTCCACTTCCTTCATCATCCTCAGAAGGACAAAAGGTGCCAAACCAGAAGTCTTTATGCTCTACACTTTTAGTGCAGATGGAAACTATCTCTCTTCCCTTTACAGCAGAGATGTTTGACTACTTTGATCTCTAGGATGCTCAGGATGGAGCATCTTTGCTGCTGAATCCACCCTGCTTTCTCTCCACCAGGAATGCACAGGGCAGCAGGAGAGCAGGACAGATGCTCAGTGCTCTGTACGTAGATATCACACACATTGTATGAATCACCTTTTAGGCCCACAGCAATGTGCCCAGCTCTGCAGCATGGCAGCTCATGCATCAGTGCTCCAGCACAGCAGCACATCAGCCTTCAGAGGGGGCCATAGGGCAGCTGACCCCACATGCAGCAGTGGCACAGCAACAGCATGGCCAGGATGTTCTCCTCTCTTCCTCTCTACAGGTGATACAGTAGAGACAGACATATCCTGGCATCAGCACCCACTCAGACCTGTCCTGGCATCAGCACCCACTCTAACTGCATTACTATTAGAACTATCAGAATTAAAATGCCAACCCTCATGCTCAAGGTTGAGCATGCACAGGAAAGCCCTTTGCACTGTTTCTCTCATGCAAAGGGGAATGCACTCATGCTCTGCTAGTGGCACTGAAGCCAGGGTGCCACAACAAATGCACCACAAGTAACTTATGGGGGTTTGTGGGCTGCCAATTCCAGTCCCACCCAGTTCCTTTAAACAATATCCAGCACACGCTGCTGAATTCAACACCCTGCTTTGAGGAAAGTCCAGGAGGTAAAACAAAACCCATCAGAACGTAAAAGGCCACTGGGTTTCCAAAGACGGAAGTGCAATACACCGCCCACTCTGGCATCCTCATCCCACAGTCAGCAACCAAACACATTTAGATGCCCTAGACACAGCACCTTTCCCTCCCTTCCTGGTCTCCTCAGTAGAAGCAGAATTAGAGAAGCAAGGGTGTGTCGAAGGGCAGCACAATATTAATGCTTTACAGGAGCTGGCTTCCTGTTTCTTCTCCTTTCAAAAAGTTTCTTGGGTGGCACAGTGCAGAACCACCAGTCAGCTTTCTTCTTCAGAATGAACTTGTCTCAGATGTCCACGGCAGAAAGCTAAACCAAAGGGCAGCTCAGCAGTTCCTCTCCATTGACTGGTTGTGTCCTTCCACCACAGGTAAGGACAGGTTGTAGCTAAGGGCTTGGCCCAGCAACTCATCAGCTTTGCAGTAAGGACCCTTCAAGCACCAAGCTGTCACCCAAGTCCTACAGCCATAGAACAACAAGTACAGGAACAGAGCACACAACAACTCTGCCGTACAACCACCTTCCCCTTAACACAATTCCCCTTCACGCCAGCCACCCTACTGCCAGCTTTGATCTTCTGGGACCAGAAGACTATTGCGAATGCCTAGATGTTGAGTGCACTCCCAATGTGGGTGAGAAAAAGAGCACCCTGCCACAGACTGAACCCTCCAAACACAGGGGGCTGTGCACAGCTGGCACATGCAGAAAGGCACCGCTCTGCTCCTGGGCACCCTGGTGCATCAAGAAACACAAGCAGATCACCTGCAGGACCTGTGAGTTTGTGTCTCATCTAGAACAGCACAGAGCTGTGACTCCCGCTGCTCCTCTTTGCTAGCAGCTCTCAGCAGACAGTACAGACTGCCTGTGCAAAGGCAAATATTAGGTTTGCAACCTCCCACTACACCAGCCCTCCCTTCTCCATCACAGCGTGCCACATTCTGCAAGTCCTTGCACCAAGTTCTCCCTTCCCTACAGGAACCCACACACATGGATGAACAGAGGAGAGGCAGAGCCTGGCATCCAGGCTGCAATACCTGAGCATTTCTGTGCCTGTCAACTACATCTGCTCTCAAAGGGTTTTGTCAGCAAGATTTTGTCTAGTCCAATCAGTTTTGCCTGATCGGTTTTCATTAGTAGAAAGACTGTTTAAGCCATAAAACCTAAGACTCAAAGGCAGAGCTTCCTGCTAACTGAAGAGTCACATCTCAGGTAGGGAAGAAATGCTTTCCTTCATCTCTAGATGAAGATCATACTCTGGAAGATCATACCCTGGAAGAGCCAAGGTATGATCTCTGACTGACAGCATCTACTTCCACCTTAAAGAGAGCGGTTTACTTTATTCTACTTTATTTCTCACTGCAAAGCAGAGCACTGAAGGATCCAGAGATGGTGCCAATGTTTTTGGAAAGGACAAAAAGAACACAGGCAGAACTAGTGATGGAAAGCAGAGGGCAACCAACTTTTTAAAGGCAGTTCCATCTTTACTAGTACTGTTTATAGAGATGCTGAGATCCTGCCGATCATCTGTAAATAAGCTGATGGTGCAAACCCCACAGAGACAGATATATTTTCAGTCGGATATTACAAGACACTTGCTGTGAGCATGAGCTGCCCTCTAATAGTGACCAGAAGAGTAACGGTGGAAGCAAAGCATGAGAGAGGATGGTGCACAGTGTGAGAGAAAAGCAGAAATAGTAGTTTTGCCAACACCAGACTACTCTAACTCCTACTGGAAGCTTCTTCTATGGGTAATTTATGTTGTCATGCCTTGCTTTTAGTCTCTGAACCAGGAACTGCAAAGGGTGTTTATTGCACCAAAGTTAATGCACCTTATGGCCATGTCCTCATGGGACCATCAGCCAGGCTCTCCCTAAATTTTAGCTCTGACCTCCTACACATTCACTCAGGCTTGACTTGGAGCTGCTGTAAGGCTGGGCTACTTCACCTGGCTGGGGAGTCAACCGCATGTTTGCTTTTGTTTGGGAGGCTCTGTAGAGAAGACACCACAGTTCTGGGCCCCTCAGTTCAGGAAGAACATGATGCTGCTGGAGGAAGTCCAGTGTAGAGCAACAAAGATGATGATGGAAGTGGAGCACCTCCACTATGAGGAAAGGCTGAGGGAGCTGGGTCTCTTTAGCTTGGAGAAGAGGAGACTGAGGGGTGACCTCATTAATGTCTAAATCAATATTTGAAGGGTGGGTGTCAGGAGGATGGAGCCAGGCTCTGCTCAGTGTCATCTAGTGATAAGATGAGGGGCAATGGGTATAAGCTGGAACATAGGAGATTCCATATAAATACCAGAAGGAACTTCTTCACAGTGAGGGTGATGGAGCAGAGGAACAGGCTGTCCAGAGGGGTCGTGGAGTCTCCTTCACTGGAGACATTTAAAACCCACCTGGATGTGTTCCTGTGTGACTTGACCTAGGTGATCCTGCTGTGGCAGCGGATTGGATGAGATGATCTTTCGAGGTCCCTTCCTATCCCTAATGATTCTATTCTGTTAGTGTCTGTGAAATGGTCCACACCTGTGTCAAGAGACCTCCCCCACCTCTCTAGCTCCTCCACAAGTTTATGCAACTTCCATAAACTTCTAGAACATCTCCAAGTAAAGGAAGAGGAGGGAAGACTTCCACATGTAAAGACTGAAGAACAAATTAACCTAGCAAAGATGTAGCTGTAGAAGGCGGCTGCTCAGCCCTGCCTCTTCTCCCCAAGTCATGTCTCTAGTGATGTCGACACAAAGATACAGCTCAGGAAACCTTGGTGAAAAGCCACCAGTAGCACGTGTACAATGCACAGCTGTCCTCAGACAGCATGGGCAAAGCTACAGACAGACTTCAGTTCTCCACTCCTATTTAAAAGAGTGATGACCTCCATGAGCATTGGCTTTGGAGTACCCACTTGGCAATGCCAGCAGATAAACAGACTGCATTTGCACAGAATACCACGAGGTTCTGAAAGAAATACATTTAAGTTATTTCTGCAATATTGTTAAATCCAGAAGTGAACATTTGGAATACGGCATAATCCATTTTCCTAGGAACCATCCAAGAACAACACTAGGTTTTGCTTGTAAACTGACAGCAGCATGGCAGAAGTGCAACCCCGCTGCCATCCCTGCCTCACTGCTCCCTCAACACTGCCAGCAAGAGCCCCATATGCATCCCGATGTCCCAAACTCTTCCCCTCCTCATCAGCATGCCTCAAGTCACATCTCCTATCACCTCTTCTCTGGCCCACCACACAGGTGAGCCCTGAATCCTCCAGCTGGTGTCACTCTGCTCCCCTCCGAGCCAGGGACTCTCTAGTGGCCCAAGGAAGCTCCAAAGCTGAGCACTGACAAACACATTGGGAATGCAAATGCACAACACTAAAAAACCCAAGCAGGAGTATTTCAGCAGATGGGACTCGGGGACAAAGAAGAATCATAGAATCATTAGGGATTGGAAGGGACCTCGAAAGATCATCTAGTCCAATCCCCCGACACAGCAGGATCACCTGAACCACAGGCAAAGCTGAAGCACATGAAGGTGACGCTGTTAGAGACCTCTCCAAACCAGCTTGCCCATGGGGCTGTGCCACAGACCAAGCAAAGGGCCATTCTTCTGTGTCTCACACAAACCACAAGAGGTTAAGACTGTTCTTCATTTTACACTGCTATCATGCTTCTTATTGTGCTTTTCTGTAAGCCAAATTAATGTGTCTCAGGGTATATCCTGCTGTCACTCCCACTTTTCCCACGTCCTGTGGCTAGTGGCTCCACTCACAGAATCACAGAGGCACAGGGATGTGGAAGAGGGGTACGATGGGGGTCAAACACATTCCCAACTATTCCACCAGTCTGAAGCACACTGGGTGCATTTAGGTACCCCCCTCTCTCCCCCGCTGCTGCTCACACAACAGACCACTTCTAATAACTTCTCTGCACCAAGCGTTCAGCCCATGCAAACTCTCCGCCAAGCCCCAGCCAGGTTTCTCTGGAGCAGCCCTGGTGCTGCAGGTAACATTCCCATGGCTGATGGCTGGCACAGGAAGCACCACTGGCAGGCGGTTTCCTATGGCAAATTCATCACCACCCAGCTGAGCGAGTCAATAGCAGAGCTGAAAGCAAACACTGCCAAGGATTATTCTTCACCAACAGTGAAGCAGCAAAAGCAAGACCCTTTGTCAGCAGCTCACCCATCTGATGTCACAGGCACTCACTGCTGTTGAAGAGCAAGGGTGTGCTGTGTGTCTCTCTGCCACAGTAAAAGACCCAGGGAGCAGGGGAGTGGGTACAGCTCTGGAGTTCCCTCAAGTCCCAGCAACCTTTAAACTGTTTCATCAACAAACAGCACATTTCCCTCGGAGCCCATCAGAAAGTCAAGATGATGTTTCAGAGGGTCAGGGGCTTGGAACAACAGAAACACTAGTAAGAGTTTCCTATAGACAAATGAATCAGCAGAACAGATGAGAAGACCTGAAGCATCTACCCGCAATGTGGAGAAAGAAAAGATGTCATTTCAGGCTTGTGGTAGGTGCTGGAGGGTTTTCAAACTAAAACTAAAATATATATGTAGAAACCAACCTCAAAACACCTACATACAATACATGACATTCAAGGACAAGGATATCCTACAGTAGCTGGAATAAAACCATCATGGCTCTCAACTGCATCTGAGATAAGGAAAACAGAATGTGGTCCAACAGCATGTCTCTAAAAGGTCAGTTTCTCAAAACTAGAAACAATCAGACCAAAAAAAGAGAGAAAACACCTCAATATAAGCAAATGTGATGATGCTTAGTGGGAGATGTTTAGAGCTGCCTTAGTAGAGTACTCCTTTCCCCCCCCAAAAAAGCAAAACTGCATTCAAAATAAGTTTATTTTGTTTAAAATAAGGAAAAAAATGTTAAGACAATCCAAATTAAAAACAAACAAACAAACCCAAACAGAAAATCCACTGTAAAATTAGTAGCTGGAAATCAATGGAATTCATAAAGAGAGCTAAAAGGTGTCATAAAGCTAATGGCAACAGCAACACAACAGGCTTGATGCTAAAAAACTACGGTGACAGTATCCTGGCACAGATGATGTAGAACGAGTAAGTATTACACAGAATCTTTGCAGGTAAGGGTGACTTATACCTCAGCTACATCAAACTCTTTCAAGAAGCAAGTTGGGGAGATCCCCAGCACTGTCTGCCACCCATTTTTCACATCTGTAACTTCAAAGCCCGCACATCAGGAGGAAGCTCACCAAATCCCTACATTGACATTGAGGGGGGAAAAAAAAAGGAACAGAAACATATCCCAGGCCAGCCAGGAAGTTCCAAAGGTCTTGGAACAATAAATAAAAAACCCCACTCAAGCAAACAAAAACTCAGCATCGTGCCAATATTTTCAGAGGGCAAGTGGCGTGACCCGGGACAGGCAGGCTGGTTTCCCTGCTTGCGGTCCTTGGCAAAGGGATCGGATCACTGTGTATTTGGAGATGGAAACACAATTAGTGCTGGTCAACACAGTTTCCTGGTCAGAGGACTTGTCAAGCTGATCTAGTATTTCTTCTAAGAGCACGCCTTTGGCTGACAAAGGTAACAGCCTTGACATAATACATGGAGACTTGTGCATGGCACTTGACTTTGGCCGGTGTGACAGTCTATGAGCAAAATCCCCAGTGCTATGCAAACAGCAGTGTATAGTGTATAGCCAGCAGATTAAAAATCGGTTGAGCCCAGTGACCTCGTTAGAGTTATACTTGCACTGCCTGCACCCACAGAGTTTCAGCTCCCTGGAGAGCCATTTCCATGAGGGAAAAGGACCCATAAGGCGACAGAAATCACTCTCTGCATGCAGAGCTCCAGGCAGCAGTGGTGGGAGATGTGGGTTTTCAGGGAATGCACATTCTGGCTGCATGCCTAAGTCTGCAGCAAGTTCCGGAGCGCTAGAGAAGGGCATTTCCAGAGCCTCAGCCCAATGAGCCAGCTAACTTATTAAAACATAGTGACCGTTTGGAGTGCAGATTTTCACACTGCGAAAGCTAGCAGGACCCACAAATGAAAAACCATGAACTCAACAACCACATCAGCAACCTTTGGTCAGCAACACCATGTAACATGAGGCTCACTCCCTTCCTACATGGGTCCCAGTCCGTGCTCAATGCACTGAGCACCTTTCAGTAACAACACAGAACACATCAACACCCATCCAACAGGCACCATGCTTCCTCCAAGGAAAAGAGGAGCGGGGTCATTTCTCTTGGAAAGTTTTAGAGGTCAAGTCTTTCACTTTGAAACTTCCCCAGTGCAGAGATAGCAGGGTGGCCACATCTGTGAAGGCTTTCAGCTGCCAAAAAAGTTCATCCCTTTTCACCTGCCTTCCCTTAAAGATATACAGATGTCTCCCTTGCCAGAGGAGCAGAGTTATTCCCTACACTCTTTATCCTAAACCATCTAAACCTGCATTGCAGACACATGGACCAAAGCCTGGAGCTTTATCTGGATGTCTCAAGCCATACAAGGGGCTCTGGATGAGCAGGTAGCTGGATGTTACTGTAGGAGAGTTCAGCATCAGCAGTTCTCTAGAATGGCTAACTGACTGACCAAGAGTGGACACTGACTGACCACCATGGAGGAAGCCTGGGGCTTTCAGTGAATCTGGATTTTGTTTGCCAAAAGACATCCCTCACCTCCTTGTGTTCATTCAGCTCCAAGGAACTGCTGATGTTCTCCAGGCAGCTGACCACAGAGGTGAGGGTACTCCTTGTGAGACCCTGCCTGACAGCCACACTTACTCTCTGTCTGTTGTAGCTACAGGTTGCAGAGAAATGCTTAAGTGTGCCAAGTACTGCAGAGAGGTCCAGAGGATTAGGTTAAAATCCCCATCCTCACAAGAATGATCACTCACCACGGCTGCTGAAGCAGGGACAGTTTCCCATCCCAGCCTGAGTGATAGCTTATCCTGACAATACAGTTTTAGCTCCAGCTGGATGACCTTGTAGCTGGGCTCCTGCTGGCTTCCCTGTCAGCTTACTCCAGAAACAGAGGGCTTGGCACTTCCAGGATTTGGCAAGAGCTACACATCCATAATGTGCGTCCTTTTCACTTGTCCAACTGGCTTAGGGTAGGTTTGAACATGACCAGAGAAACGCTGTGTCCAAAGGACTTCACCCTGACTGCTGCGCTCCAGCTGAGCCCTTCTCATTCATGGTTGTTGGTCCTGTGTCAGGACAAGCCAAGGCTGAGCTGAAATCCCTGACTTCTCCTCCTGTGTCCAGGAAGGCAGGCAGCTCACTTGCTTCCCAACATGGACAGATGCAGGATATTGTCTGAACACACACTAACTCTTTGGCAAAACAAGATGACAACAGTCAGGCACTCCTTAGATGCTTTACTGAACTTCGGATCATCACCAGTCTGACTACCTTGTTTTCCTACTGCTGAACCACTCTAGTGGCTTGGCAAGGCATTGTCAGTCTAGGCTGTTGACTGAAGGAGGAACAATGTTTAGGTCAACAAAGTAGGACGGATGTCTCAACAGCCACCACCTCTTCAAAGCGTGCAGCCCTGAATTCCCACTCAAGTTCTGTGTACAGTGAGAGACACCTCCCCTCAAATCAGAGAGCTTAACAAAGATTTCATTTCACTTGTGTTGGTTTCACTCAAACATCCTGTATGTAGAGCAGACAACACCTTACTGACAAGGAGGATTAAGGTTTGGAAAACACCTCCACGGTCATTTCAAGAGAAAGCTGTTCTTTTTCACTTTCCCAGAAGCTTTAACTCAACTCACAGCAGAGTTAGCCTTAAGACATGAAATGCAGGCAAGCCATTAACAACTTGAAAGGTGATAAAAGCAGATAAATAGTTTCAAATCTGTTTGCTGCCCAGCCAGCCAGATAACACAAACCACTAGTTATCCTGGGGAGAAGGGAAGGATGTCTATCTTTTTCTTTCTGAAGGTACTACGAGCTCACAGCACTCACATTCTAAGGCAAAGCTGAGGAGAATGGAGAACATCTTTCCTAACCATATTAAGGTTCTCATACACCATGCCTGTGTATTTTGGATACTATGGGCTATGTTCCATGTACCAGTTTGAGAGCAACTCACTGGCTGAGAGCACTGCATCCAGTGCCTGCCCAGTGGCCACTCATGTGCTATCATTAGTGAATCAGTTGAATGTTAAAGACACTGGGGAGAAATTGTCCAGCCAGTCTGACCCATCAGCTACTTTTACTGAGCTCTGCTTTACTCCTTATT
>JAOXOE010000765.1:15613918-15628636 GCA_028565055.1 Phoeniculus purpureus | reverse complement strand
ACCCATTGCCCCTTGTCCTATCATTAGATGCCCCTGAGCAGAGCCTGGCTCCATCCTCCTGACACCCACCCTTCACACATTTATAAGCAGCTTTTGGGCACAGAAGCTCTTGTTTAGGGCATGAACAACTCCTCATGAGGAGCAGCAGAGCTGCACCACTAAAGCACTTGTCCTGGGGAAACCTTTCACAGAAGCAATTTTATTTCTGAAAAGCAGCCATTTTCCCCCAGAATTGCTTTAAAAAGAGCAGATTTCTTTACTTCTTTGTCAGGTCAGCGAGGGCTCCTCTTTCTGGAGCTATGGAAGACGGTACAGAGACATCGGAAAGAGCAGTGACCCAAGGTGACAAGGGGAGTGCGACGCTGCAAACACCAGCTGGGTGCCAAGTTAAATCACGCAACATTAGGGATTGGAAGGGACCTTGAACGATCATCCAGTCCAATCCCCCTGCCACAGCAGCATCACTTAACTCAGGTTGCACAGGAACATATCCGGGTGAGTATGAAACTTCTCCAGAGAAGGAGATGTCACAACCCCCCTGGGCAGCCCCTTCCAGTGCTCTGGCACCCTGTACTGGTGCATCAACATAGGTTTTCACGTGGTTCTGCTCCCCGTTTTAAATTCATCTTGTCCTTTTAGAAGGACAGTCACACAGAATCATAGAATCATTAGGGACTGGAAGGGACCTAGAAAGATCATCTAGCCCAATCCCCCTGCCACCCCAGGTCTGACAGCATCATCAAGATTTGCTCTGGGTCAGTTGGGTGGTTGCACAGGGTCAGTCCATCTGCTCTGCGGTACTACCCATAGGATTAAAAAGACGTTGCCCTAACATAACACCTACTCCATGGTTTCTTCTGTCATTACAGATCTCTGAGGATGCACCTAACCTTTTGTTCATCAGTGACAGGGATTAGCAGAAGTTTGCCCTCCTGTTCCGAGCCAGATGGATCTCCTACCGCAATCACTTGGGGAGAAAAAACCAGCTCTCTGCCTACCCCAGCCTCCCCATCAATCAGGTTAACAGGAGCATTAGTACATTTCCTAGTTATAACTGCAAACATTTGTAGGCTTCCTAGTGATGAAAGCTCAGCCCATCCCATCATGTTAAATCACCCCCAGGCTGTCTAATGAGTGAAGCTCAGACCCAGTGGAATGGCAGCAGCATTTCTTCAGGTCCTATAGGAAGCGCAAGGTTAGTGGTGTCTAACGTGAGGGTCCCAGTCCTCGGGCTGATAACACAGAGACGTAATGGACCACGGCAGGGAGGTGGTGCCCCGGGCAGGTTCACAGGGGTGTCACTACCGTGTAAAGCTCTTCCCTTGTTCCATTTAATAACCTGACACCAGTGCCAGGGCAGCCCCTCGTCAGGTTTTCCAGCCTTGGGCTACAGCGATGAGCTCATGGGGAGAGCAGGGCAGAGGGGTCAGGCTGGAAAAGAAGAGCACTTGCTACCTTGGAGGTGAGCAACAAAACACTATAGAGCCCTTTGCCTCTGCTCTATGAATTGAAACCCTGTGATAGCAAAGACACTTAGAATCATAGAATCATTAGGGACGAAAAGGGACCTTGAAAGATCACCCAGTCCAATCCCCCTACCACAGCAGGATCCCCTAGATCCAGTCATTAGGGATTGGAAGGGACCTCGAAAGATCATCCAGGCCAATCCCCCTGCCACAGCAGGATCACCTAGACCAAGTCACTTGAGCAGTAACACGATGAATCTCAGTCATTCAACCGATCCAACGCTCAAGTGTATTTATAAAACCCCATAACGTGGTCCTACACCCACACTGGAACTAAAATGAGGAGCAAGTCCACCCCTGCAGACTCCAAATAGGCACAGAGAAGGGTCTTGGGTGGGAAGAAACACAATGATTTCACTGCCCAGACTTATTTCAGGATTTGCTCAGCCTGTTGGAAAAGCAGCAGTGCTGCGGCGACACCGGTGATCACAGCCCACAGATCGGCGACGGATGTGTCCATCACATAACATCAGCTGCCAGCTACTGTCGGCGCTCAGCTCGGCAATGAGTTTCTACCACAACGTGCACAATCACCACGTGTGACTCTGAGGTGTAGGGCACCCTCCTTGTGTTCTGTAGCATCCCTTCCTCCCTTTCTGTAGAGCATCCTCCTCCCTTTCTATAGGATTCGCCCACTTCTCTCTCATTAAGCCAAACCGAGATAAGTGATTAAAATTAATGTATCAGCTCCAAACTGCCCCGTATCCATTAATCTCATCACTGTCAGACGCCTCCTGAAGATCACCCAGGCTGCAGATCTTCAGGTGAGAGGGTTTTTTTTATTTCCAAAAGTGCTATTAATAGTCAGGACTTATCAAAAAGTGACTCGCTGGCACTTACACTCGCACCTCCTGAAAGTTTAATGACTTCAGTAACTTCATTTCAATTTAGCTTTCAAAGCGGTGGAGGAACCTCTCTTGTTGGAGCCCTTGCCTGAGGCGTTGTGCTGGGGAGCAGTTGGCCGAGCAGGAGAGCATCATCAACAGCACCAGAGACACGCAAACAGCTCTACAGGATGCTCCAAGTCCCCACACCAGTCCCTCTCACTTTTTTCTGCTTAAAGTTATTTCCCCTTGCTGTGGTGATGGGCTGACACTGGACTGTCTCCAGTGGTAGAGATGGTGCTCGTGTGGGTGGACCCCCAGCCTGGCCTCAGGATGGAAGAGAGGCCAGAATCACAGAACATTAGGGATTGGAAGGGACTTCAGAAGATCATCCAGTCCAATCCCCCTCAATGCATCACTGTCAGGTCCTCACTAACCCCTGTCCCTCACCCCACATCTCCACAACTTCACAACCCCTCCACAGACAGGGACTCCACCACTGCCCTGTGCAGCCTCAGGGTCAACCTAAACCTCCCCTGATGGCCTTCATGACTCTTACCCAGCCTCAACACTCCAAGGTCCTTTCTGCCCAGGCAGTTCCCAGCCACTGTCCCCAAGCCTGTAGAGCTCCAAGGGGTTGTTGTGGTCCAAGTGCAGCACTTAGCACTTGTTCAACCCTCATTGCTCCAACCTGGCCAGATCCCTCTGCAGATCCTCCTTCCCAGCTGGGCTGCTCGAAGACCTGGGCGATGAACTCACTAGCACAGAGAGGCAACTGGGTGCATATTGGACTGGATGATCTTCTGAGGTCCCTTCCAATCCCTACTGCTCTTCTGTGAGTCTGTGACAAAACATGGAAACAGCACGGCACGTGAAATACGGCTGCAGGAAGGTGAAATTTAAGTACCTGCTCAGCACTGACCTCTCCGAGCTTCCGCAGGAGTCAATTAATTTTCATTACCGGGAGCAGCAACACTACCACTCTGAAACAACCCGCTCCGTGTGCTTAGAGGAGCCAGAGGAGGCTTTAACTCCTGTATTTATACAGGTAATGGAAATTCCTCTGCCCAACCCAGCTCCTGAACTTCTAATGAATATTACAGTCAGGGTCTAATCACCTGCTGCCTGCTTCTGTCCTCTTGCAGGCAACGGGGTGGGGGGGTTCAGACTGGTCTCTCACGTTTGCAAAGGGCTGCAGATGGTTATGGGGAGGAGGGAATCTCACTTGGGTTTGTGGTTGTTTCTTTTCCTCAGGTAACCACATCCCAGTTTAAAAATTAAATAAAAAAACCAAATCAGCCAATGTGTTCCAGACAGGGATTTGTGTCCCTGGGGATAAGGTCTAGAAAGAAATAATAGAGGAGAAGATTCAGGATGTGGGTTTTTGAGCTACTTTGTGCTCAGCACTGGGGAGGCTGGACCTTGAGTACTGGGTCCAGGTTTGGGCACCTCAGTCCAAGGGAGACATTGAGGGGCTGGAGCAGGTGCAGAGGAGGGCAAGGGCCTGGAGAACCAATCGGATGAGACTGAGAGATGGAGAGAGTTGGGGCTGATTAGTTGGAGGAAGAGGAGGCTGAGGGGAGACCTCAGCGCTTTCTACAGCTCTCTGAAAGGACATTGGTGCTGGGTTCTCCTCACGGGTCATTAGCGACAGGAGCAGAGCGAAGGGCTTCAAGCTTCAACAGGGGAGGGTTAGACTGGCCCTCAGGAAGAAATTCTTCCTGGAGAGAGTGGCCAGGCACTGGACTGGGCTGCCCAGGGTGGTGGTTGAGTCCCTATCCCTGGATGAGTTTAAAAGACATTTAAATGTAGTGTTGGGTGATCTGGTTTAGGGGTGACCTTGTCGAGTAGGGTTGATGGTTGAACTCGATCCCAAGGGTCTTTTCCAACCTGAATGTTTCTATGACTCTATGATCTTTCCAAAAAGAAGAGAAGAAAGGGAGTGTCCAGAAAAAACCATCTACAGGTCCAGATTATTTTTTTAGCTGCTTCTGTTGTGGCAGCGGGATTGGACTAGATGATCTTTGGAGGTCCCTTCCAATTCCTAACGTTCTGTGATTCTGTGAAAGACCAGAGTGCTGCTCCTACCTTCCAAGAAACTGTTCCCTTCTAAAATCACAGGTTCTATCAGACTCACCCACAAACTGAGAAGGAAGATGGCAATAATCATCAGACCCTTCAGAAAGCATCACTAGAACAATAAACCACAAAGCAGTGGCTCTGCAGGGAGCTAGGCTGCTACCCTGCTCCTTGACTCTGGCCCTGTGTACAACACACAGCCAGGGCATTGGACTAGATGATCTTTGGAGGTCCCTTCCAATCCCTAATGTTCTCTGCTTCTCCCCAACCCTAAATAATTCAGTTCCCACGCTTACCCCTGGAGGTACTCGCACTGCACGTAGGACCTTTAATTCCTGAGATTCCCCTCTGTCGCTTCCTCCTCAAATTAAAACCAGCCTGAGCTGCCTCGGAAATTGGCCGGTTATATCACAGAGGAAGATGATTTCAGGAGCAGATGGAGCCGGGAGTGGGGGAACGAGCAGGGGAATGAGACAAACTCTTCAGAAAGGAGGAGCCTGTTTTCATACAAATTCCCTTTAATAGGAACAGATGAGAAGAAATCTGACAGCACTGTACGTGAAGAGCTGCTCGAAACGTAATTGCTGTGGAAAACACTACTTCTGCACCGAATTCAGCAGCCATAAACATCTCCTTAAACATTCTCCTCCTTCCCCCTCCCCTCCTCTTCCCACCGGCTTTAATGAAGGGCTGCGCAACCACCCGGGTTTGGGGAAGACATCGGAGCAACAAACAGAAGTTACCGAGAATTGAAAGAGAAGGGGCTTCATGGCTGGCAGGTGCTTCCGGGAGCTTTTAGGGGGTTTAATTAGGTCGTTTTCCAAGCAGCCTCACACTGGTGGGTAACAGACAGCTCTGGTGCTGTTTACGGGCAGGGATGGGGGGAGTGAGCACCCACTGGACTGCTTTTTGCCTCTTGGATGACAAAAGCTTCTGAAGCCACAAAGCTGCACCTTGGTGGCCTCCACGAAATTCAATTCAAGAATTGTCTTGAATCACAGAACCACAGAGCATTAGGGATTGGAAGGGACCTCCAAAGATCATCTAGTCCAAGCCCCCCACCAGAACCAAGTGAGTTCTTCCCATCCCTCTATTTTCTCAGACAAGTTTTGTTGCCAGGTGGCTGAACAGGAACCAGCAGGGTGCCCAGGTGGCCAAGAAGGCAAATGACATCCTGGCCTGGATCAGGAATGGGGTAACCAGCAGGAATAGAGAGGTGATGACACCCCTATGCTCTGTACTTGTGAGACCCCACCTTGAGTACTGGGTCTGGTTTTGAGCACCACAGGATCAGAAGGACATTGAGGGGCTGGAGCAGGGCCAGAGAAGGACAATGAGACTGGGGAGAGGGCTGGAGAACAGGACCTGTGGGAAGCAGCTGAGGGAACTGAGGTTATTGAGTCTAGAGAACAGGAGGCTGAGAGGAGACCTTCTTACTCTCTATACTTCCTCAAATGAGGTTGCAGTGAGGCTGGTGCTGGTCTCTTCCCCCAAATTCCTAATGATAGGACGAGGGGAAATGGCCTCAAGTTGCATCAGGAGAGGTTTAGATTGGATCTTCAGAAGAAGTTCTTTGCTGAAAGAGTGGTTGGGCACTGGAAGAGGCTGCCCAGGGAGGTGGTGGAGTCCCCATCCCCGGAGGTGTTTGAAAATCAAGTAGCTGGAGCACTTGAGGCCATGGTGTAGGGGTTAGAGAGATGCTGGGATGAGGGCTGGACTTGATGCTCCTGGAGGTCCTTTCCAGGCAGGATGATTCTATGAGGATGCTGGATATCATCTACCTTTTGGTCTTTGGAAGCTTAGAACCAAATGACTGTAATTGGCAGTTCATTAACAGGAGCATTATGCTAAACAGCTTCCCGTTGCTGTCAGCAGCGATATTCAGCGAGCTACCGAGATGGGGCCCTTGGTGTAACATTTGCATTTTCTCATTTAGGAAGAACAATGACAACAGATGAGTGAAGCATGTACAAATCACACCGCAAAGAGCGGCTGCCTGGCTCGGGAAGGGCTACCTTGACACCACAGTGATTAAGCCTGTTATTCATTAGGCTCCCATACAGACTAAGGGGTAGGGGGAAGTAGGGAACACATCAACCTCACTTGGAGGCACCTATAAAATGAACCCCAGTCCAAATCACTTCAATTTAAAGGAGAACTGGATTATAACAGGTTCTGATCATATTGCACCTAGTGTGCAGTGCTGGTACTGTGGGGAGTTTATCCCTGTTTTGGATACGTTCAGGTCTGAAGCCTGTAGTACAGGATCATAGAACAATAGAGGTCCCTTTCCAATCCCTAAAGATCACCCAGTCCAATCCTCCTGCCACAGCAGGATCCCCTAGATCCAGTCATTACGAATTGGAAGGGACATCAAGAGATAACCCAGTCCAATCCTCCTGCCACAGCAGGATCCCCTAGATCCAGTCACACTGAGGACATGGATCTGCTGCAGTGGGTCCAGAGGAGATCAGAAGACTGGAGCACCTCTGCTATGAAGAGAGACTGAGAGAGTTGAGGTTGTTCAGCCTGGAGAAGAGAAGGCTCTGGGGTAACCTAATAGTGACCTTTCAGTAGACGAAGAGGGCTACAGGAAAGCTGGAGAGGGGCTTTTTACAAGAGTCTGTAGTGCTAGGACAAGGGGGCTGGGTTCAAGCTAAAAGAGAGGAGACTGAGATGAGATCTGAGGCAGAAATCCCTCCCTGGGAGGATGCTGAGGCCCTGGAACAGGCTGCCCTGGGAGACTGCAGCTGCTCCATCCCTGGCACTGCCCAAGGCCAGGTTAGATGGGGCTCTGGGATCCTGGTCTGGTGAGAGGTGTCGCTGCCCATGGCAGGGGGTTGGCACTGGGTGAGCTCTGAGCTCCCTTCCAATTGAAACCAGTCTGTGACTCAATGAGGTTCAAAGGTGTGATGGCGACAACTTCTACTGTCACCCACATCCTTATTTCAGCTGCTGCCTCTCTGAACTGTTTGCCTGGAAAGCAGTGAGCACAGTGCATCGTGGCATCGATGTGAGCACAGCAGGCTACTCACAGAAATCTGCACCACCTCACCCAGAAACCCTCTTTTGGATGCTCTTCTCCACTCTCTGCCCTGATGCCTTAGCAGTTGACATTCTTCAAAGCAGAATGCCTTTAAATATCACCGATACCTACGAGCGAGGGAGGGCGACAGCAAAGCGGGAGAAAAATGGGTCATTTTAATGCCCTGATGAAAACGAACAGGGACAGTGCACGGAAGTGACAGGGGCTGCCTCTGTGAAACCAGGACACAGTGTCCTGCTCTCCATTTTCACATCGCTGGCTCCTCGAGCAGGAGTCTGTGGACCACGGCGAGCGCAGACGGGTTATTCACTACCTCCAACAACCACAACTGATTTGAAAAGAAATCGGTTGCATTCAATGAAAAGACTTTAGGGTTTGAGAAGTGGCAGCTTCTGAAGGCATCACTCTGTACCAGAGCCTGCGGGCAGGACCCAGACAAAACTGCCCCCTTAATTGACTGTTATTTGTTGACAAAGATGAGGCATGGGAAATTTATTTAAGGACATGGAGCTTGTGAGTGTGGAATAGGTGAAGACATGGAGCACGAGTTGCAGTAGGGCTGTTTCCATGGCTGCCACAGGGTAGAACAGGCTGCCCAGGGGGGTTGTGGAGTCTCCTTCTCTGGAGACATTTCAAACTCACCTGGCCATGTTCCTGTATGACTGGATCTAGGGGATCGTGCTCTGGAAGGGGGGCTGGATTGAATGATCTTTTGAGGTCCCTTCCAATCCCTAATGTCCTGTGATTCTGTGACAGTTCCAGATGTTTGTCTCTCTCACTTATCATGGAATCATTAGGGATTGGAAGGAACCTCGAAAGTTCATCTAGTACTTCTGAAGCCTTTGGCAATGGGTTGCAGAGAGAGGGGACATTTAGTTTTACAGTCCATTCCCACCTTTTCCTGTCTTTAACAGAATCACAGAACATTAGGGATTGGAAGGGACCTTGAAAGATCATCCAGTTCAATCCCCCCCACCACAGCAGGATCCCCTAAATCCAGTTGCACAGGAACATGGCCAGGTGGGTTTGAAACGTCTCCAGAGAGGGAGACTCCACAACCCCCCTGGGCAGCCCCTGCCAGGGCTCTGGCACTCTCACAGGGAAGAAAGTCCTTCTCACACTGATGTGGAACCTCCTCTGCTCCAACATGAGAGAAGCCATTTCCTAACATCTAACCTGGCTCTCCCTCAATATAAATCTGTTGCCTTGACATGATGGAGAACAGATTATGGCCATCATGTGTGTAGCAGCCTTTTACAGCCCTGAAGACACTTAAAATTTCCATCCAGGCTTTCTGGCTGCTGTCTCAAGCAACTCCAGTACAGACTTACTCATCAATCCAGTGCAATCACAGACTGGTTGGGGTGGAAAGGGAGCTCAGAGCTCACCCAGTGCCAACCCCCTGCCATGAGCAGGATGCCCAGAGCCCCATCCAACCTGGCCTTGGACACTTCCAGGGATGGAGCAGCCACAACCTCCATTGGCATCCTGTTCCAGTGCCTCACTGGCCACTAGTGTGTGTGGGAGCAGGATCAGCTGTTAAATCTTGTCACCCAGAACCTTTTCCTCGTGGCCCAACATTCGGTGCCTTTGTAGAGCAGGAGCAGCACCACCAGAACACAAATAGCTGTGGTAAGGGCTGTGCCCTCCCTGCACAGCCACGGCACGGTGAATTATTCACGAGGAACAAGGCATCTGACAGATTTGGCCTCGTTCTTCCCTAGCAGAAATATCTTCCCACAGCCCCCCGTGTCCTCAAAAGTGAGGCACTTTCCAATTAGCCTCTGTGACTCCAAGCGCCTGGGACCACCTCAGCCCCTTTGCTCCTCGCTGCTTGGCTCAGGCCGGGTGGTTGGTCCGAGTTCAGCACAACACGGACACTACAGACCACATCTCCCTGCAGCCAGCGGGCGATGCCTTGGTCGGCGCCGTCTTGCGCACACCGACGCACAGCTCGCCTTCCCTGCTTAATTAGTTTCGAATCCAATACCAACATCTTAATCAGGGCTGACCCCTGGAGTATTTGACTCCGTGTGATTCGTTGGCTCCAAAATATGGTCACAGCCTCACAGCCACGCTGCATAAGAAGCCTCCCTCCAGCAACTGTAGCCTCTGTAGGACTGATCTCAATGTCATTGTCCTCCTCTCACCACACAGCCAGTGCAGAGATCCCTGCAGCCCTACAGCTCCCACCACAGCCCCACATCAGGAGCAGAGCCGTGGTCTTACCATTAACACAACCCACTTAGTGATACTAGGCTGACTGCAGCATCACACAACTCACTTCAGACTCACCACCCCATCGTATCCTGGGGAAGATTTTCCCTGTCCACACCGAGCTCCCTGCATTGCTCCCAGCCCAGCTGAGCAACCCCACAGCTCCCTTAGATCCATCTGCAAGAGCTCCAGTCCCACCTTTATCTCTAGGAAAGGCAGTGAAAGAAGCAGCTGGGGAGCAGTGGAGATCATAAGCTGAGCGCGGAGCACATAAAACATCACCGCGTTTATAGACACGAAACGTTCCATCGGGGAGCCGCAGATGGGGCTTGGAGCGGGGCCGTATCGCCGAGCGCCAGGCAGACGCTCTTCCCCGAAGCGCAGCACAATTGTACTCTGAGGAAAGCAGCCCATACATTATGCAAAGGATTTACTGTTGGGTTGGTTGGGGAGGGAGGATTTTTGGGTTCTTTTTAAGCGCTGCACAACAGGAAGAACGCAACACGCGTCAGACGTTAGCCACGACACTTCCAGCCCTACTGGAAGGGATGCAGATAGCGCGGCGTGGAAAGAGATAGAAGAGTAGACCCACATCTGTATTTTAAGGCTGTTTTTTTAAATATAGACAGCTTTTAAATGCTCTTTAGTCAATTTTGAAGACCTGAATCCAACCTATAGCTGTGTAATTCCAACTGTTTCATAGAATCATTAGGGATTGGAAGGGACCTCCAAAGATCATCCAGTCCAGTCCTCCTGACACAGCAGCATCCCCTAGATCGAGTCACACAGGAACATGTCCAGGTGGGTTTGAAACAACTCCAGAGAAGGAGACTCCACAACCCCCCTGGGCAGCCCCTGCCAGGGCTCTGGCACCCTCATCATGAAGAAGTTCCTTCTGATATTTATGTGGAACCTCCTCTGCTCCAGGTCACACCCACTGCCCCTTGTCCTATCACTAGATGACACTGAGCAGAGCCTGGCTCCATCCTCCCGACACCCACCCTTCACATATTTATGGACATTAATGAGGTCACCCCTTTGTTCAACATAGAGCCCTCATTTGTGAGGCTGAGGTGCATCACAAAACCCCCCAAACCTGAGCTCAGCAGCTGAAGAACTGCCCAGATTGCTGTGGCACCATTAACATTCAGCCCAGGGAGCAGATGCCAGCCCACAAAACAGCTCCTACTTCCCTGGGGAGGCTGAGGAAGCAGCTCACCTTCACCTCGCTGCCAGAGTTAATTTGTTCTCCCCTCTCCCGCACACTGGGAATTGGGTCCCAGCCCTTGAGTTGCTCCCACACTCCCCAGCGGAGGGAAAGGGATCAACTCATTCTGCTCTTTCATCTCACCCTCTTCCCTCAAATTCCTCCCTATTGCTCTCCTTGTAATAGACCAACACAATAACCTTCTCTGAAACGCAGCGGTGATTTAGTGGTGGCTGAATTACGGCCCCACGCTCGCACTGGTTGGGGCTGGGGGAGTCCTGCCATCGCTTTCAACAGGTATTCAGTTGCCCTCTCACTCCCGTGAAAAAGCCTTTGTTTCCTTAATACCCGGGAACGTGAGGGCTGCAGTTCATTTCTTATCCGATATCCCCTCTTGACCCCATAATGTAGAGGAGGTTATAGAGTATGAGAGGAGTTCAGTAACCCCCCTTTAACAGGGAAGAGCGTTTCTACACTTGGAAGAGAAGAGAGCACAAGGAAAAATAGAGCCAAATAGCCACAGAGACCTTTTTATAAGCTCAAAAGTAGCCCCAATGTCAAGTGCGGCAGCCCAAGGGTTGGAACCATCCCCCATTTACCAGGTGAAAGTGAAAAGGAAGGAGTTGCCTTCATTATGTTACTGAGAAGACGGTTTGAAAAGTCTCTCATTTGCCCAAAGCTCTGGTTTTAATTTCTTAATTCAAATTTCAGCCACCACAAGGCTCCCCCAGTTAAAGCTCGGGCTACACACGGAGCACAGACACATCCTCGTGCTCGCACACACAGATGTGGGTTTAGCCACCACGGTGTCATTTTAATCACCTTTTCTAGAAAAATCAGCACTAAGTCGTATTTTAATTAACTATCTATTAAAACTAGATGACACAAAGAGCCTGGAAATGGTCTGTGAAGACTGTCAGCTCCAACACAGGAGACACAATGCTTGTCTTCTCCAAGAAAGACCTGGTCTTGTCTCCAGCACGACACCAGACTGGTTTCAGACGTACTAGGAGATTCTGCTCATTACAGTCTACACCAGTCACAGAATCACAGAGCACAGGGGATTGGAATGGGTGAGGTCCCTTCCAATCCCTAATCACAGAACATTAGGGATTGGAAGGGACCTCGAAAGATCATTCAGTCCAATTGTAGAACTTTAAGGATTGGAAGGGACCTCACAAGACCACCCAGTCTAATCACAGACCATTAGGGATTGGAAGGGACCTCACAAGACCACCCAGTCTAGTCACAGACCATTAGGGATTGGAAGGGACCTTGAAAGATCATCCAGTCCAATCCCTCTGCCACAGCAGGATCCCCTAGATCAAGTCGCACAGGAACACATCCAAGTGGGTTCCAAAGGTCTCCAGACCCTTAGCACCACCAGCCAGGGAGGAATCACCCCCATGCCTTTCCCTGTTCTGCTCTGGCATCTTTCCGAGCAGACACTGGGTTACGGCAGCAAAGACTCCTGTTGGAGAGATCTCAAGCAAAACTCCTGTTGACTCAAGGAAGAGGAGGATTAGGACCTGTGGTTTTTCATTTTATTGTGAATGTTTGCAGACGTCTCCTGTTATAGTTACACTATTTGTGCATGTATTAGCCCTGAGACCGGCTGTGTAATTAGTTTCTGTCAATAACAGGAGCTGACAAGGCTGTTCAAACCCACAGCGTTGTGACCTTCGCGTTGCAGGCACAAGCCAATGCGTTCAGGCAACCAAGAGAGGAAGAAAACAAACCCCCACAACTCCACCGATTCCCAGCGTGGATTTACACAGACTTGTAAACAATGAAACCAGATGAAAATGCTTGCAGAGCATTTCTGTCCTCCTCACCCAGCCAGCAACACAGGGAGCCAGAAGGGGGTGGTCAGTAGATCGAGAGAGGTTCTCCTCCCCTTCTACTCTGCCCTGCTGAGACCACATCTGGGTTCCTGTGTCCAGTTGTGGGCCCCTCAATTCCAGAAGGACACAGAGCTGCTGGAGGGAGCCCAGCGCAGAACCACAGAGATGATGAAGGGAGAGGAGCATCTCCCTGCTGAGGAAAGGCTGAGGGAGCTGGGGCAAAAGGAGCCTGAGGGGTGACCCCATGGATGTTGATCAATATGGGAAGGGTGGGTGTCAGGAGGATGGAGCCAGGCTCTGCTCAGGGGCACCCAGTGACAGGACAAGGGGCAGTGGGTGTGAGCTGGGACAGAGGAGGTTCCCCATCAATGTGAGAAGGACCTTCTTCCCAGTGAAGGTGCCAGAGCCCTGGCAGGGGCTGCCCTGGGTGGTTGTGGAGTCTCCTTCTCTGAAGACATCTCAAACCCCTCCTGGATATGTTCCTGCGCGACTGGATCTGGGGGATCCTGCTGTGGCAGGGGCATTGGACTGGATGATCTTTGGAGGTCCCTTCCTGTACCTGATGTTCTGTGACCCTGTGTAACCACCAAGACTGGCTCAACCACTGTATGGTCAAGCAAAATCTAATTTTGCTGGCAGCTTGAGATGTTGCCCGGGAATGAAGCTCAGGACGGGGTTACCTTCCTTTGACTGGAAGGGGAAGGAGTCCTGTTTCAGGGATGGGTTCAGGCAGGGGCCCAGGGCATCACCCAAAAGGATGAGTTCTGTCCTGCTCCGGCAGGGGGGTTGGACTCGATGATCTCTTTGGGTCCCTTCCAAACCCTAACATCCTATGATCCTATGATCTTTCAAGGTCCCTTCCAATCCCTAACGTTGTGTGATTCTGTGACCCGTGAAGAGGAGCCGTGAAGGCTCTGCGAGGACTTTGCCAGCAGACCGCAGCCGTTTGCCACGAGCTCAGACCCAGCTAGCCACAGCAGCTCAGCTTTGATTTGTGACACCGATCAGGCAAGGTTATGGAAATGTGAAATTCTAAAAAACACTCTGAAACCATAAAGAATTTAACCACCTCCTTAATTTTACCCGGTGTCAGCGCAGGAGATTTAAAAAGCAATAAACAAACTTGTTACCGCAATCGAATCGAAGAGGAATCATAAAGTCACCCGAGTTACAGAGCTAAAATATGGGGTGGGGAATGGACAATGGCAACATCCATTCAATAAAACTCATTTATATGTAAAAAGATGGAATAAAAATATATGCTGGTGTGAGGCACAACAAATTATGCGAGAGGAAGCAAGCGCTCGGTGGGTGAAGTGGTTCGTATTATGCATGAGAGCACCAGAGCTGCACCAGCAGAGGTGTTAACCACGTCTGGATGGAGCTCTAAACTGCCTGAGAGGTGATGGCAATTGTGGCAGTAGCCATACAAAGGATGACATCTTAATAGTTTCGTGTAACAACCCAACCGCTGGAGCGACGGCTATTTACTGTTTGTCTCTTTCTCTGGAGATATGAACCCCCTCCTCTATCTGCTTATGAAATCTAAATATACAAAGGCATTCTCTTCGAGAGCGACGGCGCATCAATCGTGGTGGCTGGGTCAGATTTCAGCCTGGGTAATTGCTTTCTGCTAAGACACCGTTGAACTTATAGTTTTAATTTAAAGATGCTCCTCTGCAGGCTGGTGCCTGGGCTCAACCCAGTTGCTTCCACCAAAGCACAGAGCATTAGAAGGGACCTTAAGAGAGCACAGAACCACAGAGCATTAGGGATTGGAAGGGACCTCGAAAGATCATCCGGTCCAATCCCCTTGCAACAGCAGGATCACTAGACCCAGTCCAATCCCCCTAACACAGCAGGATCCCTACATTGAGTCACACAGGAACATGGCCAGATGGGTTTTAAATGTCTCCAGAGAAGGAGACTCCACAACACCCCTGGGCAGCCCCTGCCAGGGCTCTGGCACCCTCAC
>JAOXOE010000765.1:15554662-15569052 GCA_028565055.1 Phoeniculus purpureus | reverse complement strand
TGCTCTCTTGTCCTGGCACTGGTTGCCTGGGAGAAGAGCCTGACCCCCACCTGACTACAACCTCCCTTCAGGGAGTTGGAGAGAAGGGGAAGGTTCCCCCTGAGTCTCCTCTTCTTCAGGCTAAACACCCCCAGCTCCCTCAGCCTCTCCTCCTCAGACTTTCCCTCCAGTCCCTTCCCCAGCCTCACTGCTCCTCTGCAGCTCCTCCAGCCCCTCCATCTCTTTCTTGAAGTGAGGGGCCCAGTACTGCCCGCAGCACTCCAGTGGAGGCCTCCCCAGTGCCCAGTACAGAGGGAGAAGTCTCTAGTCCTGCTGGCCACACTATTGCTGATCCAAGCCAGAATGCCATTTGCCTTCTGGGCCACCTGGTCCTGTTCAGCCGGTTGTCACCCAGCACTGCCAGGTCCCTCCCTGCCAAGCTGCTCTCCAGCCACTCATCCCCCAATCTGCAGCTGTAGGGGGTTCAACACACTCCCCCAGATCACATCCAGAGCTCTAACTCCTCCAGAGGAACCACTAGACAAGCGATTTTTAACAAGCCGCACAGGATTTAACGCCTAAATTATCGGCGCACATTCACTCCAGGCTCGTAATGTTTTAATAATAAAATATCTTCAGTGAGTAATAATTAACTATCAGGGGTCATTACCACAACTACCTATTCAGCATCAGTCGCTTCCCTCTACCGTGTTATTTCCACCCAGGCACTCCCACAACAAAGCCAACGCGCAGAACGCTCCCATTTTAGCAGCAACAGGAAAAATGGGCTAAAACTGTTGTGTTTTTACTACTTATAGGTGGTACCACCAGGTCAAGCAGAAAGTTTACATCATACATGGTGCTATCAAGTGTTTAATTATCTTTGCCAAGACTACTTTGCTTGGGGAGGTTTGGAGGGGGGAAATCAAAGAATAAAATTAAAAGACTGGAGTTTTGGTTGTTCCTTCAGTCACTACTTACCTTTTGTTCTATGTCCTGAAGCATGTAAAAAGAAATCAAATATTGAATTACATTTATGATAGAATGGATAGGAAGAACTCAAAAAGCCCACTTGTGGATCAGGTGAATCTGTAAATTCAAATGATCTTAAGACTATTTATAAATAGGTGGATGTTTCTAATGCAACTTCAAAAATTGCAGAATCACAGAACATTAGGGATTGGAAGGGACCTCGAAAGATCATCCAGTCCAATCCCCCAGTCACAGCAGGATCTCATAGATCCAGTCACACAGGGACACATCCAGGCGGGTTTTAAACGTCTACAGAGAAGGAGACTCCACAATCCCCCTGGGCAGCCCCTTCCAGGGCTCTGTCACCCTCACCATGATGAAGGTCCTTCTCATATTGATGAGGAACCTCCTCTGTTCCAGCTCACACCAATTGCCCCTTGTCCTATCACTGGGTGCCCCTGAGCAGAGCCTGGCTCCATCCTCCTGACACCCACCCTTTCCATATTGATCAACATCCATGAGCACAGGCTCCTATTTATTTCCTTGCTCAGCACGTTGGTTTACAAGGCTCATTGAGGAAAAAGAAGGGAGTCATCATGTTTGTCTCAAACAATATTATTCTGACTATTTTCTGGTAAGAAAACTAACAGATAATGCAGTTTTATAATTAGCTTCCTTTTGACTTTAATGTTGAATTCTCCTCTTAGAGAAAAATAAAGACAAATAAATAAAATAAAGAAATAAATAAGTAAAATAAATCATCTGACTGGTACTAAACTCTACAAGTGGCACTGCACGAGGTTTCAACATGATGGATTATGGAGACCTCAGCATCACCACGGCGATGCCTGTGTCAGCACTTCCACTAGTGTTTCCTTTTCTTTAAGGGGTGCATGTTGTACATTTGAATCCTACAAATGAAGCTGCATTTTCCTGAAAAGCATTTCTAAAGCTGCATTAAAGCAAAATGTACGACGTGTCTCGAGAGAGAGAGAGCAGCTCACCGTGTTCTCAGTGCCTAAGCTATGAGAATCAAAGAATCAGAGCTGGAAAAGACCTTCGAGATCATCAAGTCCAACCACGCACCCACTAACCCATCTCCAGAATCACTCTGGCTGCCCCGTTGTTGAACCCCTCCAGGGATGGTGCCTCCATCCTGGGCAGCCTGTTCCAAGCCCTCCCCATTCTTTCTGGGAAGCAGCTTTTCTTAAGACTCACAGCCTGACCCCATTTCCTCTGCTCCTATCCCTAGTCCCTAGGGAGAAGAGGCCAACCCCTGCCTCACTCCAACCTCCGTTCAGGTAGCTGTAGAGAGCAGTGAGGTCTCCCCTCAGCCTCCTCTTTGCCAGGCTGAATAGCCCCAGCTTCCTCAGCCTCTGCCCATCTGCCCTGTTCTCCAGCTTCCTCAGCCTCTGCCCATCTGCCCTGTCATCCAGACCCCTCAGCCTCTCCCCATCTGCCCTGTTCTCCAGACCCCTCAAAGCCTCTCCCCATCTGCCCCATACCAGCTCAGTTGCCCCTCTCCAATCCATGAAGACAAAACATAAAAAGCAACCTGATAAAGCTTATTACCTCCAGCAGAGTTTGTGTCAGTGCAGGTATTTGGGTGGGTTTTATTCGTGGGTGAAGCACAAGCCATGTTTGACTCATGGCTACTCTACCTGATGGAAGAGGCAGGATCAGCAGCGTTTCTGCATTTCTAAATCAGCATAAAACTTCCTACTGAAAACTGTTGAGTTTGCAATATGTCTTTTAACATTTTTTCCCCTATGTTTTCCCCCCCTAAGACTTTTCATTTATGTTTTCCCCAACTAGAAGCCTTACAGCCTCATAGATTACAAGCACAGGAGCGTTGCCAGATAACAGAAGTGTGAGGCAAGAGCCAAACAGGTCCATTACGGGGAGAATTACAGTCATGCAGCCGGTAAAGGAGGATGGATTGTGTCTGCGTTGGGTCGCAGCAAAGAGAACGCTGCAATAAATCAGTTCTCAGCCATCCCTCAGCGAGGGTAATACGGGGTGGAAGGACCTTCTTACTGACTCCATGGCACCAAGTCACCTGCCTGCATCCTTCTCATTCTACAGGAAATCATTTCAATCCAGCAGAAACGTGACGCATGCAAAGAGTTTAAGGAGCCAAAAAGCCATGGAGGGAGCCTGCAGCAAAGGATCAGCAGCATGCTGATCCCTGGGAGGGGATCCCTGGGGGCTGCCCAGGGAGGGGGTAGAGGCAACATTCCTGGAAGGGTTCAACCAACATGCAGCCAGGGTGATTCAGGAGATGGGTTAGTGGTTGGGGGTTGTAGGGTAGATGGTTGGACTTTATGATCTTGAAGGTCTTTTCCAACCATGACCCTATGATTCCTCCTCCATTGGTGATTCAGCTTTGCAAAGGAAAGTAACACAGGGGAAAGGTGAAAGCCTAAGGAAACCAGTTCTAAGAGTCATTGGCCAGTACTGTGTAACAGAAAGGCTTCCTAGCTGATGACTGCAACCCCAGCGTGGTCTCCAAGAGCACCAGACATGACCTGCACATCACCCATAGGGCTTAGGAGGCTCTTCTGTGTATTTTGCAATCAAGACCTTACCTAAAGCTTGACCTGCACACTGCAGCAGCTGTGGTGAGGAACTTACTTCCAGCAAAGGGAGAAATGTAATTCTTGGAAATCATGTCCATGGAGATTCCTGAACTTACTGAAACCTCTTTCATGTAAAAGAGAACCAAGAGAATCACAGAACATGAGTGATTGGAAGGGACCTTGAAAGACCATCCAGTCCAATCCCCCTGACACAGCAGGATCCCCTAGATCCAGTCACACAGGAACACGGCTGGGTGGGTTTTAATGTCTCCAGAGAAGGATACTCCACAACCCCCATGGGCAGCCCCTGCCAGGGCTCTGTCACCCTCACTGGGAAGAAGGTCCTTCTCACATTGATGTGGAACCTCCTCTGTTCCAGCTCACACCCTTCATCCTATCATTGGGTGCCCCTGAGCAGAGCCTGGCTCCATCCTCCTGACACCCACCCTTCACGTATTGATCAACATCCATGGGGTCACCCCTCAGTCTCCTTGTTTCCAAGCTTAAGAGACCCAACTCCCTCAGCCTTTCCACATCAGGGAGATGCTCTCCTCCATCATCTTTGTGGCTCTGCGCTGTGAGACACAGAGGAGAAAGAAATGAGCATCTCCTAGCCACAGTCTGTGCTGAAACAGTACCCCAGACTCCAGCCATGGCTTGGTCAATTTCCAGTTCAAGCTTCTCTGGAGCTGCTGGGGCAGTCTCATGGAAACATTTTAAAAGAAAACTCTATGTGTTTTGTTTGTGTTTTAAAGAGGAAACAACTTAACTATTTCTGACCATAACATAAACCAAACCCTTCTCTTAACACAAAAACTGATGCCTCATTAGCTGGAGCAGAGCACTGCTTAAACCTCTCCCTGACCAGGAGATGCCCTCTTGTTCCTTGTCAGAAGAGACCAACCCCCACCTCTCTGCACGCTCCTGTCACCACTAAGGTCTCCCCTCAGCCTCCTTCTCTCCAGCCCAACCAGCCCCAGCTCCCTCAGCTGCTCCTCACAAGGTTTGTTCCAGATCCTTCCCCAGCCCACTTGTCCTTCTCTGGACCTGCTCCAGTCCCTCAATGTCCTTCTTGTACTGCAGTGCCCAAACCTCACCCCAACACTAAAGGTATCCCACAAATTGAAGTAGTTCTTTGCCAACACACCCTTAACATACCCCCACCCCCCCGATGTACCCCAGCAACTCTCCCCACCCTAGTACCAGAGACCACGGTGCCCTCAAGCTTTAACTCAGCAGGAGGGAGCAGCAAGCGCTCCATGAGCTCAAAGCCAGCCTGAGCCCCTGACACAAGTCAACACCGATCGATACCCATTTGCATTCCCCTTTCCCATTCTGTTATCCTTAACGAAGTGCTTTTCCCAGACTAAGAAATAAGGAGCAGCGCTATTTTCTAAGCAACCGCATCCGGCTCTTCAGCACCTCACGCTCAGTTTGCAGTTCTCCACCGGTTTCAGTCTCTATTTGTAGAGCATCTCACTCCAGCACTCCCGTATTTCATGGAAACACCATGACATCACGGCCTGGGGCCAACGTCAACGCACAGAAACCACCTCACGCAGGACAACACCTCGACATTCGGTCTCTGCCAGCAAATGAAGAGCCTGTAGGTAACACCGAGCCTTCTGAGGCTCTGTCCTCAGGGAGCATCTCCTTCTCACCCCCCCTTCCCGAGGATGTTACTTACTCATCAATAAAGGAAATGACCCTGACTGTGATTGAGGGTTTATCTCCTTCTTAAGACAGTTTGACTAACAACCCTGCTCCTGAGTATCCGATTTCAGGATGTCTTCCTATTCCTGAGATAAACACCCCCGGCACACATCCCCCTGCCTTTGCCAGTCCTGCCCCGACCTGCACCGAGCTGTCTGCAGTCTATGCATCACCATCTCCAGCTCCTAAATTAAGCAGGAGACACCTTTTTTATCTCCGCTTAGCCTCCAGCAGTTAGCTCACCCCGTGCTTCTCCCACAAAAGGAAGTTGGGAGAATTAATGCCATTTGCAGTGCATTACAACCCTTTTACTCCCGACTCAGTTTTAACATGCATTTACCTGATAGAAGAGTTAGAGGCTATTGAAAGGAGAATGCAGGGAAATGGAAAAAAACCTACTAAAAAGCTATTTTGAAAGCAAAAAGCCTTTAAAACTTCACATCCTGTTCAAACTGGCTCGGAGGGTATCGGTGGAGAAACGGGGAAGCGGCACTGAAACACCAACGTTAGCTGGGTTTTTACGTTCTGTCTGTTCTGAGGAGCAGAACTTCAACAGTTGCTCAGGTGGAGGCTCACGGTGCGAAAGGAAAATTCTGGAAAGGGTGATAGCTGAAGCTGTGCCCGGGTGGGGTTAGGTTGGATGCTAGGAAGCCCCAACCTGGGGAAGGGACTGGAGGGAAAGGCTGATGGGGAGAGGCTGAGGGAGCTGGGGGGGTTGAGCCTGGAGGAGACTCAGCAGGGACCTTCTCCCTCTCTCCAACACCCTGAAAGGGAGATTGTAGTCAGGTGGGGGTCAGGCTCTTCTCCCATGCAACCAGCACCAGGACAAGAGGGCAGAGGCTGAAGCTGCCAGGGGAGGGTTAGGTTGGGTGTCAGGAAGCCCTTCCTCATGGAAAGGGTGATCAGACCCTGGACTGGACTGCCCAGGGCAGTAGCAGAGTCCCCATTCCTGGAGGTGTTTAAGGCCAGCCTGGCTGTGGCCCTTAGTGCCCTGGTCTGGCCAATAGGGTGATGTTAGGTGCCGGGCTGGAGGAGCTCAGAGAGCTTCTCCAGCCCAAATAATTTTGTGAAAACAGATCAAAATTAGGAACAAACTAAAGGTTTCTGCAGGGGATGCATTTTGGTGTCACACTTTAACTCCATCTGAATTGTTATCTGCATGGCTGGGCACATGGTTCAGACAACTGCACAGGGCTGAGCCCTGCATCCCTTTAAGAGCCATCAATGACAGTCCAGAGCCACACAGAATCCCACCAGGGCTTCTCTGGCTGTTGAACAAAGCCATCAGCCAGCACCCAGGGTGCTCCCACTCTCCTCATTCACTAGTGCCAGGACACCTTGAGCAGAACAGAGCCTGAAAGGGTAGATATGGTAGATATAAAATAGGATGAGATGCATTCACTGCCTTCCCCTTGAACGTGGGGATAAAAAACAAGCAACAACTGATCGAAAACCCAGCAAAACACCATTTCCCAGCGAATGAAGACAAGAGGGTGACATTTAATAGGAGAGCAGGAAAAACTGGGGATAAAAAGCATCAGAACACACTGGGCAAAGCAGCACTATGGGGCTCTTTACTCCTTTAAGAAAGGGAATGGAATAAATAAAGGATTCTGATGCAGGGCACACTGCACAGTTAGCTGAGCCCCACAAATACAGCATGAGGGCACCTGTGAGGCCGAGGTGATGGTTACGCCTGAGCATAGGATAGGCCAGTGTCATGAAAGCCATGAAAAACCAGTGCCACCAGTTTAAAGCCAAGACCCTATCTGAAGGGTGGAGCAGGCAGGTGCAGCACCACTAAACCCTGTTCCCACCCAGGGCCACATCTACTCAGCTTTTCAACCCCTCCAGGGATGGTGACTCCCATCCTCCCCAGGCAGCCTGTTCCAACCCCAAACCAGCATCAGGGAAGAGATTTTTCCTGATGTCCAACGTAACCCTCCCCTGGCACAAACTGAGGTCTCTGTCTTCTCCTCCTTTTCTATTGCTGGTTACTTGGGAGAAGAGACTGATCTCCACCTCTCCGCACACCCCTTTCAGGCAGGATGTCACTTTTTAGGGAAGATATGACGCTTGATCAGATCAGAAGAAATGCAGAGGCAGCACTTTCCCCATCTGCTTTGGACCACTGACCACAAAGGGAAAAAGAAGCGAGTCACTATATTGGACTCTCCAGGAGTAAAGGGAGGCAACCAGGAACACCCCATGCTGAGGGCTCAGCTCTCTTCCCTACACACAGGTTGCTCAAATGATGAATTCCTCAACAGAGAATATGGTGCTGCCCCTTGATGAGGCAGCCAGGTTCTCCTATCCTGCACTGCAGGACCCACCACCATCTCTCCAGGAGCCTGCTGTGCACTGACAGCTGCTGGAGGATTCTACAGTTCAGCATTTCAATACTACAACCTGCAAAGGAAATCCATGAGGAGCAAGACAGGGAGGGCTGGAGCAGCCTGGGGAAAAGCTAGCTTGCAAAAACATTTGCTTTAGGGACATGAGAGGTGTTTATTCACAGAATCACAGAACATTAGGGATCAGAAGGTACCTCAAAAGATCATCCAGTCCAATCCCTCTGCCACAGCAGGATCACCTAAACCAAGTTGCACAGGAACATACCCAGGTGGGTTTTAAACATCTCCTGAGAAGGAGACTCCACAACCCCCCCGGGCAGCCCGTTCCAGTGCTCCATCACCCTCAGTGCTAAGAAGTACTTTCTGATATTTATATGGAACCTCCTCTGTTGCAGCTCACACCTATTGGCCCTTCATTCACCCTCAACCTGGCTCCTCACATCACACTGTGGATCAGAATGGGCTACTGTGGATCAGAACAGGCTGGTTACACCCACAGCTGCTGATGGCCAC
The DNA here is from genome assembly GCA_028565055.1 of Phoeniculus purpureus. Lineage (NCBI taxonomy): Eukaryota > Metazoa > Chordata > Aves > Bucerotiformes > Phoeniculidae > Phoeniculus > Phoeniculus purpureus. The sequence goes on along the minus strand of JAOXOE010000765.1, from coordinate 15,560,942 downwards.
CAGCCATGGCCAGACAACACAGCCCTCTCCGTGTCCTCATCTTCCTCATCGGATCAAGTGCAGCACTAAATGAGTTGAAGCCATTTGTAGTGGGAGAAACACACCCAGCAGGCAAAACCCAGCTGGTAGTTTGTGCTCACAGTAAATAGGATTACTGGCAGCAGTGAAAAGCTAAGTCCTCTGCTCAGCAGCACACTGGGGATGGCAGCTGCTTTCCCAGCCCTGGACTGCAAACACCATCTTGCCAAAGCTCTCTGTACTAATGGGCCCCATTTTCTCCATAGGGAAGGAGAAGGCAGGAGAGAATTCAGTTCTTATGCTTCCAAGCCTCCTGTTGCTGTGCATGTGTTCCACCGCTCCCGGTCCCATTAACACCCAGCGTGGGGAGATTCAAACAACTTCAGAGCTGCGACAAGATGGGGTTGCCCAAGGGATTGAGCAAACGCTTACGACTACCTGAACGCTTTCTGCGCTGCATAACGCAGCACAGCTCGGGCTTCGAAAGCCGCTCTTCTCCATGGAAATAGCTGTCTCTGTCTCCAAGTACCAACCAGAGCTGCCAACTCTTCCCATTCACAACCCTCACCGAGGCCAACGGGAGCTGCATTTGCAGAGCAGGTCTTGTCAGGGATCCCGGAGGGTGATTTACTGGCGCCAGCACAACTTGAAGGCACTAAACGGCTGCCTCCAGGTTACTCAGGTGGAAGAACATGCACAGAGCCCATTTCGGGTGGAAGGAAAAACAACAGAGGATTGAAACTGTCAGTGGAAAGACATCCCCAGGCTCTTGCTGAGAAATGGAGTGAATGACCAGCTGGGAAGGAGGGGAAAGGGAAGAAAATGGGGACAAAAATAAGAAGAAAGGCAAACTGCCCTCAGTGTGTGATAGCAGGAGCAGTTCTGAACCAAATAGTTCCCAAAAAGTTTCCATGAAAATCTCCACTATCTCAACAAAGTGGTTAAAATGGATGTGAACTTACAAATCACAGAACCCCAGAATAAGTGAGGCTGGAGAAGCCCTCTGAGCACATCCAGACCAGACCAGCACCTAACATCACCACAGTGGCCACACCAGGGCACTAAGAGCCACAGGCAGGCTGACCTTAAACACCGCCAGGGATGGGGACTCCACCACTGCCCTGGGCAGTCCAGTCCAGCTTCTGATCACCCTTTCCAGGAGGAAGGGCTTCCTAACATCCAACCTAACCGCCCCCTGGTAGCCTCAGACCCTGCCCTCTCGTCCTGGTGCTGGTTGCCTGGGAGAAGAGCCTGACCCCCATCTGACTACAGCCTCCCTTCAGGGAGTTGAAGAGAGGGAGAAAGTCCCCCCTCAAGTCTCCTCCTCCACAGACTCAACACCCCCAGCTCTCTCAGCCTCTCCTCATCAGCCTTTCCCTCCAGTCCCTTCCCCAGCCTCATTGCTTCCTTGGACCTGCTCCATCCCCATCTCTTTCTTGCAGTGAGTGGCCCAGCACTACTCCCAGTACTGGAGGGGAGGCCTCCCCAGTGCTCAGTGCAGGGCAAGAGTACTTGCGACAAGCAAGAGTTCACCTCAAGTAACCAGTTCTCTGTCAGAAACAGGGCTCAGACTCCCACAAACAGTTTGGTGTGAAGAGAAAATCCATTTTTCTGGTTCTGCAAGGAAAGGGCAACCACCCAGGGATAGGGGCTTTGAGTCTCCAAGGCTTTGTGGGCTCAAACCCTATCACAGGGTCACCTCTACCGGAGCTACTGGGCTGCAAAAGCTTGTTGAGACCTTCTCCCAGTGAATTTATGAATATTTGTGCTGATGATTTACACTGATTTTACAGTGAAGCTCCCATGTGGAATTCAGTGCTGTTGTGTGAGTTGCAGATGTATTTAACACAAGGAGCAGGAAAGCCACAGCTCATAAGCAGAAGGGTAGGAGAACGAAAGACTCAAGTCACTCAAGCCAATGCTCTTCCTCAAATACTGCATTTTCATAGATTCACAGAATCATCCAGGTTGGAAAAGAGCCTTGAGACCATAAAGTCCAACAATCAACCCTACTCTACACAGCCACTCCAAACCACAGCCCCCAACACCACATCTAAGTGACATTTAAACTCATCCAGAGATGGGGACTCAACCACCACCCTGGGCATCCCAGTCCCACTGCCTGACCGCTCTCTCCATTAAGAGAATTTCTTCCTGATGTCCAGTCTAACCATCTCCTGTTGAAGCCCTTCCCTCTGCTAATGACCTGTGAGAAGAGCCCAGCACCAACATCTCTGCAGGGTCCTTTCAGATAGTTGTAGAGAGCGATGAGGTCTCCCCTCAGCCTCCTCTTCCTCTAACTAAACAGCCCAAACTCTCCCTATCTCTCCTCACAAGATTGATTCTCCAGGCCCCGCCCCTGCAATCGCTCCAGCACCTCGATGTCTCCCCTGTACTGAGGTGCCCAACACTTGACCCAGTACTCAAAGTGTGACCTCATCAGTGCTGAGTAAAGGGGGACAATCACCTCCCTGCTCCTGCTGGACACAGTTTCTGATCCAGGCCAGAATGCCACTGGCCTTCTTGGCCACGTAGGCACCCTGTTGGCTCAAGAGTTCAGCCACCAGTCAATTAGAACCCCCAGGTCCTTTTCTGAGAGGAAAAGCCCCTGCTCCTCCCCAGCACAAGGTCTTCACACACTCAACCTAAACAAATGCCTGAGCATCCTAGAAGACATCAAGTGGGGTAGAGCAAAGACAGCTGCTACCACAGAGCTCTGCAGCATGCGGTCCAAAGGGAGTCCACGGCAGGGACAAGGCAGAATGCATTAAACCTCAATTAGATCATAGCACACAACAAAGCACAGCACCATGAGCATCGCATTTGCTCACCCAAGGATTAAGTGGTTTCCTTCAGATAGGTCTGCGCTCGCAAAGCGTCCTGGGGACACCTTTTGTAGTGCAAGGCAGGGGCAGCTCTCTCCTCTCTTAATGAGCTGCACCCATTAAATGCATCTCAGAACACAGAGAGGCACATGTACTACACGTGAGTGACCCAAGTGACCCAGCTTAATAGCTTCAAAGTGTTTCCAGAGGATTTTCAGGTGCACAGGTCTTACTGGGGATGGGCTGGATGTGAGGAACAGCAGCAGAGCAAGACAAAATTTAAAAAAGTCAAATATTAAATAAAGTAAAAGCTCTGATGGTATGAATTAAGGAAACGCTACAGAAAACAAAGCTCTAACAGCATGAATTAAAAGAAGATTAAAGAAAACAAAGATCTGATGGCATGAGTAAGGGAAATATTGAAGAAAATCCAGCTTTGATGGTATAAATAAGGGAAATATTGGAGAAGATCAAGTTTTGATGGCGCAAATTAGAAGCCGCGGCTCTAGCTAATTTTAAAGCACTGATTTGGGTGCATCATGAAGTGGTTATTTGCAAATGTGTTTGTAATACAATGCTTAGCATTAATAAGCCCTTGTAATTAGACGTGCAAACAGTTTACTCGGGGTATTATAAACATGAGCAGCTGCCGTGCACCCTAGAGCCAGACCCACAGCCACGTGCAGGGCTGGGCAGGAGCATCTATTTGGCTACAGAAAAGGGTTTTTCATCCCCTCATGGAATGGTTTGAGATTGAAGGGATCTTAAAGACCTTCCAGTGCCATCTCCCTGCCATGGGCAGCAACACCCCTTACCAGACCAGACTGCCCAGAGCCCCATCCAATCTGGCGTTTGACACTGCCAGGGATGGAGTAGCCACAACCTCCCTGGGCAGCCTGTTCCAGGGCCTCAGCATCCTCACACGTAGGAATTTCTTCCTGAGATCCAACACAAATCTCCCCTCTTTCAGCTCAAACCCTTTCCCCTTGTCCTATCACTTGAGTCCTTCATAAAAAGTCCCTCTCCAGCTCCCCTGGAGCCCCTTCAGGTACTGGAAGCTGCTCTAAAGGTACCCCCAGAGCCTTCTCTTCTCTCAGGCTGCAGCTCCCTCAGCCTGTCCCCCAGAGCAGAGGGGGGGTCTAGCCCTTCCACCACTTTCACAACCTCCTCTGAGCCAAACTAAGATTCACTTTGCTACAGCTTCACAGCCCTGAAACACGTGTTTTTGAACCAAGCCCAGTGGTTTCCCCCCCGCCTCAGCAAAACTTGACCTGAATCATTTCTTCCACCCAGCCATTTCCACAGCTCCAGCCTCAGCTGCCTCCACTCCAAGCCAAACTTTTCACAGAATCACAGAATATTAGAGAGTGGAAGGGACCTTAAAAGATCATCCAGCCCGGTCTCCCCAAAATTGTCCATCCCTGGCCATTCCAAGTGCTATCAGCAAGGCCAGACCTCCCCCCCAGCACAAACCACTTTGCAATGTCCTCCTAAAGATCAGGTAATGAAGTGCAAAACCTCAGGGCTGTTTGATTAAAGAGCAAATGCTTGGAAAAAATCAACGTGCTGGGGAGTGCAGCCTTTTTTCCCCTTCCATGGTTAAATTAAAGTCTTTAATTTGACACAGGATCCCACCACCGCAACAGGAGCTCAGAGCCGCCTGTTGTCAGTGGGTTTTCATCGTATCCCAACACCCGCTGCTCGAACACCTGAAAACACATATTAGCTGCTAAACGCTCCACAAATGATCTGGAAACAGCATTGCCTGGCTCCTGCAAAAGCTCTGTGATCCCCACACACTGCTTGAAGGGTGTTTTTTAAAGGGTTGCCCTTTCTGAGGAGCAGTTGAGACAATCTCAGCATCACTGGCAGCTGCCATGGGGGGAGGTCCACCATGATCTGGTCCAGGTGGTCCAGCTCCAGAGCGAGCTGCTTTCATTTGCACCAGTCAAACCCACTCCCTTCCCCACATGAGAGTCATTCAGTCAACTAAGTGCGGGGCTGGAAAAACTTCAAAGCAAGGCAATCATAATATTTTCATTAAAAACAGGAGCTATTCTTCCTCCCCACAATGAGGGCTGGCAGACAGGCTCTAATCTCATCAACAGAGGGTTCTCCAGAAGAGATGCATCAAAACCCCCACCTGGGACAGAGTTTGCAGCTACCAACCCTTCCAGCTTGTTTTTTTTCCTAGCAGAAAGCCTCCACCCTACCCTCAAACCCCTGTGGGTTTCAGATGTTCTAATTCTCTCAATGCCCAGGGTAGCAGCTCTGTGGTCACAACCCCAATGATACGATGCATCCCCTGACTGCACATGCCGAGCTGACGACTGCTCAGTGCACACATACGCGGCCACGAGGGACCACTAAAAGCCAATTGTGGCCCTGTCTATCATCCATAATTCACGAGGAACCAGGGTTAAAAAAAGTGCATGAGCAATTGGCATAATTTATATGCTGTGAGCGGCAGAGTCGGCAGTCTCTCGCATCATAAAGTTTAAATAACAGTAGTTTAACACCAGATGTACCCGCAGCTGTCCCGAGAGTTACTCTATTAGCTCCATTACGGCACAGAGTAAACCCTTCCTGAGCTGGGTACCACCCATCCTCCCATCAGCAAGCAGCTCAACGCAGCATCTCAGCAGGAACAGATCAAGCAGAGTCTCAAGCGGTCAAGCAAAACCAACAACAAAATAAAACCCACCCTGAACGGGTTCGGGATGGAATTGGTTGGGGAAGATGCTACTTCCAAAGGAAAAGGAGGGGAAAAAAAGGGGAGGGAAGGTACCAGCATCTCTTTTGAAAACACAGCCAGTCTTCTGAATCAAAGAATCATTATTAAGGTTGGAAGAGACCTCCAAGATCATCAAGTCCAACCATCAACTCAATACCACCATGTCCACTAAGCCAGACCTACACATACGAGTTGGAAGGGACCTCTGAAGATCATCCAGTCCCACCCCAAAATCTGGTGAACATTTATTCTAGAAGCCCAAGCCAAACCTACAGCCTAGCCACAGCTCCTGTTCTTCAGCCAAAAACCCTTTCCAACAGAAACCCTTTCTGCAGAAGCTACAAGATACTTCCAAGAGAAGGATCCCAAAAGAGAGAGAACTAGTGAAAATCACCATCACCCTGTTGGATTCTCAGCACCCTGCACAGACCACAAGGCCATGACAGCACTCTCAGTCCAAGTACCACAGAATGACAGACCATTAGGGATCGGACGGGAGTGTGAAAATTACCCAGTCCCATCCCCCTGCCACAGCAGGAGCCCCTAGATCCAGTTGCACAGAACATGGCCAGGAGGGTTTTAAATGTCTTCAGACAAGGAGACTCCACAACACCCCCCCCCTCCCCCGGCAGCCCCTGCCAGGGCTCTGGCACCCTCACCATGAAGAAGGTACTTCTCACATTGATGTGGAACCTTCTCTGTT
>JAOXOE010000765.1:15526488-15547111 GCA_028565055.1 Phoeniculus purpureus | reverse complement strand
CTGAGGGGTGACCCCATAAATGTTGATAAGTATGTGAAGGGTGGGTGTCAGGAGGATGGAGCCAGGCTCTGCTCAGGGGCACCAAATGATAGGACAAGGTGTAATGGTTGTGAGCTGGAATAGAGGACGTTCCACATCATTGTGAGAAGGACCTTTTTCCTTCCCAGTGAGGGTGACAGAGCACTGAAATGGGTTGACCAGGGAGGTTGCAGATTCTCCTTCTCTGGGGATGTTTAAAACCCGTTGGGATATGTTCCTCTGCGACTGGATCTAGGGGATCCTGCTGTGTCAGGGAGATTAGCCTGGATGATCTTTCAAGGTCCCTTCCAATCCCTAATGTTCTGTGATTCCGTGATCACTCTCAGCCCAGGTCCAGGAGAAGGGCAAGAAGTGAGAGCAGGAACAGTAATTAACTGCCAGGCACAATTAATTGCACTGTGGAGAGTCCAATTCAAAGGGGCTACACAGCTACAGTGCAGTGCTGTCATCCTCCTGGCAGTGATGCCCATCTGTCCAAAAAAAACCCTAGTAAAAACCAAAAGGATTAGTCTGGTTCCCACAGAAGAAGTAGATATAATGGGGAAAGCAGGACAAAACCATGAGAGGGTGCCAATAGGGCTCCATGTTAATCAAAGCTCCATTAACACTGCCACCGACGGGGACCCGTCGTGAGCGATTCTCATGTAGTTCCCTCACAAAGACCACTTCAAGGGACGGGGCTCTTAATAGCCTCTGGTTTCATCCGCCTGTGCAGTGCACTTGGTGTCTAACCTCAACTCCTCTCCACCTCGTTTGGCAGAGGAAAGTCTTCCAAAAGAACAAAGTCAGGGGGTGCCAACATGGGAAGTTCACACTGCTGACACCTCTCGTTCTTCGCTGCTTTGTATGCAAAAGGCAATGTTATTGTTTTAGTATGACCACAGCTCGTGAATTAGAGGCACTGGGCTTGGTTTGAAAAGCAGCAGAGAAACGTAAAGATGCTGCTTTCGTTCCTGTTGTGAAAGGCAGATGGATTTGAGAGTTGGACTCATTAGTGCAGCCCCGGCAGCTCCCCGCGGTGATAACGCAGGCAACAGAACAACAACTGCCTGTCTGATGGAAACTGGGGTCTGAGCAGGACTGGCTGTATCGCCCTTGGAAAAGAAAATCATAAAAAGGATGCAGAAAGGGAGGTGGGGGTATCAATGGAGGCAACAGAGTGGTTTCACATGGTGGGGACAAGAAATACAAGAAAGAAGACTTTGGGGTGAGTTTTATCAGCTATTCAAGATGACACCTCCAGAAGGACCTGCATCCTAGACAAGGTTTACTTCTTGTGACACTGGAGGAATCCTCTCCTGTTTCTGCATCCAGCTATTCCAAGGCAGAACGGAAGGAGAGGGCAGGACTATACTGGCAGACGCTGGATCAATTAAAATGTTTTTACTCAAGTTACCAAACCAGGAGAAGCAGAAATCCACAAATAAAGATTTATGGTTCTCTCTGCAATTGTTTTTGTTATTTAAATGTTATATATAATGTGGAGCATCGCCCTGCTGAGGAAAGGCTGAGGGAGCTGGGGCTCTTCAGCTGGGAAAAAAGGGAGGCTGAGGGGTGACCCCATGAATGTTGATCAATATGGAAAGGGTGGTTGTCAGGAGGATGGAGCCAGGCTCTGCTCAGGGGAACCCAGTGATAGGACAAGGGGCAGTAGGTGTGAGCTGGAACAGAGGAGGTTCCACACCAATATGAGAAGGAACTTCTTCATGTTGAGGGTGCCAGAGCACTGGCAACCCCAGGGGGGTTGTGGAGTCTCCTTCTCTGGAGACATCTAAAACCTGCCTGGATATGTTCCTGTGTGACTTGGTCTAGGGGATCCTACTATGTCAGGGGGATTGGACTAGATGATCTTTCGAGCTCCTTTCCGATCCCTAATGTCCTGTGATTCTGTGATAATGGTTTTTATTACCTATTTTATATAGAATTTACTTCTTCTATATTTTAATCTTATAATTTGTTGTTATATATTCAATAATAAATAAATATACATCAAGACCAGACCAGTTTGACATCTCCGACATCATCAACCCTCCCAATGTATTTTTGTATCTCTGACATCATCAAACCTCCCAAACTGTATTTTTATTTAATAGATTCGTGGCTCTTAGCCAGCAGCCTTCCCCTTGTGGAATATTTTCCTCGCTCGTCATGTTTTCCACCGAAAATAAAAACCACAACGGCTCTGACAGCGGCTGGACAAGATATTATGGCACTTGGATGTCCTTGAATCAATCTGAAGGTATCCGCAGAGGCACTGAAACATTTATCAGAAGGATGTAGCTACAGATGCATTTTGGAGCCGGAGCTGTGGTCTGCCAACACGTTCATTTTCTGTTTTCCTTGGCAATGCTCTGATGTTTACAACACCCCTTCATTCCCTTTAATTAAATGTCTCCCATCATATTTACTCCAATCACACCTTATTTAGAGATCAGCAAATAAAAGAGCCGGATTTTGTTATTTATGGCCGTGTTGAGCTTCACTAGAAGCTCATCACAGGCTCTGCTTTACAGCTTTCTGTCTCACAAATGATTGAACATAACCGCCGCAACGTTACTGTCCCCGTAAAATTAACGCCCCTTTTACCGCCCGTCCTTCTTATTAACCATCACATTGGGAAGTTACCATCAAATCACTGCACAAATGCAAGACTTATCCTGGCTTTACAGAATGAGTGAGGCTGGAGAAGCCCTCTGAGCTCATCTAGTCCAGCCCAGCATCCAACATCACCCCAGCGGCCAGACCAGGGCACTAAGGGCCACAGCCAGGCAGTCCTTCAACACCTCCAGGGATGGGGACTCCACCACTGCCCCGGGCAGTCCAGTCCAGCCTCTGATCACTCTTTCCATGAGGAAGGGCTTCCTAACACCCAACATAACCCTCCCCTGACAACTTCAGGCCCTTCCCTGTCATCCTGGCGCTGGTTGCCTGGGAGAAGAGTCCAACACCCACCCGACTCCAATCTCTTCAGGGAGTTGGAGAGAGGGAGAAGGTCCCCGCTGAGTCTCCTCTCCTCCAGGCTAAACACCTCCAGCTCCCTCAGCCTCCCCTCATCAGCCTTTCCCTCCAGCCCCTTCCCCAGCCTTGTTGCTCCTCTGGACCTGCTCCAGCCCCTCAATCACTTTCTTTAAGTGAGGGGCCCAGAACTGGAATGGTTTAAGTTGGAAATGACCTGACATCACCCAGTTACATCCTCCAGCTCCGTCCCCCTGCCATGGGCAGCAACACCTCTCACCTCAGACCAGGTTGCCCAGAGCCCCATCCAGCCTGGCCGTGAACACTTCCTGGGATGCAGTGCTACAGCACCACACGTGAAAACAGTGACAAGGACAAACTCAGTCTGAGGGTGTGACATCTCCTAGGCTTTCCTCCATGTTGCAGACTTGCTGGTTTTACAGGGTCTCACCCAGCCTATGATCTTAAACTTCAGTGATCTCCACAAAGATGATGAAGGGAGCGGATCCTTATGAGGAAAGGCTGAGGGAGACGGGAAAAAAGGAGACTGAGGGGTGACCTCATGAATGTTGATCAATACATGGAAAGGGTGGGTGTCAGGAGGATGAAGCCAGGCTCTGCTCAGGGGCATCTAATGATAGGAGAAGGAGCAACAAGTGTGAGCTGGCACAGAGGAGGTTCCACATCAGTGTAAGAAGGACCTTCTTCCCAGTGAGGGTGCCAGAGCCCTGGAAGTGCCTGCCCAGGGGTGTTGTGGAGTCTCCTTCTTTGGGGACATTTAAAACTCAACTGGATATGTTCCTGTGTGACTGGATCTGGGGGATCCTACTATGGCTGGAGGGGATTGGACTGGATGATCTTTGGAGCTCTTTTCCAATCCCTAATATCCTGTGATTCTGAGATTCACAAACGAATGGGAGCAAAACAGGGTCTTTCCATCGACCTGCAGAACTCTGTTATTTCGCTGGGGTAAACTTAGTTCATAGAATTCATTGTCACCTGCAGTGGGACGGGCTAACACATTCCCTTTCCTATAACGTTCAACCACTAGTAATTAATCACATTTTGCAGCCTTCTCTCACTTTGCTCAGCCCTGGGGGTTTCTTTTGTAAGAATTTAACACCGATTCCAAATGGCATACCTCCACTTTTACTTGGAGATGCCCAAGTTCCATGGAGAAAAGGCGTTGGGATGCCTTTATTTTTATGCCTAAGCGGCTGCTAAGCCTGATTGCACAGAGCCCATCTCTGTGTCTTCACGCAGAGCCCATTCACTCCTGTAGAAACCCTTTCAAATCATTTCAAAGCTAGAAATGGAGGTGCACGTAGATGTGCGAAGTGATTCACTGGTTTAACACTATTTAAACCAGAGGAGCTCCTGTTATGCCTCTGTCTCCCCTTTTAAGCATTTCCATCAAGAGCATTTGAAATCAATGACTTAAAGCTCTGCTGTGCGCCTGAGTGTCTCACGGCGAAGGAGTGAGGATGTCGCTGGAAATTTAAATAATGACTTGGGAAACCAAGAGCAACGTGAAGTGAGAAGATCTGCCAGTCACAGGCAGCAAAGGGAAAACAGAATCACAGACTGGTTTGGGTTGGAAGGGACCATAGAGCTCAGCCAGTGCCAACCCCCTGCCGTGGGCAGCGACACCTCTCACCAGACCAGGGTGCCCAGAGCCCCATCCAACCTGGACACTACCAGAGATGGAGCAGCCACAGCCTCCCTAGGGAACCTGTTCCAGGACCTCAGCAACCTCACAGGTAGGAATTTCTGCCTTGGATCTCATCTCAATCTCCCCTCTTTTAGCTTGTACCTACCCCACCTTGTCCTATCATTATAGTTCCTCTTAAGAAGTCCCTCTGAAGCTTACCTGCAGCCCCTTCAGGTATCAGAAGCTCCTATAAGGTCCTCTTGGATCCTTCCTTTGTTCCAGCTACACAGCCCAAACTCCCTCAGCCTGTTACCATAGGAGAGGGGGCTCCAGCCCTCTCTGATCATCCTCATGGACCTCCCAGCACTTGTAAACACCCTGAATCGAGAGCTCTCAGGGTGAAATCAAAATTTATTAGGCTTTCTACATTCCAATTAGAAACCTCACTGTGACATTACTGGGACCACAAATAAATGTTTAATAAACTGAAGCCATAAAAACCTCAGTGTGATCATCTTTGTGGCCTCCTCTGGCCCTCCTCCAAGAGTTTCATGCCCTCCTCATGTCAGGGGCTCCAGAAATGGATGCAGCACTCCAGGCAGAGTCTCATGAGAGTAGAGTAGAGGGGAAGGATCATCTCCCTTGAAATCCATACAATGGCCATAATGAGAGTGACATTGCACACCGGGTCATCCTGCTCCTGACAAAGATAAGGGTGAGGGTTTGGTTGGCTTTTTCTGTCGATAAGCACAATCCAGGTGATTAGAGCAGTCTGACAGAGAGGGAGCTGGCAGTACTGATCGACAACCAGCTGAACAGGAGCCAGCAGGGTGCCCAGGTGGCCTGGAAGGCCAACAGCATCCTGGGTTGGATCAGCAATAGTGTGGCCAGCAGGACTAGGGACATAATTCTCCCCCTGTATTGGGCACTGGGGAGGCCTCACCTCGAGTACTGGGCTGGATGAGCTCAGAGATCTTTCCCAGCCTCAGTAAGTCTGTGATTTTGTGATTCTGTGAGACGGGACCATAAAAGACAGACTTACAACTGTTTTTCCATGGTTTCACGAGCAGAACTACTGTTCCATTTTCTAACAAAGTCCTTTGGCTCCCAGAGCTCTGCAGAGCAGGTCACAGGTTTCCATCAACCCACTGCAGGAACCCTCGAGCTTCCCCTGTTACCAGGCAGGAGACATTTCTGCCCTTGGCAGGCAGCTGCGATGCATCTTCCCAAGGAGAAATTTCCCATTGAACTCGTATCTTTTAAGACTCTCTGGAGTATCCTTAATTCCCAAGCAAACCTGCTCTGCCTACTCTCCTCCATCACTATCTCCTGTCTGGAAACAGGAAAGCAATATCACAAGAACAACATGTAATACCCTTAAAACATCCCATAAAAGAACGTGATGTAAGAGCCTTATGCACTGATGTAATTTAAACACACTTGGCTGCCCAGAAGTGGATTGTGTTTGGCACAACACGGAAAAAGCTGCTGTGATCCCTCCTCAGAAGGAACTGGAGTGGTTTTCATTAGGAGATATTTACATCACGTTCACACTTGCTTGGTTCCACTGCCAAGAAGCTGCTACTTCTCAACCACGTTGTAGGATTTGCACCCCCTTCCCATTAAAGCCACAAAGATGATGGAGTGGAACATCTCCCTGATGAGGAAAGGCTGAGGGACCTGGGGCTTTTGAGCTTGGAAAAAAGGAGACTGAGGGGTGACCCATTAATGTTTACAAATACAGAAAGGGTGGGTATCAGGAGGATGGAGCCAGGCTCTACTAGGGGCACCCAATGATAGGACAAGGGGCAATGGGTGTCAGCCGGAACAGAGGTGGTTCCACATCATTGCGAGAAGGACCTTCTTCATGGTGAGGGTGACAGAGCCCTGGCAGGGGCTGCCCAGGGGGGTTGTGGCGTCTCCTTCCCTGAAGACGTTTAAAACCTGCCTGGGCATGTTCCCGTGTGACTGGATCTAGGGGATCCTGCTGTGTCAGGGGATTGAACTGGATGATCTTTCCAGGTCCCTTCCAATCCCTAATGTTCTGTGATTCTGTGATTCTCACGCTATTTACCTCTTCCTCTCCACTCCTGCTTCTCCTTTCTAGCTAAGTTCCTGAAAGGAAGGAGAAACAACCATGCAGCTAAACTGAAAATAAGACGTCTGAAATCCCTGCTAGTCCCATCATCCCTGGTTGTATCTGACATTACAGAGCAAAGAGAAGCAAACCAGCACCTCTGGTATGAACTGTCATTCAAAGAAGAAGTCCAATAGCACCTTCATAACTTTACCGACCCTAAAACCTAACAAAAATCATCATCTCAAAAAACAAACCATACTCTTTACATAAAGGAGATGCTCTACAATTGAATGGGACCCTCATTATAGGAAACCCATTGAGATGCTGGAAGGCGTCCAGAGCAGAGCTACCCAGCTCGTGAGGGGTTTAGAGAACCAGGCTGAAGGAGCTGGGCAGGGTTAGTTCAGAGAAGAGGAGGCTGAAGGGGGGATCTCATTCCCCTCTACAACTACCTGAAAAGAAGTTGTGGAGAGGTGAGGGGTGGCCTCTTCTCCTCAGGAACTAATGACAAACCAAGAGGAAATGGTCTGAAGTTGAGGCAGGGGAGGTTTGGGTTGGATGTTAGGAAGAAATTCCTTACAGAAAGAGTGGTTGGGCACTGGAAGGGTCTTCCCAGGGAGGAGGTTGAGTCCCCACATCCCTGGAGGTGTTTAAGAAACATGTAGCTGTGGTGCCTCATGCCCTATAGTAGTGGCAGGGATGGAGGGAGTTGGCTTGTGTTTGTCAATCAGTCTGGTATTTAGAGTTTTTATTGTTGTGGGGATGGTTGGACTCAGTGATCTGTGAGGTACATTCCAGCCAGGATTATTCCATGAGTCTGTGAATGCTCCATTACCTTCCATTACAAAGACAAAATGGGGCAGATCCCATAAGCGCTACGGTAACAGGCTCAGGGAACCAAAGGCTTTCCAACAACACTGTGCACCTTACCCAGAAAGAGTTAAACCTTCCGTCTGCCTGAAGGTATCTACTGATATCACGCAAGAACTACATCAGGAAGAATTAAGGCACGAAACGGATGGATTAATTCTGGACTATAAAGTCCTCTGAAGTTTGGAAAGATCAAAATTATGTGAGAGCAGAGCTCACAGCAATAAATTTCCATGCTTCTCCCATCTCCTCCCTCACAGCTCCCTCACCCTATGGGCATCTTATCAGAAGGGCAAACCCTGATGGCACCTCCACCTTCAGCTGCCCGGGCTAAATCCTACCTGCAATACAAACACCTTTCTGCTTTCATGTGTGTTGGCCTTTTTGTTTCTCCAAGAACTGGACTTCAAACATCTCTGACGATACTCCTCGTCCATCACACCCAACCCTTCCCCTAGTGCTGTCAAACCTGGAAACTTTCCCTACAAAATCCCAGAACATTAGGGATTGGAAGGGACCTCCAAAGATCGTCCAGTCCAATCCCCCTGCCACAGCAGGATCCCCTGGATCAAGTTGCACAGGAACATATCCTGGTGGTTTTTAAATGTCTCCAGAGAAGAAGACTTCACAGTCCCCCTGGGCAGCTTCTTCCAAGGCTCTGTCACCCTCACTGGGAAGAACATCCTTCTTACACTGATGTGGAACCTCATCTGTTCCAGCTCACACGCTTGTCCTATCACTAGATGACACTGAGAAGAACCTGGCTCCATCCTACTGACACCCTCCCTTCACATATTTATAAACGTTAATGAGATCACCCCTCAGTCTGCTTTTTTCCCAGCTCCAGAGCCCCAGCTCCCTCAGCCTTTCCTCAGCAGGGAGATACTCCCCTCCCTTCATCATCTTTGTGGCTCTGCACTGGACTATTTCCAGCAGCTCTGTCCTCCTGGAACTGAGGGGCCCACAAGATTCCAGCTGTGGTCTCAGCAGGGCAGAGTAGAGGGGGAGGAGAACCTCTCTCCATCTACTGACAATCCCCCGTTCTGATCCACCCCAGGACGCCATTGGCCTTCTTGGCCACAAGGGCCCATTGCTGGCTCCCAGCCATCATGCTGGCCACCAGGACCCCCAGGTAAAGTAAATATTGGAGGAAATGAAGGGTTTCATTAATGAAATTCAGTCATCCCTAACATTAAATCTTGAGTTTTGCTGTTACTGGTTTATGCCAATAGGGAAGTTCAAGATCAGGAGTTGCCACAACAGCAAATGGCCCTGTATTTAAAAACCCAAACTGGGCTGAGCTTTTCTTATCAGGTAAAAGCACTTTAGCAGCGACTTTCGAGTGCCTCTACTATTTATTTTCAAAACCTCTTGAGGAAGCACTTCTGTATGAAGTAAAATATTCAATCATCAGGCCAGAGACCTTTCCTAACACCTTCCAGAGGTGCTGCCCAGCCAGCGTGAGCAGCTCGCAGGGGCTCAGAAGGCACCGCAGACAACCCTTCGATGAAACTATCAGTGGATGTTCACTGCTGTATTTCACGCTGGAAGCACCACTGATGCAAATCGCTCCATCGGGTGATTTTCTGAGTCAGACGGTTATTCCCAAATTGATTGTACCACAAGCAAGACTTTGCTGCATCAGTAAACTGCACGTGTTGTCGGGCCGGCTCAGACCATGGGAAAAGCCTGGTCTGATTTTCCAGCTATCCGAAGGGGACCCACCCCATCCCCACATACCTCCCCCTAGAAGGATGCAGAATGACTCAGACTGCAAGGAAAACGCAAAGGCAAACAACAGCAACTAATCCCACTAAATCCTCCAGGAGAACCGGAAGATTTTTCACTCTCCGAAACGTGATAATGAGAAAAAAACAACCACCGCAATTCCCAGATGCTCCACCAGATGAAATTATCTTGTTTGAAAGTTTATAATTACATACATTAAGTGCGCCAGTCCACTCCCAAGATTAGCGGTAATGATCCTACACTTCTAATGGAGCCCTTGATCCCCCAGGATTTGATGTGAGATGCTCCAGGATTGCTGCTGTAACTCCGGCTGGAGATGCGGCAGCTGGCTGATACCGCTGCATCTGCTGGGATCATCAACTCACAGCCCAGAATAAATGCAGGGTATTTGTCAGAGGAAGGAGAAGGTTGCAGAAAAGCCTCCCCCACAACATTCACTTCTCCTCGGTGAGAGGAAAAAGGAGTACCTGCACCTCTAGAAGGCAGGAGGACCACGGGGACCTACAGAACGTTGTGTCTGTTGTGGGGAACAGGCTGCGTTTGAGGCAAAGACATGAAGTTGTGGCAGGACAGACCCCCTTTCCCTGTGGAGCCTCCTTCTCTGGAGACATTTAAAACCCACCTGGCCATGTTCCTGTGTGACTTGCTCTGCAGGGGGATTGGACTGGATGATCTTTCAAGGTCACTTCCAAGCCATAATGTTCTGTGATACTCAGCACTGGGGAGGCTGCACCTTGGGGACTGGGTCCAGGTTTGGGCACCTCAGCACAAGGGAGACATCGAGGGGCTGGAGCAAGAGCAGAGGAGGGCAACAGAGCTGGGGAAGGGCCTGGAGAATCAATCTGATGAGACAGATGGAGAGAGTTGGGGCTGTGTAGTTTGAGGAAGAGGAGGCTGAGGGGAGACCTCATCCCTCTCTACAACTGTCTGAAAGGACCCTGCAGAGATGTTGGTACTGGGCTCTTCTCACAGGTCAATAGTGACAGAAGGGCTTCCAGCTTCAACAGGGGAGGGTTAGACTGGGCATCAGGAAGAAATTCTTCCTGGAGAGAGTGGTCAGGCACTGGACTGGGCTGCCCAGGGCGGTGGTCGAGTCCCCATCCCTGGATGTGTTTAAAAGTCACTTAGATGTGGTGTTGGGAAATCTGGTTTCAGGGTGACTCTAAAGTAGGGCTGATGCTTGGACTCTATGATCCCAGCGGTTCTTTTCCAATCTGAATGATTCTGTGATTCACACAAGGACCACAGAGCTGAGCGGAGCACCCAGCATCTCTTGACAACCACAGCAGCTTGGCCCCAGGAGAGGTTTGGACCTGGCACACATTCAGACTGGCTGAACACAAACCCAGTGCTATGGCCATGCTGGCCACCTGCACTTCCAAAGAGATGGACTGTGATCAGAGAAGTGACTGTAGACAGTAACAGCTGGCAATAAGGTCTACAAGATCATCCAACGAATATCTGATCAGAATGGAGTGACCAGGGAAAGTCCTCATAGTGGCCTTCCAGAACCTGAAAGGAACTACAGGAAAGCTGGGGAGGGACTGTTTACAAGGGCAGGGGATGAGAGGATAAGGGATAATGGTTTTAAACTGAAAGAGGAGATATTTAGGCCAGAGCTTAGGAAGAAGTTCTTTAGTGTGAAGGTAGTCAGACACCAGAACGGGCTGCCCAGAGAGGCTGTGGAAACTCCATCCTTGGAAGTGTTCGAGACTGGGTTAGATGGGGCTCTGAGCAACCTGACCTAGTGGGAGGTGTCCCTGCCCATGCAGGGGGGTTGGAACTCAATGATCTTTAAGGTCCCTTCCAACTCCAGTCTTTTTGTGATCAGAAGGCCCTGCCCATAAGAAGCCATAAGCTAAACATTTACAGCATCCTACAGCAACCTGGAAGGTGGAAAGACCACGTAGACCTACAACATGACAGTGCAGACCACACTACCCAGGAGCTACCAACTCTGGGTATTTACTTCTTACTGATGTTCTCCTCAAGAGCTGCACCATGGCAAATCCCCATGTCCTCGATGTCCTGGGACTCTAAATACAGGCTCATTTCCTCACCCTTTGGGCACATCGTTCCATAGTCATGACAGGCCAGCTCACCAAATTGAGGCTGGATGGGGCTCTGGGCAATCTGGTCTGGTCAGTGATGGCCCTGCTTGTTGTAGGAAGGGTTGGACTGGATGACCTTTGGAGGTCCTTTTCAACTCTATGATTCTATGAAATGCAGAGAGCTGAGGGGATGAAATGAAAGCTGTGCCACTGTGCTATGAGGAGAAAAGAAGGATCAGCCCTGGTCCCTCAAGAAAACAATCTTCACACCGACCTTGAACTATAATTTACAAACAAGACCTCCATTTGCTGCTCTCAAATGTAGCCCTTGAGGATTTTCTTGCAGGTAACTGGAGATGGTGGAAGAGAAACTATTTAACCTCTTGGTCTTTTAAATCACAAACAGTCAGCAGAAAGTAATGACAGAGCGGAAAGCGAGCAAGTCATTATCGGAGATACGGTACGAAACAGGGCACAAGCGAAAGAGGAACCTTTCTGATTGATTTTAATAGGATTTCGATGGAGCTATTCAAATTGCAGAGCAGACCTTAAGAGATACCCAGACACCAGCAGAGTGAATTTCCCCAGCACTACTGGTTATTACCAATTCATAACCGTAGTAAAGGGCTCTCCTGAATGCTGTGATTGAGGCACAAATGCAGGAGAAGCTATTGCCGGTTTCCAGTTCTGCATCCTTTATTCTTCCCTATAAAGACAAGCTCAAGGCACAGAAATTGTTGAGGGGCTTTGAACTCCGGTAGACACTAGCAAGTCCTCATGCACTTTCCAATTCACAGAATCACAGAACATTAGGGATTGGAAGGGACCTCGAAAGACCATCTGGTCCAATCCCCTGACACAGCCAGATCTCCTAGATCCAGTCGCACAGGAACATATCCAGGCAGGTTTGAAATGTCTCCAGAGAAGGAGACTCCACAACCCCCACTGGGCAGCCCCTTCTAGTGGTCTGGCACCCTCGCTTGAGTTCCTTCTCATACTTATGGGGAACCTCCTATGTTCCAGCTCACACCCACTGCCCCTTGTCCTATCATTAGATGCCACTAAGCAGAGCCTGGCTCCATCCTCCTGACACCTACCCTTTCCATATTGATCAACATTCATGGGGTCACTCTTCAGGCTCTTTTTCTCTCAGCTCAAGACACCCAGCTCCTTCAGCAGGGAGATGTTCCACTCCATCATCTTCATGGCTCTGTGCTGGAGTCTCATCCAGTCCAATCCTCCCAGAAAAAAATAGGCTTTGACTTGCTGTTAAGGCTTCAATCTGAAGGCTTTGCATGGCAATACCGCTGCCTCTTCCCTCATCGCACAGTCTGAGGCCAAACTAATCAATAACAAGCTGTTAATGCCAATGAATTCAACCCCACAGTTTGTTTTTAAAATGGAAACTTACTGAAACAGAACTAAATATTGCCTGAATCAAATGTAGCTACGGCAGTGGTAAATAATTAAAGCAATAAAGTCGCTCATAAATGGAGAACATAATTTCATTAATTTTACCTCCCCCTACAAGGGGTGTCGATACTGTGCTGAGGGATGGAGCGTGGGGGGGAAAGTGGGGAGTTACGGTGCTTTCACATCTGCAGCCACACACACACAGAGCCCATCCAGCACAATAGCAAAATGATTGTATATATATAAAAATCAAATCTGAGCAGTAATAGAGGACTTTGAAAGAATAAGTAGCTGTTGAGAGCCAGATAACTGTTTCAAGCAGGGAGACACTGTGTACGTGAAATACATTTTGCAGAGATAGCAACGATGGAGCAAGAGACGGAGCAAGAGCTGGTTATTGGAGGCAGCATCTTGAGGAGCTCTAGATAAGGGGTTGAACTAGTGGATCTATTCTTGCCCAGGCAGCCACATGCCCTTTCCTGTGTTCCTTGTGATCACGGATAATTCAGCTCTCTCCCACTTCATAGAATCACAGACCATTAGGGATTGGAAAAGACCTTGAAAGATCATCTAGTCCAATCCCCCTGCCACAGTAGGATCACCTAGATCAAGTCGCACAGGAACATCATTATGGCTGGAAAGGACCTCCGAGAACAGCAAGTCCAGCCCTCATCTCAACAGCTCCCTAACCCCTACACCATGGCCCCAAGGGCTCGAGCTACTTGGTTTTTAAACACCTCCAGGGATAGGGACTCCAATACCTCCCTGGGCAGCCTGTTCCAGTGCCCAACCACTCTCTCAGCAAAGAGCTTCCTCCAAAGATCCAATCAAAACCTCCCCTGATGCAACTTGAGGCCATTTCCCCTCACCCTATCATTAGGAATTTGGGAGAAGAGACCAGCACCAGTCTCACTACAACCTCCTTTGAGGGAGCTGTAGAGAACAAGGAGGTCTCCTCCCCATCTTATCTCCTCTAGACTAAATAACCCCAGTTTCCTCAGTCACTCTCCATAGGGTCTGTCAGCCAGTCCTCTCCCCAGCCTCACTGCCCTTCTCTAGCCCTGCTCCAGCACCTCACTGTCCTTCTGTTCCTGTGGCGCCCAAATACCCTGTATGGTCAGTATTGGAAATGTTACTGTCTCCTGTATCCACAGCATTTGAGGTCTGGTGGTTGAAGTGAATGGAGGAGCACAGACTCCCAGGAGGATCTCCGTGAGGAAAAAGCAATCGTTGGGTTGCACGCACATGCATCTGCTTTCCCTTCAAACTAAACCAAAACCTTTAGGGATGAGTAAAATCTGTTGAAATAATGAAATACAAAACTGAGGAGATTTTGCAGCTGTCAGCTCCAGAGCATCGCCCCGGCGCTGTGATATTAACAAAAGCTCCTTCTATTTCCCAAAAAAAGCTTCTACAAAATACCCGGGCAACACAACTAAACCTCTACCTGAGGCTGTCGAGATGGTTTTTATTTGTTTTGAAGGGAGATAAGTGCAGACCTTGCAATTTCATCTCTCGCTCAGCGTCAAGCGCTCCCTTCTCCAGAGAGAGCCGTTGCGGGGAGCTCTGTATCGCAGCGAGGAACACAGGAAAGTCATCGGAGGCTGTTTCGTACCGCAGCAACGTCTATCAAAAAAAGATCAGCTGAGCTAAAGACCAAAGTCACACAGACTTTGACAGCAGACATCTCTGAAGATACTCCTCCTCCTCCCCAGTGCTGCCCATTAAATACAGGGAAGGTTGTTGGGATGATGCACAATGCTGTCTAACAGGCAGCAGGGTGCTGAGCTCGGAGGTACCAGCTGAGAGTCTGGATCATGTCACGTTTTCCATCCCTTTAAGCCTGCCCTTGCTCCCACACAAACACTGCGAAGGTTGTCACTCAAACCTGGCTCAAGCCAACAACACAGACCAGGAGCTTCATAATTATTCGCCGCACACAAGCACATCCTTCTGTATGTTCTGCATCATCTCTTCAGCCGTCAACAACACACGAGACCAAGCAGCTAAAGGCCAGATTTGCAAACATGGCCAGACACACGACTCCCGCTGCTGCGGCCACAGGGGTGAGATACGGCACCGAGCAGCTCAGGCTGTGGGGAGCTTCACGAGCAGCTCTGGCCCTTGGCGATGCTGCAGGGTGATGGGCAGGAGACCAGCTCTTCCAGGGGATTCTGGGGAGAAGGGCTGGTTTCCCATACAGAAGGTAATACCCTGCAGACTGGAGCATAGAGCAATCTTTCAGCTGCCAACATCTGCCATGGCATGTCCACCCTGGGCTTCCTTTCGACTTGCTCAGAGGTCTGCACCTGAGGATGCTGAGGTTTTTGTTTTGCAACAGCCCTCTACAGGAAAACCACCTGCTCTGATGATGCACATAGGGTAACCAGTGGAAAGCAGCAAGAAGCACCAGCAGCTGCTCAGTAAATAACTTCTGCAGACAGCAAATCCATCTCCCAGGCTCCTGGCCTCCTGCAGAGGCTGCCTCACCTCCAGGAATGACTAATTCAATGATGATGTAGATCAGTAAATCAGACTAGACCTGGGGCTTTTTTCTTTCCAAGCATGTAGTTCTCTTCTGTTCCACTTAATCCTACCTCTCACCCTTTCCAACTGCCACAGGACAGGAATTTTATCTCCTGGACCCTCCTGCCAGATGTCTCTTCCCAGAAGCAGGCAGGTTCCCTGGCCACCTTCCTACTCTGCTGCTGCTCCTCTTTCACAAGCTATCTCACTCAACTTTCCTTTGGCCAATAAATTCACTTCCAGAAGAGACATTGTCAAAGCTTCTTCTCAAGAGGTTTGAAGAATCACCTTCCCTGCCCACCCTCATAGAATCACAGAATCATTCAGGTTGGAAAAGACCCTTAGGATCATCAAGTCCAACCATCAACCCTACTCTACAAGTTCACTCCTAAACCAGATCCCCCAACACTACATCTAAGCATCTTTTAAACTCATCCAGGTGAAGCAGAAGGGCAATGCAAGCACAGGAGGAACTTCTGAAGGCTCAGGCTCTGCAGAAGATGAAGCAGAACTGAGGACAGACCCCATAGCAGAGACATCTCTGCTCCAGCCTGCATCTGACCCAACCTCCACCAGCTCATCACCCTCTAGCATCACTGAGTACAACAAAGCCAGAAACAAACAGCTGCTTTTTTTTTTCTCTTGAATTAGGTTCCCAAAGACCTTATGTCACCACATAATTTTACATTTAATTGCTAACAGCATCACGAACACTTCAGTCTGGAGCTAAGCCAAGGGAGAGGAGCACTGCTGGGTGAAAGACCTGAGAGGCACAGTAGATCTTGCCCTCACCTGGTCCTCCAAGCACAGAGGCCTTGAAGGACACTCTCCAGGCTTCTGAGTTTCTGAGAGATGACTTCTCTGGAGACACTCAAAACCCACCTGAGTGTGGTTCCTGTGGGATCTTCTCTAGGTGATCCTGCTCTAGCAGTGGGGCTGGACTAGCCGATCTCCAGAGAGCCCTTCCAACCACCAGCATTTTGGGATTCTGTTGGTCCTACTAAACGCATTTCCTTTGGTAGAGGACAACAGTCTCAGTTCACTATCCCTCCTGTGCCAGTAACTTAAATAAGAGGGACATGTCCTGCAGCTATCACAATAGATGAATCACAGAGCATTACAGATTGGAAGGGACCTCAAAAGACCATCCAGCCCAATCCCCACTCTGCCATAGCAGGATCACCTAGATCAAGTCGCAAAAGAACATATCCTGGTGAGTTTTAAACACAAGAGATGAGGAACATTCAGACCACACACATCAACACCAGGCAAGTTTTGACCCAACCATCGTGGGGGTCCTCAACCCATCACTTACTGTAGCACC
Organism: Phoeniculus purpureus; assembly: GCA_028565055.1. NCBI lineage: Eukaryota > Metazoa > Chordata > Aves > Bucerotiformes > Phoeniculidae > Phoeniculus > Phoeniculus purpureus. Next base: position 15,530,453 of record JAOXOE010000765.1, on the reverse strand, counting down.
TCACAGTGTGTTAATGTCCCAAGACGATGTCACCCAAGCAGAGAGCAGACGCCTGCCAGTTCATCACTGGCAGTCATGCATACAGCTTCTCTCACAGCTTTATCTCAGAGGCACCAAAATACTTCAGCCACCCCACGCAACGTTTCTAAGTTTACTCAATGTTATCCCCATTTGCACACGAGGAAGGGAAAGGTTACTTGCTGTGGTTCAGACAACACAGCGGTTTCTAGGGTAAAATAAACCCCCCAACAGCCAATGAAATTCAGTGTAAAGTGCTGAAATCCATCCAAGAACATAGATGTAACCCACAAGAAATTCCTGTTATTTTCAAAACAGGAGTTAAAATTTCAAATCTGAGATACTCAGCTACAGGCATTTAGCTCACAGCAGTCAAGATGAGCGGTCGAGCACTGCAACAGGCTGTCCAGGGAGGTTCTGGAGTCACCATCCCCGAAGATGTTCAAAAAATGAGTAGATGTGGCCATAGGGAACAGGGTTTAGTGGGCAGGGTGGGGTTGGGTTGATGGTTGGACTGGATGATCTTGGAGATCTCTTCCAACCTTAATTATTCTAAAATGCATCTTGGGGCTTCCAAACCCATTAAGACCAAACAGTAGGGTTTACTCATGGGTTACTTGGCAAAGTAAAGCAACTATGGATTAAATAAGCACCATAAATCCACCCATTCAGCACAAGCAGTGCCAATACACAGAATCATCATGGCTGGAAAGGACCTCCAGGGTCATCGAGTCCAACCTTTATCCTATTATCTAGCTGCTAGACCAGATCCCTAAGCGTCACATCCACTCGTTCCTTAAACAGAACATTAGGGACTGGAATGGACCTTGAAAGATCATCCAGTCCAATCCCTTCAACACCGCAGAATCCCCTAGATCAAGTTGCACTGGAACAGCCAGGTTTTAAATGTCTCTAGAGAAGGAGACTCCACAACCCCCCTGAGAAGCCCCTTGCAAGGCTCTGTTACTCTCACCGAGAAGAAGCTCCTTCCCAGACTGATGCAGAATCTCCTCTGTTCCAGCTCACACTTCTTGTCCCTTGCCCTACCACTGGGTGCCCCTTGAGCAGAGCCTGGCTCCATCATCCTGACACCCACCCTTTCCATATTAGCCAACATTCATGGGGTCACCCCTCAGGCTCCTTTCTTCCAAGCTCAAGAGACCCAGCTCAAAGCATCATGGCACCAACACCCTGGCTTTTCCACTTACAGCTTCTATCAGATCACTTGATATTAGCTGCCTTTTAAAAGTTGCCTCACTGAAATCACAAAAGCAGCACAAAACAGCAACTAAATAAGGTTTGCGCAGGAGAAAGTAAAGCTATCGAATCACTCAGACTAACAGAGCTCCAGGAATCAATAGGAGTATTTTTAACTACTCCCATAAATTTCTCCTTTGCTTCTGCTACTGGAAGAACCAGAATAGATGGAGCCTCTCAGACACCAACTGTCTAATTCATGGTGTTTGAGGTTGGTTCTGCAAAGAGCTTTACAAAGACACGGTGGGATGGGAATGGGGGTCATGGCTTGCAGCCTTCAAGAATCAGTAGGAGAAGCTCCTTTCTGTGCATTTGCCTAACTAAAACCACACTACAGATTAGTCCCACCTAGGGAGAAGAGCTTTCTTCAAACCACGCACAAATCCCTTCCTTTGTCAGACAAATAATTACACAATTACACAAATAACTGTGGGGCTGCATCTCTCACTAACACCAGCCCGTCTCCCTCGGGGGCTTCACATCTTTCTTGCAAACAGAGTGACCCCAATTACAGGGAAAAAATACTAAAAGCTACACGCCATTGTTCTCTTTAAGTTTCTCGCCTTCTGTTCTCAACAGATGAACACAATTTGAATTATTCGGAGCTCATCAGAGTCGACAGGGTTGGATCAGCCACCACTGACTGCTGCAGGCAAACCCTAAGGAGCCCTGAAGGATTTACTGCTGCTCTGCAAGGTAAAAGTCAGGTCCTGACTACTGGATTGAATGAGATGGGACACTAGTGATGGTATTGTGAAGTTAAGTATTATGATAATTAGTTTTAAGTTAATTTTATCTCAGGAATAGTCCAGTTCCGAGCCCCTCAGTTCCAGGAGTACACAGAGCTGCTTAAGAGATTCCAACACAGAGCCACAGAGAAGATGGAGTGAAGCATCTCCCTGCTGAGGAAAGGCTGAGGGAGCTGGGGCTCTTGAGCTGAGAAAAAAGGAGCCTGAGGGCGGTGACCCCATGAACGTTGATCAATATGGAAGGGGTGGGTGTCAGAAGGATGGAGCCAGGCTCTGGCTCAGGGGCACCCAGTGATAGGGCAAGGGCCAGCGGGTGAGAGCTGAAACAGAGGAGGTTCCACATCAATCTGAGAAGGAACTTCTTCACGGTGAGTGTGACAGAGCCCTGGAAAGGGCTGCCCAGAGGGATTGTGGAGTCTCCTTCTCTGGAGACGTTTCAAACCCACCTGGGTATGTTCCTGTGCAACTTGGTCTGGGTGATCCTGCTGTGGCAGGGGGATTGAACTGGATGATCTTTTGAGGTCCCTTCCAGTTCCGAATGTTCTGTGATTCTGTGAACTGGACCAGCTTTCCTGATGTCCGTGCTCCAGTGAACCACGTTTTTGTGGGGGTTTTTTTCCTGTTAGAAGTTAATCTTAGGGGAACACATAGCCAAGAACACAACTGAAGAAGATCTTATTCTTATACTTTCAAAATCAAAATGAATTCCTGCTAAATCCTGAATGAGGTCCTGGGACAAGGAGCAAGTAGCGAATTGCAGCTAAACCATGTGGAGCTCAGTGCTAGCAGCACGCAACATGCCTGAGGGCAATGAGCTAGGATCTGGGAAAGCAGCATCACCCCGACAAACACATTCTGGTTCGAGTATCTGCTCCCTGAATTTTCATTTTTAACAGAAAACTCCTGCTCAGATCAGATCTAACCCTGGGTGAAATAATCCCCAAGCAGCTAAAGCAGAGATGGTGCAACATACAAAACTAAAAATCCCACAATATCCAGTCTGGATTCGGAAATATAAAGGAAATGAAGTAGAAATACACTGGGTCTGGAGCGTCACTCGTGTCCCACCATTCCAGCGTACCCCCAAAGCCTTCGCTGTCAGATCACAGAGTTATCACAAGTCCTGCAGTCAGTCAGCATCACGTTAAACATTTTCCCTGCCACAGTTATCGCGAGTTCTTCATCCAGAAAGGAAAGATTAAAATAAAATAAAAAAATAATAAAGAGAGATAAGGACGGGAGCCCCGAAAGCCATTTATCACAACAGCTGGCAAACACACTTAATGAGGTTTTGATAGAAGTAAAAAGACTGTTTACAGTAGCTTTAAAATCTACAGATTCTGCTCAAGAATAAAGGGGCTGAATCCGCTATCGGACGGTTGCCATTAACATTCTAGACCTGACCAACGGCTCTAGCGCTCAACAGCTCCCCGTGTTTCCTTCTATCTCCGTTGGCCTAACAGAAGGTATTACTTCTCCCTGCAAGCCTTGATTTTCATATTCTAGTGGCTGATAAATAACCAGCACACAGCACAGAGATTTTTATCTGAATCGAAAAAAACCAAACACAAGGAGGTTGGCGTGTTCTGTCTGAGGAGACACTGGATCTTGTTAAACTCAACTCGTTCGCTTGAGAGAACTTTCTCATGGAGGGGTTCCTGGACACCTCAGATCTTTTTGCCTGAAGGGAAATGGTGACGGCACCTGCAATCTTTCTAGTAATTAAAAAAAAATAGCAGCCTAGGTGGTACTTACAGAAAAATAATTCCAGAATTACCCCATATCCAAAAATCATGGAACTGCAGAACATCAGGGATTGGAAGCGACCTCAAAAAGTCATCCAGTCCAATTCCCCTGACACAGGAGGATCCCCTAGATCCAGTCGCACAGGAACATGGCCAGGTGGGTTTGAAACGTCTCCAGAGAAGGAGACTCCACAAC
>JAOXOE010000765.1:15457808-15468279 GCA_028565055.1 Phoeniculus purpureus | reverse complement strand
CCTGGCTCCATCCTCCTGACACCCACCCTTCCCATATTGATCAACATCCAAGGGGTCACCCCTCAGGCTCCTTTTTTTCCCAGCTCAAGCGCCCTAGCTCCTTTCCTCAGCAGGGAGATGCTCCCCTGCCTCTTTCTCCATAGTCCTGGTGAGGCAACAGGATAACCAGAGCTACGGAACGAGCACCAGACAGCTCCTTCCTCACTGCTGAGACCTTCTGATGGCTTCCTTTTCTTATTCCTTCAGCTCCTGCCCTTACTCACCCTCAATTTTCTTTTCAGTTGTTATGTTCTGTTTATCACTGTGAAGATAGAGAGTTTCAAGACTGTAGGAGTCGCTTCTGTAGCATTAAACAGCATAAAACATCAAAGGGCAACGAAAGCAACCAGCCATAAAGCCACCGCAGTCGCTGGTGGTCCAACCCAACATGAAACGACATAAAATAACCCGTGATTGTAGCCGAGACAGTGATCGATGTTCGTTTGCATTATAAATGTAAGCGACACCCGTCTGTAAGTGGATTCTGATCTCTTCCTGCTAGCTGAGGGAATGTCAAGGTGATTTCTGTGATAAATTTTAATGAATTCTTGTCTTGAAGCATTTTTCAGCAGTGGTACTTCTTTCCCCTGGCTTTTGAAATGAGAGCTAAGTGCCTGCTGCTGATGGGGAGCACTTTTCCCCTTCTTAGACTGGAATCTGTGCCGTGGTGCCTCGTAGCCTTAACATTGCATTACATTATAGATGTCCAGATTGGTTTGGAACTTCCTGTTAAAAGTCCTGGTTGCCTTTTTGACAGCAAATCGTCCGTGTCTGACATTCAAAGGCCATCTGGTCCAACACTTGGTGTGAGCAGGGGCGTGGAATCATAGAATCACAGAACATTAGATTGGACTAGATGATCTCTCGATGTCCCTTCCACTTCCTAATGTTCTGTGATTAGGGATTGTAGGGAACCTCGAGAGATCATCTAGTCCAATCCCCCTGCCAGAGCAGGGCACCCAAGTCGCACAGGAACTCCACCGTTCAGGTTGGAAAAGATCTTTAAGCTCATCGAACCCAACCATTAACCCAACTGTCCCAAGCCCACAGCTAAGCCCTAAGCTCCAGATCTACACTACAACCTGTAAACAGGTCCAGGGATGGTGACTCTCTGGGCAGCCTCTTCCAAGGCTTGGTGGCCCTTTCAGTAAATTTTTCTCACTGTCCAACCTAAACTTCCTCTGGCACAACCTGAGGCCACCCCACTGCAGCAGGCACCTGTGACGAGGTGATCTCCATTTAAATGCTGGTAAAAGACTAGGATCTAGGCAGAGCACCCTGAGGTGGGAAGAAACACAAAGAGCACAAACACAGTATCCCCTTGGAATTCTGCCGTTGGGAACGTTGGTGCTGGCAGCAGACTGGCTGCGTTTGATAAGCGCCGGAGGAGATTTGATGCAGCTTCTGCTCGGTCATGTTAGCAAAAGCAAACCAGGGCAGCTTTGGGAAGTGTCAGTCTGCTGTGCAGCTCCTCCTGAGGAGGCATCTGTGTTCTGCTGCTTCAAAGATGCAGACAAAGAAGTCAGTAAATACATAGAGCTGATGGTTGTGGACTCTCTTTCCTTATTATCTATCCGGTGAGAGTAGGTAAGGTCTATTAAATTTGCTGTGATACTTGCTAATGTCCAAAGAATCACAGAATCACAGAACATTAGGGATTGCAAGGGACCTGAAAGATCATCCAGTCCAGTCCCCCTGCCACAGCAGGATCCCCTAGATCCAGTCATTAGGGATTGGAAGGGACCTGAAAGATCACCCAGTCCAATCCCCCAGACACAGCAGGATCCCCTAGATCCAGTCATTAGGGATTGGAAGGGACCTGAAAGATCATCCAGTCCAATCCCCCTGCCACAGCAGGATCCCCTAGATCAAGTCACACAGGAACATGGCCACGAGTGTTTGAAACATCCCCCGAGAAGGAGACTCCACAACCCCCTTGGGCAGCCTGCTCCACTGGTTTGAGAAAGAAGTATTCAATGTGCAAAGTTAAATCACAGTTAAATCACTGTTCTCTTGCAGTGTTTAAGGAGCTGCTGTGCAGGATAGGGCAGGAGAAGAATGGAATTCCACATATTCCAAAAATTGCTGAGAAGAAAAACAACCGCTACTCCATCCCAGATATGCCTGGAGATGTGGAACAGATGTTTCCCCGTGAAAAAGGAAACAAGAAAATGAAAGCAAACACAGTGTCTGGTGGGAGGAACAGGATCAGGAAGATTTTGGACAAGACCCGGTTCAGCATCCTGCCCCCAAAACTCTTCAGGTTTGTCAGAAATCCTCTTGGTGAAGTGCTGTCCTGGTTGCTTGTGATCTCTGCTTGTTATGTCTGTGGTGCTTATGTTTTTTTTTAAACATGCGGCAAATCTGAGCCACAAATTGAAAACAAGACCAAAGTAGCTTTTTTCTCCCAGACTCCCAGTATGATTGAGGCTGGAGGAGCCCTCTGAGCTCAGCCAGCCCAGCCCAGGACCCAACATCACCCCAGCAGTCAGACCAGGGCACTCAGGGCCACAGCCAGGCTGCCCTTCAACACCTCCAGGGATGGGGACTCCACCACTGCTCTGGGCAGTCCAGTCCAGCTCTGATCACCCTTTCCAGGAGGAAGGGCTTCCTGACATCCAACCTGACCCTCCCCTGGCAGCTCCAGGCCCTGCCCTCTCATCCTGGCGCTGGGTGCCTGGGAGAAGAGCCCAACCTCCCTTCAGGGAGATGGGGAGAGGGAGAAGATCTCCCCTGAGTCTCTTCTCCAGGCTTAACCGCCCCCCCCAGCTCCCTCAGCCTCTCCCCATCAGCCTTTCCCTCCAGTCCCTTCCCCAGCCTCGTTGTTCCTCTGGACCCTCTCCAGCCCCTCCATCTCTTTCTTCAAGTGAGGTCTTGAAGTCCTTGAGAGACAGCGGCTCCTTGTGCTCTCACTGCTGAAGCAGAGCTTTGCAGATACAACGGCAGGGATTAGGACCAGCTCCCCCTGCCCAGCACCAGCCACAATGCTTCTCCTCCCTTCCCCGTGAGCGAGTCCCCTTGTTGCTGATCAGGGTCTGACAGTCGCTTGGCTTGAAGGGTCACTGGTCTCTGGGTGGTTCCTCCACGTGGTTCCCTGTCAAGTGACAGCCGCCCATTGTGTCCCCTGCAGACATCCCCATGTCCGTGGGCATCATCGACCCGCGAGCAAACCCAACGCAGCTCAACACTGTGGAGTTCCTGTGGGATCCTTCCAAGAGGACTTCAGTGTTTATCCAGGTAAGAGAGGGCAGCGAGGGGAAACTCCTGTTGCAGCAAGGAGATGCTGTTTTAACTCCTGAAGGCCGCTGTGGTAGAAGGAGGCCAACTAAAACACCCCCCACCTCCTTCCTTGAGCAGCACCTCGTGTGATAGCAAGGCTCAGGCCCAGCTGAGCTACCAGGAAGCTGCCTGATGTGGTCTTTGCCCCACTGGTTCCATGATACGGGGTTTTATCTTGCCCAGATGCTTTCACACATCTCCTCAGCTGCCTGAAATACCTCAGGGTCCTCCCTGCTCTCTCCTGAGCCAGAGCTTCTCACTGCAAACATCCAGATCCTGCAAAACCCGTCGCAGGAATGTGGCTCCACCTCTGCCGTGGCCGCCCCGTAACTCGGGGGTTTCGCAGGGTGGCCCCATTCCTGCTCCCTAGTTGACCCTTCCTTTGTGTCAGCTCTGTCCTGGCTGCTGCGAGGGGAGCGGGAGGCTCACGGGGAGGGCAGACAGGGCTGGATTCCTGACCTGAGGACCTGCTGCCTCCTCCCAGGTCCACTGCATCAGCACAGAGTTCACCATGCGGAAGCACGGAGGGGAGAAGGGGGTTCCCTTTCGGGTGCAGATAGACACGTTCAAGGAGAACGAGAACGGCGAGTACACGGAGCACCTGCACTCTGCCAGCTGCCAGATCAAGGTCTTCAAGGTACCTTCCCCGCGAGGAAACAAACTGGGAGCCCATCCCAGTTCACGCTGCTGCCCCAGCAGATGTCACTGGTGCAGAGCAGGGGCTTGAAAGGGGCCTCTGGCTGCTGCTGGTCTGGTGCTGCTGCTCCCCCCCGGTTCCTCTGTCTGTCAAACCCAGCTGCTGTTAAGGCCACAAAAGCAGGAAGCCAAGAACAAAGTGCAGGGGGAATGGGGGTTGTGTTGCCTCTGTTTGAACCCTCCTCCTGCTCAGACTTGAGTCTTTGCAGCCTTGGGGATCCCCCAGGGAGCTTCTGGTGTCTGTTCAGCTCCAGAGCTGCTGTGGGGCAGCACCTTGCTGTCTCCTCGTTTCGCCTGTTGGGATGGTCCCGTTCCAGAGGCAGCAGGAGCTCTGCCTGGGGTCTTGGTGCACACAGAGCGGAGCTGGCAGCACAGAGTCACAGAACTGGTTGGGCTGGAGGAGCCTTTGGAGCTCCTTGAGGCTCCCGGTGCTGCCCCAGCATCGCCAGGGCTCCACTGACCGCTGGCACTCACCCCACAGCTCCAGGGGTTGGAGACCCCAGCAGGTACAGGGACTACCCCTGTGCCCTGGGCAGCCTGGGCCAGGCCTGGGGAACCCTGGGGGGCAGAACTTGCTCCTCAGGGACAACCACCCCCTTCCCTGGGGCAGCCTTAGGCCAGTTCCTCTCATCCTGGTGGGGAGAAGAGACCGACCCACACCCCAGCTCCAACCTCCTGAAGCTCAGGGGGTTGTGCAGAGTCAGAAGGTCCCCCTGAGCCTCCTGTTCTCCAGTTTAACCCCCCGGTTCCCCCAGCTGCTCCTCCCAGCACTGGTGCTCCAGCCCCTTCCCCAGCTCTACTGCCCTTCTCTGGCCTCACTGCAGCCCCTCAATGCCCTTCTGGCCAGGAGGGGCCCAGACCTGACCCCAGGAGTTGAGGTGGGGCCTCCCCAGTGCCCCCAGTCCAGAAGGACGATCCCTGCCCTGGTCCCACTGGCCACCCAGTGCTGGCACCAGCCAGGAGGCTCTTGGCCACCAGCCCCTTTTCCCCTGACAGGTGATAGGGGTTGGGGTGACCTCAGAACAGGACCCAGCCCTTGACCTTGGTGCCCTTCCTTGCACCAGGAGCTCAGGGCTGCAGCTGAGGACAAACTGGCTCCTGGGGGCACCTTCCCTGGGAGATCTGGTCTCTCTGATCCATTGGGGGTGACACAACCCAGGCTCCTGCCCTGCTCTTCCCTCTCCCAAAGCCAGGAGCCTTTCGGTGATTCCAGAGCAGCTGCCAAGGGCCCCTCACCCCCATTTCCTGGCTTCACCAACCCTTTCCAGCTGCCGGTGGCAGCCCTGACTGAAGAGATAAGAGAGAGCAGTAGATGTTCAGGGCAGGTCCTGGCTGATCCAGGCATGGCTCAGAGCAGAGCAGGACCTTGTCCGGGTCTCAAGAGTTTCTTTAGGGCACTGGGATGGCTCTGGTGGTTATACTGGTCCTCCCTTCCCCACTGCCCTCCCTTCCTTCGTGCCTTTGCTGGGGATCTGAGTGTTTGGTGAAGGGCAGGAGATGAAATCATTGGCCTGTGAGGGACAGCAGGGGTTTTAGGCTGAGGGCAAAGGCAAGGGCTCAGCTAAGTGCTTGTGTCCCCATGTCCCTGAAATTCCTCCTCTCAGAGCAGCTGATGAAGGTGCAGAAGCAGCAGCTCCGGTAGGTGACCCCAGAAATGGGTTTTTACCCCCCTAGAGCCAACAGACAGCATCAGGAGAAGCTTCTCGCAGAAAAAAATCCCCATTTAACTTCTTTGTCCCGATGTTCCCGGCCCTGTTTTAGGGTGGATCAGGGTGTTGGGTCGTTCCAGACGCGATGCCGTCGCTGTCCTTCAACCCAGTGCGGGCAGTCCCAGCCCTTTCCCCTCTGTACAGCAGCAGGAGGCTAAGCAGGAGTCACCTTCCCTGGTTCCCCCATCTCTTCCACATCCACCCAGCCGCCTGCTGCTGCTCTAATGGGATCTTCTCGTTTGCAGCCCAAAGGAGCCGATCGGAAGCAGAAGACAGACAGGGAGAAGATGGAGAAGCGCACTCCTCACGAGAAGGAGAAGTACCAGCCTTCCTATGAAACCACCATCCTCACAGAGGTGGGTGCTCCCTCGTGGGCACCATTTGAACAGAACCTCCAGCACAGGGGGCCGGGAGCTGCCAGTTTGGCTGCAGAACGTTTTCCCAGGTCGATAGCAGCCGCCACACAACAGCAGAGCAAATGCAGTGGGCACTGAGCCCCTGGAAAAAGGCTCTTGTGAGGGGGAAACACGATGAGGTTCTCCCCACTGCATCAAAGGGGTTTTACCTTGCCCTGCAGAGCTTTGTTTTGCTCCTATGGCCACCAGACCCCGAGGTTGTGAGCTGGCTGAGAGCCCCTGGGGGTTGTTCCCTGTGCAAAAGCTCCTCAAGGCTCCCCAGCACTGTCAGGGCCCCACTGACCCCTGGCGATCACCCCACAGCCCCAGGGCTTGGAGACTGCAACAGGGAACGGGGACTCCCCCTCTGCCCTGGGCAGCCTGGGCCAGGTCTGGGGAACCCTTGGGGTGCAGAAATTGCTCCTCAGGGCCAACCTCAACCTCCCCTGGGCCAATCTGAGGCCAGTTCCTCTCATCCTGGTGGGGAGAAGCAACCGACCCCCACCCCAGCTCCAACCTCCTGAAGTTCAGGAGGCTGTGCAGAGCCAGAAGGTCCCCCTGAGCCTTCTGTTCTCCAGTTCAGCCACCCCTAGTTGCTCCTCCCAGCACTGGTGCTCCAGCCCCTTCCCCATCTCCTCTGGCCCCACTGCAGCCACTCTGTTAAAACGTGGTTGCCTGAGGAGTCGGTGCTGAGCAGCCCTGGACGATGAAGGACGATTAAATCAGAACCGTGTGAGTTGGTGCTGCTGCTTTTAACCCCTTCCTTCGTCCTTCAGTCCCGTTTCCTAGCTGGTGGTTGGGCAGGGAGTCGCTGTTCTGTGCTGATGTGCAGACACCCTCCTGCTCTGTGACTGGGGAAGGGGAACCTCAAGCAGTTCAGTAAGGACACTGCAGCCCCTCAATGCCCTTCTGGCCAGGAGGGGCCCAGACCTACCAGGTGTAGGGTCCTGTGTCTGGGGAGGGAGAACAGCAGGCACCAGCACAGACTGGGGGCCATCCTGCTGGCAGCCAGCTCCATGGAGAAGGACCCTGGAGTTCTGGTGGGCAGGGAGTTCTCCATGGGACAGCAGCAGGTTCTTGTGGCCAGCAGGGCCATGGGTCCCCTGGGATGTCCAGCAGGTTAGAGAGGTTCTTAACCCCCTCTACTGTGCCCTGGTGAGACCACACCTGGAGTACTTGGTCTAGTTCTGGGCTCCCCAGTTTGAGAGAGACTGGGATCTACTGGAGGGGGCCCAACGGAGGGAGGACTCCGAGGATGTTGAAGGGCCTGGCCCATCTTTTGAAGATCTTTCAAGGTCCCTTCCAATCCCTAATGGTTCTGCCTCTGCTGTGCAGAGGGGCAGGGAGAGCTGGGGCTGTTCAGGCTGGAGAGGAGAAGGCTCAGAGGGATCTCACTGCTGCCTGTAAAGAGCTGAGGGGTTTGGGGCAAGAGGAAAGGGCCAGTCTCCTCTCGCTGCTGCCCAGGACCAGGACAGGGGATGAGGGGGATCAGCTGGAACCTGGGAAGTTCCAGCTCAACAGGAGAAGAAACTTCTTTGCTGGGAGGGTGACGGAGCCCTGGGTGAGGCTGCCCAGAGAGGCTGTGGAGTCTCCTGCTCTGGAGAGATCCCAGACCCTCCTGGCTGCTCCTGTGGGATCTGCTCTGGCACAGGAGGGTTGGACTGGGTGATCCCTGGAGGTCCCTTCCAACCCCTGACGCTCTGTGATCCTACAACCACTGTGGCCTTTCCTTTCAGTGCTCCCCCTGGCCTGAGATCTCTTACGTCAACAATGCTCCATCCCCCGGCTTCAACAGCTCCCACAGCAGCTTCTCCATCGGCGAAGGGTGAGTCTGGAGAAAGACCTGACTGGCTGCCGAGCGCTGCCTCCCTCGAGATGGATGAGTCTGAGCTGGCAGCAGCCACTAGCAAAGTGCCAGGACTGCTTCCAGGGGTTGCGGGAAGGGGGTGGAACTGGCCCAGGAGACTGAATCACCGGGGCAAATCTACTTAAAGCTGTTGGTGCTGAGAGCTGTCGCCTCTCCTGGCTGCAGCCAAGCCCAGCTCTGGCACCGGGAGCCCTTGAGCAGCAGCACAAACCCTGCAGAGCATCGGGGCAACGGCACTGAGCGGGGCTCTGTTCCGGTGGGTCGGGCGATGGGACTCAGCCGGGGGTGGTCGCTAACCCCCTGCTCTTTCCCTGCCCCAGCAATGGCTCTCCCAACCATCAGCCTGAGCCGCCCCCTCCGATCGCAGATGTAAGTCACTCCTCAGAGCTTATGCTGGTGGTAAGGATGGTGCTCAGGTCAGAAACGGGGATCTGGGGGAAGGAGGGGGCGGTGGTCGCGGCGGGGCTGTAGTTTGCTGGGGAAGAGGCTGCTCTGGTTTAACGCCTTTGGGGAGATTCCACTTCTTGTGGCTCCTCTTGTTGCAAGAGATGATGGGGGAAAAACCTCCAGAGCAGCGATGCTGAGCTGGGAGCAGTTTTGTAGCTCAGTGTGACCCTCACCTACTGCCTTGGCCTCCTTTCCCCTTCTGTGACCCTCTGAGGCATTGAAATCACAGACTCACACAAATGTTTGGGCTGGAGAAGCCCTTTGAGCTCCTCGGGGCTTCCAGTGCTCCCCCAGCACTGCTAGGGCCCCACTGACCCCTGGCCCTCACCCCACAGCTCCAGGGCTTGGAGATCCCACCTGGGATGGGGAATCCCCCTGACCCTTGCCCTGGGGAACTCTTGGGGGACAGAAACTGCTCCTCAGGGCCAACCTCCCCTGGGGCAGCCTGAGGCTGGTTCCTCTCATCCTGCGGGGGGGAGACGAGACCAACAGCCCCTCCTGGCTCAAACCTCTTGGAGGTCAGGCAGTTGTGCAGAGCCAAGAGTCCCCCTGAGCCTCCTGTTCTCCAGTTCAACCCTCCAGTTGCTCCTCACAGCACTGATGCCCCAGCTCTGTTGCCATTCTCTGGCCCCACTGCAGATCCTCAATGGCCGGCTGGCCGGGAGGGGCCCAGTCCTGACCCCAGCAGTCATGGTCGGACCTCCCCAGTGCCCAGTGCAAACCTGTTGGGGCCGCAGCCTCTGTGGGCTGGGTGCCATGAGCCTGGATCACTGTTGTCCCCCCTCAAGGCTGGGGCTGCAAACACAGGCTGAGCTGACCCGTGCTTTTTCCTCAGGGGAAACCCTTCCCCATCCCCATTGGCCGCCTCTGGTGCACTGACCCTCCTTTTCCTGCCTTGCAGAACCTCCTGCCCACCAGCACGCCCCAGGAAGCCCAGCAGTGGCTGCACCGGAACCGCTTCTCCACCTTCTCTCGGCTTTTCCGAAACTTCTCCGGTAGGTTTCACCGTCGCCCGCTGTGTCTGACCCTGGCTCTGGGCCTGCTCCTGCCCCGTCACCACTGCCAGTAGAAACATCAGAAAAGCTCAGGATTCACTCAACACAGTGAAACGTGGTTCCCCCAAAGGCAGCGCCTTCGTTTCTCACCTCCCTCTCAACTGGGAGGGAAACTGGTGGGAAATGGAGAGCAGGGGCTGCCCAGGGGGGTTGTGGAGTCTCCTTCTCTGGAGACGTTTCAAACCCTCCTGGGCTGTTCCTGTGCCACTGGATCTAGGGGATCCTGCTGTGGCAGGGGGATGAGGCTGGGTGGTCTCTCAAGGTCCCTTCCCATCCCTAATGACTGGATCTAGGGGATCCTGCTGTCGCAGGGGGGTTGGACTGGAGGATCTTTGAGGTCCCTTCCAACCCTTGATGCTCTCTGACTCTGTGGTTGCACTGGAACACTCTAGAAAAACCAGACTGGGAAGGAGTCTTCTGGGGGAAACAGGAGGTGCCTGGAGCTCCCCTCATCCCGAAGAGGTTTGGGTTGGATTTTGTGGCTGACTGGGTCTCCTTTCGGTTTGCAAATGGTAGGTGCAGACTTGCTGAAGTTGACCAGAGAAGATGTCATCCAGATCTGTGGCCCCGCTGACGGCATCCGGCTCTTCAACGCGTTGAAAGGGCGGTGAGTCGTCGGCTTCGAGCGGCTTGGGGTGGTAGGGAGATGGGATCTGCTTTCGCTTTGCTTGCTGGGCTCTTCCTGTTCGAGGAGACAGAGTTTCCTTAACCTTCTCAAAGCTCTTCCCATCGCTGAGCCAGCGGGGTCGTTCTGGGCCCCTCAGCTCCAGGAGGACATGAAGCTGCTGGAGAGTGCCCAGCTCCGAGGGAGGGAAGCATCTCGCTGCTGAGGGAGCTGGGGCTCTGGAGCTGGGAACAAGGAGCCTGAGGGGTGACCCCATGGATGTTCATCAATGTGGCAAGGGCAGGTGTCAGGAGGATGGAGCCAGGCTCTGCTCAGGGGCACCCAGTGACAGGACAAGGGGCAGCGGGTGGGAGCTGGAG
>JAOXOE010000765.1:15428625-15441358 GCA_028565055.1 Phoeniculus purpureus | reverse complement strand
CAGGGGAGGTTTAGATTGGATCTTAGGATGAAGTTCTTTGCTGAGAGAGTGGTTGGGCACTGGACCAGGCTGCCTGTGCAGGTGGTGGAGTCTGTATCCCTGGAGGTGTTTAAAAACCAAGTAGCTTGAGCCCTTGGGGCTATGGTGTAGGGGTTAGGGAGCTGTTGGGGTGAGGGTTGGGCTTGATGCTCCTGGAGCTCCTTTCCAGCGAGGATGATTCTGAAAAACCCACTTAAGTGCTCCCAAATAACTCTGCAGTCCTGATGCCCACCAGTGCACCTTCAGGTTTGGGTGTCTGACTCTGTGAATAGGATCCACAAACCACAAGACAACAGAAACTGCAGCTGTTGAGGCATTTGATGTTAGGCTGGGTATGAAGAGGGACTTCTTCACTGAAAGGCTTTAAAGCACTGGGATGGGCTGCCCAGGGCAGTGGTGAAGTCCCCATCCCTGGTGGGATTGAAATGGTATCTGAACCTGGTGTTGAGGGACATAGTTAGGGGTGACTTGGTGATGGCTTAGGTTGGACTTCATGGTCTTAAAGGTCTCTTCCAACCAAAGAGATTCTCTGAATATCAGGTGATTAGAATCTGGAGACGAATATTTCATCTGGAGATGAAATGGTGTCACAGTTGTACAGAAGAGGTGCTTTTGACAGCTGCCTCCATCGAAACCCTCGCGTCGCTACTCATGTGTTTTGTTCTTGTGCACAGGGCTTTGTATACACCCCTGTCTATCATGATGCCCTGAGAATCCCTTTCTTTTTGATGTCTTCATCTTAAAAGACCTGCATCTCTTCATCATTAGTCAACCACGGATGGGAATTCATTTGCAATCTCTTAATACCACTCTGTAGTCAGCCAGTGTGGTCAGTGTCCGACGGCGTAAGGCCTCTCCTCCTCCTCCTCCTCCTCCTCCTCCTGTGCTGCTCTTGACTCACTGACAGCCCGAAGCCACTGGGCTGGCATGGCATGGCATGGCACAGTGCCGTACTGCATCTGCTCACCCTCTCCAGTGGGAGGTCATGCTGCTCTGCCCACTGCTGCCTTCACAAGACCCCATTTCCCACAGGAGAATGCCACTCGTTTGCCCTAAACACCGCGTCCCCCTAAGCAGCTTAATCCTTGGGTTGCCAAACTGAGCTCCACTGCGATTGAGCTGTTTGATTTTTCCTTTGCAGCATCGCTTACCAACGTGTTCCTTTTGACTGAGCTTTCATCTGCCTCTTCGGAAAGAAGATGTGGGTTCTTTGGGGTTGTTTCAGTGAATTCAAGTTGGCTCCTGGTGTATTTTTAGCACCGATGTCGTCTGGTGAAGGTGATCCAGTGTGTGAGCAGCTCATTGATCTAAAATTAGGTGCTTCACAGTTGTTTTAGGCACCAGACACGTTCCACTTAGTCTTTCTTTTGAGCTAGACCCGAGTGAAATGCAAATAGGATCGAAGGGAAGAGAACAGGTTTTAAAATCAGGGCTGGTGTGAGGGGTTTTTTGGCTGCTCTTTATCTCCTGCCTGATCAAGGTTTGCCTCTGTCTGTTCTTCCTTGTAGTTGGCAACGTCCAGCGGTCGGATAACTGCAGTCAGATGAATCTCTCTGGCTCTTCCTCGTCACTAGCCAGCGAAACCAGCAACAAGAACAGCGGACAGCGCAGCTACGGAATAGGTGGGGCTTATTTACAGAAGAGAATACAGATGATTATCAAAGCGATAGACAGTGCTGTCATTGCTGAGGCAGGAGAGAGAGAGGAGAAGAAACAAAAGGCAGCGGCTGAGCACAGGAAAACCAAGGGACCCTTCTTTAGAAGCCTTAGGGAAAGGAGCCTCTCCAGGGAAAGAACAGCTGTCGCTGCAGGAAGGCGAGCGGAGCGCGTTGAAGCCTCAGAATGGAGCGAAAGCCAAGAGGAGAAGGACAGTGATGCTCTGAGTATAGCGAGTCTCTATAGCAACAGCAGCGCGTACACGTCTTGCTGCCTGTGCGCGAAGCCTAGACGGAGAAGGAAGACGCTGTGATACCTTCCTAGGAAAAGGAGACGACTCTGCTGCCCGTGTCGTGTCAGGCACACCGCTCCGATCCCAGTTCTTTCAGTGTTACTCGTTCACGTGTTAAAGCTGTTTGATGTGCTTCCCTTCCAGATGTTTGTGTCAGTTATTTGTAGCTAATGACCCTTTCAGTGCAGCGAAGACAATAAGGGGAAGTGTAGAGAATCGAGGAACAGGTACAGTGACAGTTCTGTTACCTGGGGCTCAGCAAATGCCAGCGAAACAGTAAGTCCTGTGACGTTCTCTGAGCTAGACTGGGGACAGCTGTTCAATAGGGCAGGGAATGATAGGATGAGGGGTCACGGTTTGAAGCTGGGAAAGGGCAGGTTGAGGCTGGACAGGAGGAGGAAGGTCTTGAATCTGACGTTGGGGGAATCCCTGGAACAGGCTGCCCAGAGAGGGAGTGGAGGCCCCATCCCTGAAGTAATTCAAAGTCAGGCTGGATGGCGCTCTAGGCAACCTGGTCTGATGAGTGATGGCTCTGCTTAGTGTAGGGGGGTTGGACTAGATGCCCCTTAAAGGTCCCTTCCAACCCTATGATCCTGTCATCATCCCACGCATGACGTAATCCATCTGCACTGGTCGCATCACTGACCTTTCCAGCCCAGCTAAAACTGGCCTTTGGGCTGTTTATCTGTGTGAGATGGTACTTAATGACTCAGCTTTCAGGATTAATCACTTTAATGAAGAGGAGTCATTTTGCTCTCCAGGTCTTTGAGGCTCTCTCTCGAAGAGTGTCCTAAAATTAAACTGCACAGTGAGAACATCTGTTACTGCGGTTGGGTTCATTTTGAGGAGTTTGTTGAGTTAGAGTCAAAGGCAACTGAGATATAATCTGCAAAATCTTGGGTCTGCAAGCATTTATCTTCATAATCTCAGAATCATTCAGGTTGAAAAAGACCCTTAGGATCATTTAGTCCAACCATCAATCCTACTCTACAAATTCACGCTTAAACCGTGACTAGTCCAGTTCACAATTCAGTCCAGCTCAAAGGCACATACAGGGAGGAAAAAGGTGAGGAATTGAGTGATTGGCAGGAATATGAGGGGGAAAAGCTCATCCTGAGGTCTGTCAACACTGTGTTACAGAGTCTCAGAGTGACTGAGGCTGGCAGAGCCCTCTGATCTCAACCACCCCAGCCCAGCACCTAACAGCACCACAGCGGCCAGACCAGGGCACTCAGGGCCACAGCCAGGGTGTCCTTCAACACCTCTAGGGATGGCGACTCCACCACTGCCCTGGGCAGTCCAGTCCAGGCTCTGATCACCCTTTCTGTGAGGAGGGGCTTCTTGACATCCAGCCTGACCCTCCCCTAGCAGCTTCAGGCTCTGCCCTCTCGTCCTGGCACTGGTTGTCTGAGAGAACAGCCTGACCCCCACCTGACTCCAACCTCCCTTGAGGGAGCTGGAGAGAGGGAGAGGGTGTCTCCTGTAAAGGAAGACCATGTTCTGATTCATTTACAGACACTCCTTTACCTGTACACAAAGCACTTTGATGATCCTCTTTTTTCAAATTTTACTTGGCTATTAGGGCCAACGTTCATGGAGGGTTCTGGCCACCAGCATTGGAACAGGCTCCCCAGGGAGGTGCTCGTGGCCCTAAGTCGTGAACGTGTGTCAGTCAGACAAAGCTGTTGTGCATGGTTCAACTTAGAATCACAGAATAGAATCATTAGGGATTGGAAGGGACCTTGAAAGATCATCTAGTCCAATCCCCCTGCCAGAACAAGCAACTTCAGGGTTGTCCTGCGTGTGAGTGAGACCAGGGACCTCAAGGACCTCAGAGTTGTTTCCCTCAGCCCAGCACAGATGCACTTTGAGGAGTTCAGTCCGTTGAAGGTCTTTCCCTGATTCCCCAAGGTTAGAACAATCAGTGATTGCAGCAAGTTGTCAACACTGAGGGCTTTTTCTGATGCAGCTGGGGGCAGATGCCCCATCTGCCCAAGCAGAAGCCCAAGGAAGTCCCCTGTATAGTCTCCTTGCTGTTCACTCCAGGTCCTGGGAAGAGGAGGTGCTGGGTACATGGAGCTGTAGACATTATTTGTGTTGGCAGTAAGTTCTCCGAGGGTAAGCCAAGCAGAAAAAGACCCATGTTCTGTGTTTTACTCTGAATCTGGAGAGGTTTTCAGCTGTTTCCCTTCTGCAGGAGCAGCACTGACGTCTGCTCCAGCTCCTGCCAAAGTTGTATTTCCCACATTTGCTTCCTTCCCTGTTAGTTTTGGAATGGAAGCTAAACCTGAAATGGCCCATATGGCTAACTCCAGGTGCTAATAGCCAGCTCTTACCTTGGCCAGCATCTCCTCATCCACTGCTAGGATCTTCCCTGAGTCTCACACAACAGTGGGGCATAGGGATAGTGGGAGACACGGGATGTCTATGGAATCCTACAGTCATTAAGATTGGAAAAGACCTCTAAGATCAAGTCCAACCATCAACCAACATAGTAAAGGTCTTGTAAAACTGGAGAGACCTGCTCTGTCCACCCGCTCTTCATCTTGTAACTGTAGATCTGGTAGATTTGACCTTCTGGTCTGGAGAGCAGTGGAGGTGCAGATAGATTATTGGTGCCATGAGAAGTGACAGAGCTATGTACTGACAGATGCTTTAGGACCCTAAAAGCTTCAGTGGACCTGTTGTGCATAAGAAGGGTTTGACTGGTCGTTGTTTCAGGGACCCTTATTGAAATGTGTGTCACTCCATCAGTGTCTCGCCTAGTAAACTAGATCTGCTCTTTGACCAAGCTCTCTCTTCTCCCCTGCTGTAGGCTACGCCCTCATACCTTCCACTAAATCCGATAACTTCTCCGACTCCAGCCACAGTGAGATTTCATCCCGCTCCAGCATCGTGAGCAACTGCTCCGTGGACTCCATGTCGGCAGCGCTGCAGGACGAGAGGAGCTTGTCCCAGTCTCTCATCGTGGTGGATTCAGCAGGGACGGAGAGGAAGGATCATCCTCAGCCACTGACTGATTACGGCCAGCCGTGCCCAGGGTAAAAGGCAACTGGTTTGGGTTGGTGTCCTGGTGTCAGGGAGGGTGACCAGGCTTTGGACAGGGCACAGTTAGGCACCCTGTGATGTTATTTGGGACAGCAGCATAGGAGAAAAGGACCTGCCTGAGGGTCCTGGTGGCCAACAGGATGACCAGGAGCCAGCCCTTGGGGCCAAGAAGGCCAGTGGTATCCTGGGATGAATTAGAAGTGGGGGTGGTTAGGAGATGGAGAGAGGTTCTCCTCCCCCTCTACTCTGCCCGGGTGAGACCACATCTGGAATCTTGTGTCCATGGGCCCCTCAGTTCCTGAAGGACACAGAGCTGCTGGAGAGAGCCCAGCGCAGAGCCACAGGGATGATGGAGGAAGGGGAGCATCTCCCTGCTGAGGGAAGGTTGAGGGAGCTGGGGCTCTTGAGCTTGGAAAGAAGGAGCCTGAGGGCTCCCAGAGAATGTTGATCAATATGTGAAGGGTGGGTGTCAGGAGGATGGAGCCAGGCTCTGCTCAGGGGCACCCAATGATATGACAAGGGGCAGCGGGTGTGAGCTGGAACAGAGGAGGTTCCACATCCATGTGAGAAGGACCTTCTTCATGGTGAGCGTGCCAGAGCACTGGAACAGGCTGCCCAAGGGGGTTGTGGAGTCTCCTTCTCTGGAGATGTTTCAAACCCCCCTGGCCATGTTCCTGTGCAACTGGATCTAGGGGATCCTGCTGTGGCAGGGAGATGGGACTGGGTGATCTTTCGAGGTCCCTTCCAATCCCTAATGACTGGATCTAGGGGATCCTGCTGTGTCAGGGGGATGGGACTGGCTGATCTTTCGAGGTCCCTTCCAATCCCTAACGTTCTGTGACTCAGTGAAATGCAAAGAAAAGGGTGGTGGTAGCCTGAAACTAAGACGTAGCGACTGCTCTGCTTTCTGTCTCTGCTTGATCTTGCTGACTCTGCTTTTAAACCCAGAGTTCAGTTTAGGACCAGATCGTTGTCTCTGAGCCCTTCACTCTTGTTCTAAAACCTCATGACTGTTCTTTTCTGACCTCTTGGATGTTTTCGTCTGCAGCTGGTCCATCACCAGGCCTGCTCTCATCCGAGGGATGGCTTTCTCATCCTCCATGAGCAGCGAGGAGATCTCCCATGACCATATCACGGTAGAGGCAGCGGATAGCGGCCGGGGAAGCTGGACTTCATGCTCGAGTAGTTCTCACGACAACTTCCAGAACATCCCCAACCAGAAGAGCTGGGATCTCCTCAATTCTTACCGCCACACCCAGCTGGATGGACCCATCGCTGAAGTTGATCCCTCAAACTGTTACTCTGAGGAGGGGTGTTTGTACTCTGAAGCCTTTTCCAAAGCCAACAGGCAGTCGAAAGCCAACGTGGAGCCCGACCAGTCTCGGCAGAGCTGGGCTTCCTCCAGCTCGCTGTCGGACACCTACGAAACAAACTATGGGACAATTAAGCGGAGGGGGCTGGAGAACTCGACAGCGGAGCAGACGGAGGGTTTGGACTCTAAAGCAGGCGCTGACACGACCTACAAAACCGTCACTTCGAGCACAGAGAAAGGCCTGATAGGTAAGACGAGGCGGCTGCTCGCGGGAGCTGCTACGGCTGGTGTTGGTGGGAAGCTGTTGAGGAGCGGCAGCAGGTCTGGGGGCTGCGTGGCGTGTTAAACCGGGCTCTGCACGTGCACTTCATTCCCACCCTGTGCAGGAAAACTGCAGTAAGAAGCCAAGCCGTTTCCCAGTCACTTCTCTGGGATTGTGGAGGAGCTGCCTTCAGGAAGGCGCCGGGCAGCTCCTCTCTGTTGTAGGACCTTCTGTTATTGCAGATGATTTGGGGAGCGCTCATCACTGCAGACATTCCTGCAGCAAGGAGCAACGAGCCTGGCTTCTTGGAGTCACAGAATCCCAGAGCATTAGGGATTGGAAGGGACCTCGAAAGATCAGCCAGTCCAATCCCCCCAAAACAGCAGGATCCCCTAGATTCAGTCGTAGAATCACAGAACATTAGGGGTTGGAAGGGACCTCGAGAGATCATCCAGTCCAATCCCCCTGATACAGCAGGATCAGATCGAGAGAGGTTCTTCTCCCCCTCTACTCTGCCCTGTTGAGACCACAGCTGGAGTCTTGTGTCCAGTTCTGGGACCCTCAGTTCCAGGAGGACACAGAGCTGCTGGAGAGAGCCCAGCGCAGAGCCACAGGGATGATGGAAGGAGGGGGGCATCTCCCTGCTGAGGAAAGGCTGAGGGAGCTGGGGCTCTGGAGCTTGGAGAGGAGGAGACTCATTAATGTCTATAAATATGTGAAGGGTGGGTGTCAGGAGGCTGGAGCCAGGCTCTTTTTAATGTCATCCTGTGACAGGACAAGGGGCAGTGGGTGTGAGCTGGAACAGAGGAGGTTATATATGAATGTGAGAATGAACTTCTTCCCAGTGAGGGTGATGGATACAGACCTTTCCCCCTGCTGTGGGTGGCTCTCCCACATCTCATTCACAGGGCTCTGGCAGCTCAAGGGTGAAGTAGATTCCCTTCCTACCTTTGCTGTGTCGAGCTGCCAGTGATTTGGTTGTTGAGCTGCACTTTGGCTGCCTATGAAAGGAGCAAAACCTCTCAAGTGACTTTCAGAGACACCTGGTTCCACCGAGCGCGATGTTTCCCTGTCCTAGTGAGTTAGCAGCCAAAACTCTGAGGAACTGGGTTAGAAGCAAGATATAACACAGAATGCAAAGCTCTCTAGACAGTAAGTCAAGGGTGCAGCTGGAATGCTGTTTAATTACTGACTGGATTGCTGGAGGGGTTTCCGTTATCAGAGATAATTGCCTGAATAATCATCACACGTAGGGCAGAGGTCTCGGATTGCTGCTTCCTCCTCCTTGTCTCCATAGCAGAGAGTCAGTGTGGTGGAGCCTTGTGGAAAACCTGCTCACAGCTTCCTCCTATCCCCATGTCAGAGATGCTCGTGAGCCTCTCAGCTATTTCAGGAGACAGCGTCTTGGCTTCTTCTCTACCAACAGCGTGTTCCCAGAGTCTCTGTTGAGCTCAGGGTGCTGCAAACACAAGAATCTTCCCTTCCTTTGCTTAACGAGTGCTGGTGTGGAATAGTCCCCCAAAAGCACTGGCACAGGCTGTCTTGCCTGGAAGCTTTCAAACTGAGCTGGAAAGGCTCTGCCCACTCACTGATGGCAGAGCCTGGGCTTAGCAGAACCCACAGAGTGGTGGCTCCAAACTTCACATCCATCTCTACCCTCTGCAGTAGTGACCATGGCCACTGAACATTTAATGCTGTAGTCACTGGGGGGACTGGACTAGCTGATCTTTTGAGGTCCCTCCCAATCCCTAGTCTTCTGCGATTCTGTTTTATTTTGATAGAATTTATAAAACATCAGGAAGTGGAACTTAACAAAGAGCCAAGTTATTCCTGGCTGTGTTTTTCCAGTAGGCTGGGTATCAGCTCCAGGAGGCCTGAAGCCTTTTTCTTTAAAGGAGAGTGTTCCCACCCTTGTTGAAGATGAAGATCCAAGGTGAGGGGTTTGCTCTGAGCTGCCAACCCTTCCCCGTCCCATTTCAGTTAAAGGATTCCTGTAGCTCAGACGGGTAAATCTCTGCCTGTAGCCACCCATGTTTGCCAAACCCAGACTATGTGAGCTGAGTCTTTATCTTCTCTGGAGATGTTTAAAACCTACCTGGACATGTTCCTGTGCAACTTGGTCTAGGTGATCCTGCTCTGGCAGGGGGATTGGACTGGATGATCTTTCGAGGTCCCTTCCAGTCCCTGATGTTCTGTGATTCTGTGTTCAGGACAACGTCCGTAAAGAGCACAGCATGGCTGAAGATCAGCCTTCTCTCTTGTTGTTGGTGCTGGGCAGTAGCGTGGAACAGGCTGGAAGGGCAGCCCGAGGCAGCCTGCAGTTCCAGTGCCTAACTTCTGCAGCCAGTTTATGGTTAACCCAGCTGCTACCCTCTCAGTTCAGGACCTTCCAGGCCTGCTACTTCCTGCACAGTAGGAAGATTCATCCATGGAAACCTCCACAGCAACACAGAGTCCTTTGCTTACACTGCTTCACCTAGAAGCAAGTTCTGCTTAAAAAAAACCCCCCCGATAACCAGGTGTGAGTGAGGAAAGCTGCACAGACCCTCCTAAATGCCAAACCCTATTCTCATCTAATGTCTGTATTGTCTCCCGTAGGACAAGAAGCTGATCAAAGCTCTCTTTGATGTACTGGCACACCCACAGAACTATTTCAAGTACACAGCACAAGAGTCTAAAGAGATGTTTCCGAGATCATTTATAAAGCTACTGCGATCCAAAGTTTCCAGATTTCTACGACCATACAAATAGTTTCGTGGGGTTACTCTGCATTCTGGTCAAATCCTGTCCTTCCTCCATCCTAGAAACATTTGCTAATGGGAAGACTCTTTTCTTTGCAGTCTCTGTTCTCGGTTGTATATTGAAGAAGCCCCATCATGTTTATAATCTCGAGAAGCTCATGTTTTGAATGGAATTTTTACTACAAGAAGATTGTGCATCTCCCCCGAGTGTCTCTAGCTGAAGATCCAAGTCTGTACCTGCACTAGTGTGTTCTTCACCTGCCGTCTGAAATCACCTTCTGTAGAACATATCCTTCCTAGCTTCTTATTTTTCATCGATGGTAACTCTCATCAAAGCGAAGAAGGAATCTCTTCAGATCTGATTAAAACTACCTCCGGATGATGAATTTTGTTGTGGAAAGATGTGTTATAAATAATACTGGGATGCTGAATTGCACTTGACGCTTCTATTTGAATATTTAGAAGGAAGCAAAACCATCTGAAATTGTGTTGTTTCACTTTTGTGGCTTTAGTGGAACCTCTGCCCAAGTAGAGTGACAGTTGGACTTGATGATCATGGGGGGGCTCTTCCACCCTTAATGACTCAAACTTGAAGAGGGGAGCTTGAGGTTGGACAAGAGGAACAAATGACTCAAATGAGGACTCAAATGAGCAGAGGGCTGGAGCACCTCCCCTCGGAGGACAGGCTGAGCAAGTTGAGGGTGTTCAGCCTGGAGTAGAGGAGGCTCCCAGGTGACCTTCTAGCAGCTTTCCCATCTCTGAAGGAAGAGGGCTACAAGAAAGCTGGGGGAGGGCTTTTGACACGGGTGGTAGCGAGAGGACAAGGGGAAAGGGTTCGAGACTTGAAGAGGGAAGATTGAGGTTGGCCATGAGGAACAAATTCTTTGCTGTGAGGGTGGGGAGATGCTGGAACAGGTTGCCCAAGGCAGTTGTGGCTGCCCCATTGCTGGCAGTGTTGAAGGGCAGGTTGTCTGGGGCCCTGAGTGACCTGCTCTAGTGAAGGTAGACCTGACTGTGCAGGGGGGTTGGAACTGGATGACTTTCAGGTCCCTTCCAACCCTGGCCAGTCTATGATTTTGCAAATTAAAGCAAGAAAGAGGATACAGACAGATGTGACAAAGAGGAAACTGAGCTTGTTTCTGTTTACTGGTTTCTCAGCCTAAACTAAACCATTCAGAGCACTCAAAATGACAACAGTCACGAGATGCTGTAACTAAAACTAACACAGGCTTTCATTCAAAACCCCCCCAAAACCAAGAGAATAGTTACCGTAGCAATTTTCCCCATTTCACAGACGTTTGCTTTCTCATCTTCAAACTCTCTAAAGGCCCTTTCTATACTGGCGATGATTTCTTCATGATCAGCGTAGATACTCGGAAACCCTTTAGGGAAGTAGAAACGTGGAATGTTTATGGACGAAGGGGTACTGCTGGTGGCTTTATTCACAAGCAGAGGAGTGTGAGGGGTAACTGCAGAGCTCAAAGGGGCTGAAGATGGGGTTCCAGGTTTCTTCTCTTGTTTACTTTGAACCTGAAATACAGCAAATAACAAACACTTATTAAAAGCGTGGAGAAAAGAGTTTGTGATCACAGTGAGCAGGGAAAAACAAACAACAATTCATTACAGCACAGGAATAAAAACCCATGGCTTGAGTAGACAATTCAATCCCTGCAATATCAAACATGGCAAGGTCAGGACACGTCACATCAGCTTGCACGTAGTTTCTGTGTATCATGTGTATGTACTGAGCCACAGGCTGAAATGAGGGGGTGAAAGGGGGTTTGTACTCAGCAGAGGCCACACCTTGAGTGCTGAGGTCAGTTTTGGGCACCTCAATTCAAGAAGAACATTCTCCGTGGGTGCAGAAAAGGGCAATGAAGCTGGTGAAGTGCCTAGACAGTTCGGACAAGAAGCAGCTTGCAGAGCTGGGACTGCTTATTCTGAGGAAGAGGAGGCTGAGAGGAGACCTCATCACCCTCTACAACTACCTGAAAGGACACTGCAGAGAGGTGCTGGTGTCTTCTCACAAGTCATTAGTGATAGAACAGTAGAGACCAGCCTCAAGCTGCACCAGGGCAGGGTTGGAACAGGCTGCCCAGAGAGGGAGTTGAGTCACCATCCCTGGAGGTGTTTAAAGGTCATTTAGATGTGGTGCTTAGAGAGCTGGTCTAGTCTGACCTCCAAGGATGGGGGCTCCACCACTGCCCTGGGCAATCCAGTCCAGGCTCTGATCACCCTTTCCATGAGGAAGGGCTTCGTAACATCCAAACTAACCTTCCCCTGGCAGCTTCAGGCTCTGCCCTCTCATCCTGGTGCTGGTTGCCTGGGAGAAGAGCTTGACCCTCACCTGACTGCAACCTCCGTTCAGCAAGTTGGAGAGAGGGAGAAGGTCCACCTTGAGTGTCCTCTTCTCCAGGCTCAACGCCCCCAGCTCCCTCAGCCTCCCCCCTCCAGTCCCTTCCCCAGCCTTGTTGCTCCTCTGCACCCACTCCAGCCCCTTCAACTCCTTCTTCAAGTGAGGGGCCCAGCACTGCCCCCAGTACTCAAGGGGAAGACTCTCCAGTGCCCAGTACAGGGGGAGAATGATGTCCCTAATCCTGCTGGCCACACTATCGCTGATCCAAGGCAGGATGCCATTGGTCTTCTGGGCCCCCTGGCACCCTGCTGGCTCCTGTTCATCCAGTTCTCACCCAGTACTGCCAGGTCCCTCTTTGCCAGTCTGCTCTCCAACCACTCATCCCCCAGTCTGAAGCTGCAGAGGGTTCCTGTGGCCAGGGTGTAGGACCCTGCCCTTGGCCCTGTTAAACCTCATCCCGTTGGCCTCTAACTGTTCACAAGTCGGGCTGGAAGAGTCCTTTTGCAGGAGAAGCACTCAGTGGAGTCACTGAATCAGCACTCGCATCATCTGCTGAAAAACAAGGAGGAAATTTGGAACTGAAACCAGGCCTTTTGCTGCTTGTTTGAAGGCGGTCATTTCCCCCACAACTATCTTGGGGTAGCTCTGCCATCCTGGCACTTCTTTCCCATCTGAATGGCTTAATAAGCGCAGAATTCAGATGCTGGAATGCCAAGGGAGGAGGAATTTCCTGCTCCCCCATGAATACACTTTCCTGGGCAAAGGGGCATCCAATGACAAGACAAGGGGCAGCGGGTGTCTGCTGGAACAGAGGAGGCTCCACATCAGTCTGAGAAGGACCTTCACAGTCAGCGTGATAGAGCCCTGGCAGGGGCTGCCCAGGGAGGTTCTGGAGTCTCCTTCTCTGGCGATGTTTCAAACCCGCCTGTACGCGTTCCTGTGCGACTGGATCTAGGTGGTCCTGCTGTGGCAGGGGGATTGGACTGGATGATCTTTCAAGGTCCCTTCCAGTCCCTAATGTTCTGTG
>JAOXOE010000765.1:15390616-15402122 GCA_028565055.1 Phoeniculus purpureus | reverse complement strand
GTCTCCTTCTCTGGAGACGTTTCAAACCCACCTGGCCATGTTCCTGTGCAACTGGATCTAGGGGATCCTGCTGTGGCGGGGTGATGGGACTGGATGATCTCCCGGGGTCCCTTCCAACCCCTAATGACTGGACCTAGGGGATCCTGCTGCAGCGGGGGGACTGGGCTTGGTTGATCTTTGGAGGTCCCTTCTGGCCCCTGATGTTCTGTGGTTTAGAGGGGGTGGTTTTCCCCACAAACCCGCTAGACCCCCGCAGACTCTGTGCTGTGCAGCTCGTGTCTGCCAGTGCGTACCGCGGTTTGTTCTGCCTTTGCAGTCACCAAGGCTGGGGAAGACCCCTCTGGCCAGCCCGGTTGCCCTGTCCTGCGCCCTCTCCAGCCCCTCCACGTCCTTCCCGGTGCTGCGGTGCCCAGACTGCCCCGCCAGGACGGGAGGTGCAGCCTCACCGAGGGAGAAGAGGCCAACCTGCACCTCACCGCAACCTCCAGAAAACGCCTGCTCTTCACGAGGAGGAAGAACAAACCTCATCGTTTGCTTGCTTGGTGACACCGACTAGTGCCCAGCCCAAGCCCCGCGTGTGTCGAGGTCTCTGTCCCCGTCGGTGCGGCCGCCCAGCGCTGCCCTGAACTCGGGGGCAGCCCGGGAGTGCCTGGGTCGGGGGTTTCCCTCTCTGTGTGTCATCCGGCCTCCTGAATGGAGTGATCAGTGCCTTTATCTCTCCTCCCTTATCTCAATCACTCAGCAGATCGATAGCTCCAACAAAGCCGGCGCTGGCTTTCCCCGGGGGCTCGTTGCCGCTGCGGTTGGGGATGTTGGGGGAGGGTTATCTGCTGGTCCCTGGCAGTCACCAGCCCCTGCAGGTACTGACGGGGCTCGGCAGCCTCCCCTCGGCGCTGCCCTGGCTGATAACAGGACGTGTTTAGCGGGGAACGAGCTCCGCCACCCTTTCTCCTCCCAGCTCGCCCCCGCCGTGGCTCTCGGAGGCTGCGTGGCTGCCAATATCAAGCGGCGGGGGCCTCTCATTGAGATTCCAGCCAGCTCGGGTGTTCTCTCACAGGGGCTCGCATCTGCGGCGCCGTTACAAAGGCTAAGGCAAACGCAGCCCCCAGGTCAGCCCTTCCGCAGCCCTTTGGTACGCGGGGCACCGGGTGAGAGGGTGTCCGGGGCGCTCAAGCCGCAGCCGGGGCTCTGCCGGGCGGCCACCAGCAGCCACCCCCTCGAAGAGGCTGGTGTCTGCGGCACAGTGGTTGCCCCCAGACTTCACAACGGAGTCTGCCCCCGTCTTCTCCTCATGGTTATTCATCATCTAGCTACAGAAAGCGGGCTCGAAGAGAAGCCGAGCACAAGACCCTTCTCCTCTGTCGGTTGGGGTGATGCTCCCAGCTCTCCCTCGTCAGACCCACGCAGCCAGCTTGCAAATCCTAGCGGGCGCCTTGACAGACAGCTCACACGTCAGCTGGGCAAAGAAAGGGCTAGTTAGGGGCTAACTGAACTGCTTCGCTTTCAGCAGTGGCGCTGCCGAGGTGAAAGAGCAGGTCCCGCTCTGCACCCTGCCTTGGGAGTCAGGCTGGGGAGACTGGGAGACCCCAAAGAGAGGCACGGGGTGGTACCTGACGGACATCATTAGTGGTTATAAGTGTGTGGGTGTCAGGAGGATGGAGCCAGGCTCTGCTCAGGGGCACCCCGTGACAGGACAAGAGGCAGCGGGTGTGAGCTGGAGCAGAGGAGGTTCCCCATCAGTGTGAGAAGGACCTTCTTGGCAGTGAGGGTGCCAGAGCCCTGGCAGGGGCTGTCCAGATATGTTGTGGAGTCTCCTTCTCTGGAGATGTTTCAAGCCCTCCTGGCCATGTTCCTGTGTGACTGGATCTAGGGGACCCTGCTGTGGCAGAGGGTTGGACTGGATGATCCTCTTGTAGCTCACAGCCATCACCCCTTGTCCTGCCCCACACCCCCGACCCATCCATCTCTTCCGTGCCCGTCCAAGCGCAGCCCGCGGCGCCGCGCGGCAGAGGCTGCCTTGGTTTAATTACAGCAGTGATCAGGGATTCATAGCCTGTGGTCTCCCAAGAGCTGCTGCCCCAGCCAAGCTGGAGAAAGTCAGTGAGAGGTACCTGAGCTGCATTAAAGACGGCAGCTCCTCCCAGGGCTGCTTTGCGGCCATGGGCTTGTGGGGAGAAGGGGAACAGGACGTGACTGTGTGCTGCGAGGAACCTGCAACCCCCAGTGCCCTCTGCCTGCACCTTCGCAGCCGCCCCAGCCCCTGCTGAGCAGAGGAAATGGGATCAGGTTGTGCCAGGGCAGGGTCAGAGTGGATCCTAGGGAAAACCTCTTCCCAGAAAGAGTGGGGAGGGCTTGGAACAGGCTGCCTGGAGAGGGGATGGAGGCACCATCCCTGGAGGGGTTCAACAACCAGGCAGCTGGGGTGTTTGAGGAGATGGGTAGCAGTTGGGGGTTGTAGGGAGATGGTTGGACTTGATGGTCTTGAAGGACTTTTCCAACCCTGATGATTCTGTGATTCCAGGGGTCTTCAGAAACATCACAGTGGAGAAAAGGAGGCTGACAGGAGACCCTCCTCCTCTCTACAATTACCTGATGGGAGGTTGGAATGAGGAGGGAGTTGGACTCTTCTTCCTAGTAGCAAGCCATAGGACCTGAGGAAATGCTCAGAGGGCTGGAGCAGCTCCCTTCAGAGGACAGGCTGAGCAGGCTGGGGCTGCTCAGCCTGGAGAAGAGAAGGCTCCCAGGTGACCTTCAATCATCTTTCCAATAGCTGAAGGGGGCTACAAGAAAGCTGACGGAGGGCTTTTGACAGCGGTGGTAGCGAGAAGACTGGGGGAAAGGGTTCCAGGCTTGAAGAAGAGAGACTGAGGTTGGGGATGAGGAACCATGAGGGTGCTGAGATGCTGGAACAGGTTGCCCCAGGCAGTTGTGGCTGCCCCATCCCTGGCAGTGTTGAAGGCCAGGTTGACTGGGGCCCTGAGTGACCTGCTCTGGTGAAGGTGCCCCTGCCTGTGCACAGGGGTTGGAGGTGGGTGATCTTTAAGGTCCCTTCCAACCCTGGCCATTCTATGGCTGCAAGTTGTGCCAGGGAGGATTAAGCTGGATATCAGGAAGAATTTCTATGCTGAAAGGGTTATGAGACACTGGAACCAGCTGCCCAGGGCAGTGATGGAGTCCCTGTGTCTGGGGGGATTTACAGGACTTGCAGATGTGGTGATGAGGAGCAGAAGTTGGGGTGACCTGGCAGCGCTGGGTGAACAGTTGGACTTAGAATCATAGAATCATCAGGGATTGGAAGGGATCTCAAAAGATCATCCAGTCCAATGCCCCTGCCAGAACAGGATCCCCTAGATCCAGTCATTAGGGATTGGAAGGGACCTCCAAAGATCATCCAGTCCAGTGCCCCTGCCAGAGCAGGACCACCCAGACCAAGTCACACAGGACTTGATAATCTTAAAGGTCTCTTCCAACCCAGGAGACTCTGGCTGTGTAAAGGCTTCAGTTTAAATTAGCAGACGGGTCCCAGCGATGCAGCCCCGGTGCCACCTGCCAGTTCCCAGTGTCCCCATGAATTCTGATGCTCCCTGACCCTGGGTAGGGGGAGCCTCTCACATAGTGACACAGTCACGAGATGGTTTTAATTCTCAGCTCAGAGTCACCAGCACCTCGTGCACGGGCTCCCGCGACTGTGTTTTGCCCCTGCAGGGGAACGGTCCAAGCTCTGCTGGCTGTTGCCTTGTGCAAAGCTCCCATCACCGACCCCGTTCCAGGGCTACAAGTCTCAGGGTCTGCAGAGCCAAGTGTGAGAAGGGTTCAGCCAGCTCGTGCTCCAGTGAAGTCCCTCCAAAGCTGCCTCTCCGGATGGAGATGCCTTAGATCCCATAAATTCCACTTCCTCAGTGGGATGAGTGAGCGGCAGGTGCAGTCGCCGAGGACAGGGGGTCTGTGTTGGCTGACAGAGGGGGTCTGCAGGCTCTGAGCTGTGTTGCTCAGCTCCTCACTGCAGACAGTGACTCCCCTCAGACGTGATGAAGAACCGCCTGATTTTGGTTTAGGGCCATAAAGCCCAAGGTGAAGATCCTTGCTCTTGGAGCTTGAAGTCATTAGAGCGTTTGCCCAGTTTCTGACATCAAAATGGATCTCCTGGCTCTTCCCCACCTCGATGTGATGGGCAGGATGACAGAGGCAGCTCCAGTTCTCCACCCTGAGCCGGTGCCAACGTCGTGGTGGGAAGGGTGGGGGAAATGGTGATGGCACTGTGCACAGCCCAGCGGCTCGAGGCTGCTGTTCCTGCAATGGTTTGTGTCACTGAGACCCCATTGACTGCACTGGGGTCACGGAATCACTTCCAGCAGGAAGCGATCGAGACCCGGTGGCTCAATGGAGCCGCTTGTGAGGGGGAAGCAATAAACCGGTGCTGACCCTGTGCTGAGTGACCGGCTGTTCGCAAGGGCTGCTGGCTGGTCCCGCTCTGGCAGGGGGATTGGGCTGGATGATCTCTCGAGGTCCCTTCCCATCCCTAATGACTGGATCTAGGGGATCCTGCTGTGGCGGGGGGGTTGGACTGGATGATCTTTGGAGGTCCTTTCCAATCCCTGATGCTCTGTGATTGTGTGAATTGTAGAATCCTGCTTTGCTCTCCTGGGGATCCCAGCTCAGCTGTTGCATTTGGAGAGAAGACTGGGTTTTGACTTTCAAGGGTGTTTCCTGATGGTATTTCCCTCTGCTGACCCTTCCATCCCTGCTGCTGCTGCAGCACCCCCTGGGATGCCCTGCAGGATGTTGAGGACGAGTCACTGTGAGGTTCTAAAGGACCCTGCAGCCAGGTTGCCCCAGGCAGTTGTGGCTGCCCCATCCCTGGCAGTGTTGGAGGCCAGGTTGGCTGGTGCCCTGAGCAACCTGCTCTGGTGAAGGTGCCCCTGCTCGTGCAGGGGGTTGGAGCTGGGTGATCTTTAAGGTCCCTTCCAACCCTGGCCATTCTGTGATTCTATGACTCCATGGTCACAGGCATCCCCCAAGTTAGCCATGAAAAAGGTGAGTTTCTATCCTGCAGTTGTAGTCCACAACTCCCCTGGGCAGCCTGTTCCAGTGCTCCATCACCCTCACTGGGAAGAAGGTCCTTCTGATATTTATATGGAACCCCCTATGTTCCAGCTCACACCCATTGCCCCTCACACCCCATCAGCATTTGATGGACGTGGATGTTCCCGTGTTCCCCCAGGAGTGGATGGAATGACCCCCATTGAAGGACTTTCCCACTAGTTCCAGGGTCATTTTGATGGCTGCAGGATGTTCTGTGCTGCTGCAGAAGCAGCTGCTGCCCCCAGCACCCTGCTCGTGGCATCCACGGTCCTTGGTGTCTCGGCCACTGCCCCACTAAGGGAAGTGAGTAGCTTCCTCACTGGGTTGCCTTGTCTTTATAGGTTAAAGCTCAGGGAGGACATCACCCCCTCATTGGGATGAGCTGGGTTGGAAGGGACCTTTAAAGGTCAGATGGTGCAACCCCCCTGCAGCAAGCAGGGACATCTCCAACCAGATCAGGTTGCGGGGATGAGATGCCTGGACAAACCTGACCTGTGTGAACCCTCATGAGCTTCCAAGATTGCCCTGGCCCCAGTGCAGGACAATCCCAGCCCGGGCTGGGAGGTGGTGGGAGCCCTGTGGAGAAGGATACTGAGTGGACATGAGCCCACCAGTACTGGGGTGTACTGGTGGGTGTGAGCCAGAAAGGCTCAGCCCCATCCAAGCTGGTGCTGTCTCCTTGCTGTGCACGGCACAACCACTCTTGGAGGGGCTGCTTGAGCTCCCATCACATTTGCACAGTTAGGAGCCCTTGGGGCAGCAGAGGTAGCCGCAGGGTGCAACACCTGGTCCAAGGATGGCTGAGCCAGAGTCAGCCACCAGCCAGGACCCCAACCATGGGCTACCACTCCTTGCTGTCCCCCCTCGACCCTGCACCCCAACACGGGGCAGGTTATTTGTTCAATGTGGGATTTTTGCACTTGTGCAGAGCCCAGAGCCTAGGGCGAGGGGTCACCCCGTGTTTGCAGCCTGGCTTGCACCCACCTCTGCCACTGAGGCTGTGAGGGGAGTCCTGACTCTCAGCCTGAGACCCAGATGTTGCTCCCAGGAGGAGAAAAGCTGGTTTGTGCTACCATCAGTGGTGCCTTTGTGTGGGGATCCCAGCCACGGGATCAGCAACCCCCCGGCCCCAATGCCAGTCCTCGCTGGGTCGCTGAGAGAGCAAAGGGGCTCCTGCAGCAGGAGAGCTGCTTCTTTAAGGTCTGGGCTGCTCGTAAAGTCACAAATAGAGCTGTGGGGTGCGACAGGAAACCTTAACTGTGTGGATCCCCTTCCCTGCACCGTCTGCTCGGCTCGGCCCTCGCAGCGCCGGCCGTTACTGGAGACTCCCTGGCAGGGAGCTGATACGGGGCGATGCGTAAACAGGGCTGACTTCAAATGCTCCGCGCGTGCCCAGCGCCCAAACACGGGGCCCCTGAGGACACCCTCGGCTCCTACTCCGGGAGCAGGGGTTGGCTCTGTAGGGGCAAAAGAGGAAAATCGAGGGGGATGTCGGGGAAAGGTTGCCCTCGGCCACTTGCCCTTGGCTTTCCCAGTGAGCAGCTCTTGCTCTGACAGGTCAGCATGAGCCAGACCTCATGGCACAGAGATGCCCTCCCTGTGCTGCCCTCCCTAAGCGATGCTTGTTGTAGGGGGACTGGACTAGGTGACCCTCAGAGGTCCCTTCCAACCCTATTCTGTGCTTCTTGTTGTAGGGGGACTGGACTAGGTGACCCTCGGAAGTCCCTTCCAACCCTATGGTTCTGTGATATGAAGGGCTAGAACTGGGGATGGCAGAGTGTTCCCATCCTGTGTCATCAGACATCCCCTTGCACAGCCTCTCTGCAAAAGGAGAGGGTTTTTCTCTGTGCTCTCAGTGTCAGAGCAGCACAGGGGCTGGCAGCAGGGTCTCGGTTGTCCCCAGCAACCCCACCGTGACCGACAAGCTGAGGCTGCAGCCCATGTCTTCTCCTGGCAGGACATCTCCTACAGGAATGCCCGAGAGGGAATGCCCTGGCACTTGTCCCTCCTAGGAGTCACCCAGAGGCAAGAGGGCTGTGGGGTGGGAACCCTGCGCTGGCCTGTGCCCAGCCTGATAGCCCAGAGCTCCCTTATCCCCCTCTGCAGTCCCTTGTTGTTTCTGCCAGGAACTGCTTCAGCAGTCAAACACAACTTGAAAACCACAGAGCTGAGACTGTGAAGCTGAGGTGAAGGCGGAGAAGGGGGTGTTTTGGAGGGTGTCCGCAATGTTCTGCACCCAGAGGTGCCCCCATGAGCCAAGGGCTGTGGCTGGAGCTGGTGCTGAGCTGCCTGACCCTGCCTGGGGCTGTGGCCACCACGCAGCCCCCATCCAGCTGGGGGAAGGCAGAGCAGCTGCTGGCAGCCCTGGGGGTGCAGTAGCTGGATCCCAGAGCTGGTCACAGCGTCTGTCAGCTGCAGATAACTGGGTCTGTGTCACCCTGCAGCCCTGCACCCTAAACTGCCATGTAGGTGTGAGCTCCCTGCTCCTGCAAGCCCTTCCAGGGATCATGGAGTTGCTTTCGCTTGGAAAAGACCTTCAGGCTCATAGAGACCAACCCTGACCCCAGCTGTCCTATCCCACCCCCTAAACCCTGTCCCTGAGCTCCAGCTCCCCACAACTGTGAAGCACGGCCAGGGATGGCCATTCAAGCCCCTCCCTGGGCAGCCTGTTCCAAGGGCTGAGGACCCTTCCCGGGAAGAAGTTTCTCCTCATGGCCAACCTCAACCTGCCCTGGGGCAGCTTGAGGCCGTTTCCTATGGTCCTGTCCCTTGGGAGACCAACCCCCACCTCTCTGCACCCCCCTGTCAGCACTAAGGTCTCCCCTCAGCCTCCTTCTCTCCAGCCTAACCAGCCCCAGCTCCCTCCGCTGCTCCTCACAGGGTTTGTGCTCCAGACCCTTCCCCAGCCCAGTTGCCCTTCTCTGGACCCTCTCCAGCTTCTCAGTACCTTTCTGACGTGGAGGTGGACATCTCCCCATCCCTCATCTCCCTGTAGCTCGTGGTTAGGGTGCTGTTGGCATCTGCAGGGTCTGACAAGGGCCAGCACGTTCTCCCCTCCCCAAGCCACCCACCCCGCGTTGTGACCTCTCCGTGTCCCTGCAGAGTTGGCCGTCTCGCTCGTGGAGAAGATGCAGGCTCAGGAGATCCTGCGGAGCCTGCGGCTCCCGGAGTTCGATGACCTCAGCCAGTTCTTCCGCAACCTGCCGGCCACGGCGCTGGTCGGCATCGGTGCCTTCGCCGCCGTCGTCGCCTACTGGTTCGCCAGCCGGCCCCGGGCTGTGAAGCCACCCTGCGACCTGCGGATGCAGTCGGAGGAGGTCGAGGTGAGCCCAGGAACACCCCAGCGTGAGATGCTGGGTTTAATGGGAGGTCTGAGAGGCTGGGAACGACCTTGGGGGATGCCAAGAGGTGCTTTTGTTCCCAAGCTCAGCCTCCTGTAGGTCACGTAAAGCAGTGCCAGGGGTCCCGTTGCTCCTCAATTCTCCTCCTTCTGTAAACAGCCCATTAATGTCTCGCAGGAGAAACCACTGAAGGGCAGCAGCTGACACCATCCCATCAGGGGGCACCTCTCTGTGCCCCTCAGGAGGCTGCAAACTCCATAAGAGTAGGGAAGCACCAACCACCTCCTGTAGCAACGAGCCCAGGTCAAGTGCTCCTCTCTGGGCTGGTGGTTCTCCATGGTGCCAGGGTCCTCTCCCATCCCTTTGGGTGTCGGGCAGGATCACGGTGGTGGCTGCGGTGGTTTCGTCTGCATTTGGGGAATGAACTGCTTTGGGGGTTGGGGTTTCCTCGTGTCACCTGTAGGGTGGTGCTGTCATGTCCCATTGGAGCTCAGAGCAGCCTTCCAGTGTCTGAAGGGGCTCCAGGAAAGACTGGGAGGGACTTTTTCTGAGGGGCTCTGGCAATAGGACAAGGTGGGGCAGGTTCAAGCTGAAAGAGGGGAGGTTGAGGTGAGATCAGAGGCAGAATCAGAATGCTGAGGGCACAGGAACAGGCTGCCCAGGGAGGCTGTGGCTGCTCCATCATCCCCAAGGCCAGGTTGGATGGGGCTGTGGGCACCCAGCTCTGGTGAGAGGTGCCGCTGCCCCACCGGCCGAGCTCTGAGCTCCCGTCCAGCCCAACCCACTGATCTCTGACGTGGTCATGCAGGGTCTGGCCGGGGCGCGCCGGTCGGTGATCGGGGACAGCCCGCAGCTGCTGACGCACTACTACGACGACGCCAGGACCATGTACGAGGTCTTCAGGAGAGGATTCGGCATCTCCGGTGAGAGCCTGGGAGCAGAGCTGGTGAGAGGTGGGAGAACCAGAGTCCCAAGCACTGCGGGAGGCTTCAGGAAGCCCAGAGGGTGCAGCTGGCAGACTCAGAGGCCAAAGGGACGTGGGAGGCTGAGCAAGTAGACACCTCTGGAGCACTGGAGGGTGTCTTTAGGGCTACTACTTGCCGCGTGCGTTACGGTGCCTTTCGTGCCGCTGAATGTTACCCTGCAGAGCCTTGGCACCACGAGGTCTTTTTGCAGTCGCTGGCAGCAGCTGAACATCCTGGATCCTGCAGCATCAGCAGAGCTCATCACACGTTATTCATATCCAGAGCATCTCGGAGTACATCACGCGGGGCTGAGGCGGGCAGAGGGCTGTGGAGCTCTGCAGAGCTCTCCCTCTGCTGCAGATGCCGATGCTTATCCCTGCTTGCTGCTGCCTTTCCATCAGCCACTCATCCCTTGACTCCACAGCAGGGCAGGGTGAGGACTGTGGCAGAAGCTCTTAGGAGAGAGCAGGGTCCACCTCCCTCACCGCCAGGGTCGATGGCAGCATCAAGGAGCTCTCACGCATCTCGAGGCAGCTTTTCCCCCTCCAGAAAGCCGCGATGATGGTCCCCTGCTCTCCCATAGCTCCTTCTGTGCCTGCTGCTCAGGATCTCCTGCCTCGTGAAGCCATAGTCAGAGTTCTCAGGGTTGGTACCACCAAAAGCAAAGCCTCAATGGCACTGCAGATGTACCACAGGGGTAAACCCTTCTCTCAAGTAGAAGTGCAGAGGGATGGATCTAGCACAGAGAGAAAATCAATTCAACATCTCCAACGAGGCTGTTTGGGGGTGATCTCTCCCCTCTGTGGCTCCGTGAAGAGGGGTGAAGTGATGGTTTGGGTGATCCCAGCAGCCCGGTCCCCTGTTAGCTGCACTTGGGTGTCTAATTCAAGTAGGTTCGCGGCGAGTTGATGGCTGGACTCGCTCTCTGAGGGCTCCACCGCATCTCCTGGTGCTGCCCCCGTAACGCTGACGTCTCTGCTTGTGTCTTCCAGAAAACGGCCCCTGCCTGGGCTTCAGGAAGCCCAAGCAGCCCTACCAGTGGCTGTCCTACAAGGAGGTGAGCAGAGTCCTCTCCCCCAGTGCTCTCACAGAATAGGGGGGTGGTTGGAAGGGACCTCTGAAGATCAGCTAGTCCAAACCCCTCTGCTAGAGCAGGACCACCTAGGGTAGGTCACTTGCCCTGCCTGGCAGAGGAACAGGGTGTCCAGGTGCCCACACTGGACCACTGGTGTCAACACCCCACCAGTTCGCCCAGCTGGTCCTGTCCCAGTGCTGTACAGGTGTGTTAGCTTCCAGGAACTGGGTTAACACCATCAACCTGCTCTTGGCAGTGGCACTGACACGCTCCAAAGCCACTGAGCATTGGCAACCAGAGGTCAATCGCTAGTCAACTACCAGTGGCCCACGGTAGCATCAAACATTGGGCTTTTATATAGAGGTTTGGGAGCCTCCCTGTACAAGCTAAGGCTGTGCTTCCTATGGAACCACTGTGGAACCAGGTCACTGGGCAGAGGCCAATGGCATGAGGTTCAACAGGGCCAAGGGCAGGGTCCTTGGCCACAAGAACCCCCTGCAGCTACAGGCTGGGGGATGAGGGGCTGGAGAGCAGCCTGGCAGAGAGGGACCTGGCAGTGCTGGGTGACAACCGGCTGAACAGGAGCCAACAGGATGCCCAGGTGGCCCAGAAGGGCAGTGGCATCCTGGCTTGGATCACCAATGGTGTGGCCAGCAGGGCTAGGGATGTAGTTCTCTCCTGGACTGGGCACTGAGGAGACCTCCCCTCGAGTACTGGGGGCAGTGCTGGGCCCCTCACTTCAAGAAAGAGATGGAGGGGCTGGAGCTGGTCCAGAGGAGCAACGAGGCTGGAGAAGGGACTGGAGGGAAAGGCT
Organism: Phoeniculus purpureus; assembly: GCA_028565055.1. Taxonomy (NCBI): domain Eukaryota; kingdom Metazoa; phylum Chordata; class Aves; order Bucerotiformes; family Phoeniculidae; genus Phoeniculus; species Phoeniculus purpureus. The sequence goes on along the minus strand of JAOXOE010000765.1, from coordinate 15,390,845 downwards.
GATGGGGAGAGGCTGAGGGAGATGGGGGTGCTTAGCCTGGAGAAGAGGAGGCTCAGAGGGGACCTTCTCCCTCTCTCCAGCTTCCTGAAGGGAGGTTGTGGTCATGTGGGGGTCAGGCTCTTCTCCCAGGCACCCAGTGCCAGGATGAGAGGGCAGGGCCTGAAGCTGCCAGGGGAGGGTTAGGTTGGATGTTAGGAAGCCCTTCCTCTTGGAAAGGGTGATCAGAGCC
>JAOXOE010000765.1:15287502-15300828 GCA_028565055.1 Phoeniculus purpureus | reverse complement strand
TGGCCATCAGGAAGAAATTCTTCCTGGAGAGAGTGGTCAGGGACTGGGCTGGGCTGCCCAGGGTGGGGGTTGAGTCCACATTGCTGGATGAGTTTAGAAGTCGCATAAATGTAGAGTTGGGGGATGTGGTTTAGAGGTGACCTTGTAGAGTGGGGTTGGTGGTTGGACTTGATGATCCCAGGGCTCTTTTCCAACCTGGATGATTCTGAGTTTTTTACCACTAGTTGGAGAGCAGAAGATGGATGTGGTAAGTCCTGTGAGAAAACCTGCAGGCTCTTAGTCTGGAAGTGATGGTAGCAATTACTGCCTCATGATAGCAGCTGCTCAAGGGGAACGAGAAATGGGAGCTGCTGTTAGTGTCTGTGTTCATCAACTAGTATTTCATTCCTTAATGATCTTGGGCTTTGTTATGGTTCCTCCTGCCCTGGCATGCAGCACAACCCAGCTGCCCCCTGTAAAACACAGAATGACTGTGAAATCCTTCATCTAACTCTGCTTCTTCATTTGTTTTTAGCCAGAGCCGCCACCAACAAACAAGTGGCAGCTGGACAACTGGTTGAACAAAGTTAACTCACACAAAGTGTCACCAGCCTCTTCCGTGGACAGCAATATCCCATCCTCGCAAGGCTACAAAAAAGAGGGCCGGGAACCGGGGATGGGGAGCGGGTACGCGGATCAAAGTGGATCCAAGGATTCCATTTCTTCTACACCAGGGCGAGATTCCAAACCCTCCCAGAAGGGCTCGGAGAGCAGTCGCGGCAGGCAGAAATCGCCTGCCCAGAGCGATAGCTCAACGCAGAGGAGGACTGTAGGTAAAAAGCAGCCCAAGAAAGCAGAGAAGACGTCCATGGAGGAGCCTAGAGGAGGTCTGAAGATCGAAAGCGAAACCCCAGTAGACATGGCCACCAATATCCCTTCCAACAGGCATAAGGCAGCCACCAAAGGCTCCAGAAAACCCAGTATCAAGAAAGAGCCCAAATCTTCCCCTCGGCCTACAACAGAGAAGAAGAAATACAAAGCTTCGAGCAAATCTGCCCAGAAATCCAGGGAATTCATAGAAACAGATACCTCATCCTCTGATTCAGATGAAAACGAGAGCCTGCCTCCCTCATCCCAAACACCCAAATACTCTGAGAGCAATAGGACTCCTGTTAAATCTTCCATGGAGGAGGATGACAGCTTTTTTCGGCAACGAATGTTCTCTCCTATGGAAGAGAAAGAGCTTCTTTCACCACTCAGTGATCCTGATGAAAGGTACCCACTTATTGTGAAGATTGACCTGAGCCTCTTATCCAGAATACCGGGGAAGCCTTACAAGGATGCCGACGCTCCCAAAGCGGAGAAGAAGAACGTGCCGGAGAAGCACACGAGGGAATCCCAGAAGCAGCCCTCTGACAAAAGTTCCACGAAGGGCAAAAGGAAACATAAGCAGGTGATGGCTTGGTGGAGGGAGCGCGACCTGTTAGCTCAGCCCTGCAGTGGTGTCTTGTGCAGCCCAGCAGCCCAACCCATGCCCCATCCCAGTGATTTAAGGGGTGCCTGTGTAATGCACATGGAACATCCCTTTCACTTTGGGATTACATTTACATAAAATCCTGGTCTTGAACATCTCTAACTTGCTTTAATGGACTGCAAGGCTTTTACCTTCTTCTGACATTCCTGAGACACCTCTGTTGGGCTCCACAAATGCAGTCAGTCTCCTGATCTCTGACTGAAGGCTTTGGTAGATTTTTCTAGTGTTTCCAACATAAACTGAACAACTTAGCTGCTCCTTCTTCAGTGCACGGTGGTAACTCAGAAGCCAGACTTCGTTTTCTTTATGTTCCAGTATCAGGGTCTGGTCAGTTGACCCAGTCGATGGTGTAGGGTGTGTTTTTGTGGTCTGAAAACTGCACAGCACCTGCTGGCCGCAGCCCCTTGATGCGAGACACGGCCGCTCTCGGGGGTGCTGTAAGCGTGGGCACGTGCCTAGATGTATTTCTTGTTTGCTTTGTGCAGAATGAGGACGAAAACAGAGCCAGTGAGAGCAAGAAAACAAAACTGGAAGAAAAAGCTCCATCAGGACACAAGACTTCCAGCAGCAGGGAGTGAGTATCTCGGCTGTGCTTGCAGCACTGAAGGGCTGGGGTGATGGAGGAGAAGATGGGTGCTGGTCTTCTCCAACCCCACGAGTGTTTCCCCATTGTGGGGAACCAATGGGTGAAATTCCAGGGTTTCTCACCATTCAAACAGATTTATTTCAGAGTTTCTGTTGGTCATGGAAGTCAGTCTCCACCAACTGCTGAAACCATTGTCTGAGGACTATTATTTCACTCAACAGAGGTAACCCCTCATGTGAAGGGTTGGTGTGTGGTGCCACATGTGCTGCCTGGTTTTCCTCTGATGCACTGAGGGATTTGGGTCTGATTTAGAGATGAAGTGTGCCCCTGGCTTGCTGACCTTGTGCAGGTCTGTGCTTTTAAGCCAACCCCACCTGCAGGCTCTCTGTTTAGCAAGTGTGTAAACTGTGAGTAGATTACTTCACTGGCGATCGTCTGGGAAGCTGATGACGGGGATTTGGTCCATGGATTTAGCCCGATAGATTAGCTAGAGAAGAGTGTAAGATGAGATTTAACAGGGCCAAGGGCAGGGTCCTACACTTTGGCCACAAGAAACCCCTGCAGCTACAAACTGAGGGATGAGTGGCTGCAGAGCAGCCGGGCAGAGAGGGACCTGCCAGTGCTGGGTGTCAACCAGCTGAACAGGAGCCAGCAGGGTGTCCAGGTGGCCCAGAAGACTAATGGCATCCTGGCTTGGATCAGCACTAGTGTGGCCAGCAGGGCTGGAGATGTAATTCTCCCCCTGTACTGGGCACTGGGTAGGCCTCCCCTTGAGTACTGGGGGCAGTGCTGAGCCCCTCACTTCAGGAAAGAGATGGAGGGGCTGGAGGGGATCCAGAGGAGCAACGAGGCTGGGGAAGGGACTGGAGGGAGAGGCTGAGGGAGCTGGGCATGTTGAGCCTGGAGAAGAGGAGACTCAGGGGGGACCTTCTCCCTCTCTCCAACTCCCTGAAGGGGCGTTGTAGTCAGGTGGGGGTCAGGCTCTTCTCCCAGGCAACCAGTGCCAGGACAGGAGGGCAGGGTCTGAAGCTGCATCAGGGGAGCGTTAGGTTGGATGTCAGGAAGCCCTTCCTCATGGCAAGGGTGCTCAGAGCCTGGACTGGACTGCCCAGGGCAGTGATGGAGTCTTCATCGCTGGAGGTGTTGAGGGACAGACTGGCTGTGGCCCTGAGTGCCCTGGTCTGGCCACTGGGGTGATGTTAGGTCCTGGGCTGGGCTAGCTGAGCTCAGAGGGCTTCTCCAGCCTCAACCCTTCTGTGATTCTGTCAGTGATACAGAGCAAAGCAAGACAGAACTAGTAGAGGAATCGCAGTGTTATTTCAGTAACTTTTCCCTGCTCTTTATGTTCACTCTTATACTTGTGTTTATGTCTTGGTCAGGATTAATCCACAGGAAAGAGTAACTTTACTTTCTTTCCACTGCCTTTTAAAACTCTGCCATTTCACATCAAGCAGCTGAGCTCTGCTACAATTACATCATGGAAAAGAGTTCTGCTGCAGCACATCAGGCTCTGGACACCTCGTTTTCCCAGTTGGAATTAAACAGTGTCTTCCTGGTGGTTAGGGAACAGCTGCACAGTGAAGAGATGCAGCTTCTCTAGCTCAATGGTGCTTTATTTTCCCCTATTATTGCTTATATTTCCTTGATTGCCAGGGCAGTCACCCAGAGGACACGGAGTTAAATGAAACTATAGGATTTTCCAGGCACAATGTGTAGAAATCATTATTATGGGAAGCCAGGAGTAGCCAGCAGTACCCCTCAGCAGCCAAGCTAAGAGTTTACCGAAGGATTCTGATGGAAAATCTTCCCAGCTTCCTGGGCTCCAGAGGTGATTTATCTGGCCCATCTTTATTTGTGAGCTCCTGGGCTGCAGCAGACAGGCCGGCGCTAAGGTTGGCATTAATTCCTCACGCTCGAAGTGTTTAGGGTGCTTTTTTTTTTCTAAGAACTGTTGTAGGGAAGTGGTTTTATGGTTAGAACTTGTCTGCTGTGTTTTCAGGTCAGAACAAATAAAATGGTGAGAACGAGTTCAATCTGGCTTCATAGGAACCTGCTCATCGAGAGGGGTGTTCTCCTGTCCTCCCCAGCAGCTGGGTCAGGTTTAACTGGGTTTGTTTAGGAAATAAAACGAAAACAAGGCTTCTATTTTCAAGCTTTAAATGAAAAAAAAAAAAGCGAGTTGGTTGCTTTTGTTTGCTTGGGTTTGTGTTTTGGGGGGTTTTTTTTAGGAGAGAAACCCCTATCCTGAGCTTGTTCATTTCATCCAGGTCTTCGAAGCCAAGTGCTGTTAAAGAGAAGGATTTACTGCCGTCTCCTGCTGCCTCGGTCCTGCAGAAAGACTCCAAGCAAGAACATGGCTCCCGGAAGAGGACGGTCAGCCAGTCGTCGTCCTTGAAGTCCAGCAGCAACCTTGGCAAGGAGAGCGGCAGTAAAAGCAGCTCATCCTCTAAACAGAAGAAGACGGAGGGGAAGGGTTCTAGCAGTGCGAAGGAAGCCAAGGTAAAGGGCTGCTGCAGGAAACGCCTTCAGCCTCCCTCTTTGCTTGACAGTTTGACACCCTAGCTGTGATCTCAGCAGTGACTGGCAGCTGCAGTTAACACTCATTAGTTTGATGTGTATTGTCTCCTGTCGTGGTGCTTAGCTCCCTTGGAAGTGTAGGAAACAGCTCTGGAGAGGGTGTGGAATAGGGGAGAGGAGGTTCCTTCCTGCCACATTCTTGTGTTGTTAGTGAGATGTGTTTAATCGCCTTCTGATCACTGATGCTGCCTATTTGTTGTTGAGTGTGGTAATAAGAAACACTGGAAAGCTGTTTGCACAACAGTGAGTGGAACAGTGAGATTCCTTCCTCTTGTCTCTTAAGAGCAGGCATTGATCTTGCCCTGGTATTTAAGGAGAGCCGGAGATTGGTCCCTGCTCAGTGTTATTTGATGGGGTTGCAGGACCACGTAAAGATGATTTTACTCAAGCTCAGCTCGGGAGTTTAAAGCACTTCCCCTGGCTGGGGAGGAGAAAATGGGATTCTAAAGATGCTACAGATGGTTTTCTTGGGAGATTTAGGCTACGAAGGGACTTGGATGTGGTGGAGTTTGAAATTAGAGGAAGATCATACTCCTAGGTCACTAAATTTTGAATGTCCTTAGTGTCTAAATCACAGAACCACAGAGCATTAGGGATTGGAAGGGACCTCGAAAGATCACCCAGTCCCATCCCACCAACACAGCAGATCCCCTAGGTCCAGTCACATAGGAACAGGGCCAGGGGGGTTTGAAATGTCTCCAGAGAAGGAGACTCCACAACCCCCCTGGGCAGCCCCTGCCAGGGCTCTGGCACCCTCACCATGAAGAATGTCCTTCTCACATTGATGTGGAACCTCCTGTGTTCCAGCTCACACCCACTGTCCCTTGTCCTGTCACTGGGTGACACTGAGAATGTTTGTGCTTGGACAGAAATCAGAAATGGCCTTGAGAAGGCACCTGGGAGTGTGCTGTTGGGTGTGATGGGCAGTTGCAGAGCTCGGAGGGGTTTCCCCTTTGCCATCCCACTGTGTGCAGCTGCCTCCGGCAGGCTGTGGAAACTCCAGCAGCTTCACCATCTGCCTCAGTAGCTGGATTTACAGTCTCTGAAAAGCTTGGAAGCAAAGCCTAGAGCCGTTGAGTAATTGATTCGAGGAGGGGTAAAGCAGCAGGGAGATATCCACAGTGGCAGGAAAGGCACTTAGTCACCAGGGTGGAGTTGGTGGCTGAGCTGGAGACGTGCTCTCTCACTGCAGATGCCAACTTCACGAGCCTTTCCAAGCTTGGCAGGGTTGTGTGTATTGGTGGCTGCATAAGACACTCACAGAAGCTGTGGATAGTGAATTTATTTAACAGGCTGAGGCTTTGCCCTTCCTCCGTCACCATAGAAATGTCCCTAAGGAACTGTTAATTGTTTTAGACTTCAGATTTGCTTAGACATGACTTTCTTAAAGCAGCATGAGCTCCTCTGCATTGCACTGCACGTTCTGTTCTCGTGTCTGTGTTACGGTGGGTAGGACACCTGGCTTGACAATCTGCTGCCTCACAGCTCCGGAGTCGTCCTGCTCAGCAGTGAGCGGATGGATGTGGGTTGTGAAACATCTGTAGAGGTGGCCTTTGCTCAGGATGAGGCAAGAGAGCAGCAAACACCTGTGAAGCTGGAGAGTTGTTTCATACTGTTGAGCTGCTAAATCCGGATTCACTGATGATTCACAGAATGTTTCTAGGGTCTGTTCTTTAGCTTTGAGTGTCCTGTTGGACCATGTGTCACTTAGGGGAGTAGGGGGTGTGTTTTGTGACTTCTCTGCCTGAAGGTGATGCTTCTCCTTGTAAGCTGGAACAGAGGAGGTTCCACATAAATATGAGGAGGAACTTCATGGTGAGGGTGGCAGAGCCCTGGCAGGGGCTGCCCAGGGGGGTTGTGGAGTCTCCATCTCTGGAGCTGGTTCAAACCTGCCTGGCCGTGTTCCTGTGTGACTGGATCTAGGGGATCCTGCTGTGTTGGGGGGATTGGGCTGGATGATCTTTGGAGGTCCCTTCCAATCCCTAATATTCTGTGATTCAGCAGAGTGTTGTTGATAGAGAGAAGCAGCCCATCAATACATCATCATCACCTCTATTGGGGTGGACATGGCAGTAGTGACATAGGAGACTGAGGGAGGGATTCTCTGGGCCCAGGTGTATCTAGAAAGCCTCAGCTGCATTCTTTCCTCTAGTGGAGATCTCCTGGGCTGTTAGAGCAAAGAGCTTGATTATAGACTCCATGCCTGCCTCTGTGTGAAAGCCTCCTGGGAGCTGTGATGCCATCTGTGGTGAAGGGCAGCTACAGCAGCTGCAGAGCTGACGGTGTCACGTATAACGCACGGAGTCACGGGAGAAATTGATGCAAGAGATCCTTTCCTTGAAGGCTGAGAAGATGTAACTGTTGTCTGAGTTTCTTACTTGGCCACAATTTGCCTTTCAGGAAAAGATCCTCAACAATTCGTCAAGCTGCCCTCCCGCGTCTGCTCAGTCGACAGAAGGTTCAAAGTCGAGAAGAGCCAAACTTGTTTTTGATGATAGGTAAGAGCAGCAAAAGGTGCCTTTCCCTTTGTGGGGCCGGGAGCCTCGGAGCACCGCCAGCTCCCCATGGAGAAGAGCTCTTGTCTTGCTTCCCAGCAGATGTTAAGCCAAGCTCACGCTCTGCAGAGCTGTGCGTTGCTCCTGCAGCGATGTGCATGGCCAAGGGCTCACTGTGCCGTTGCCTTGGCAGACAGCATGGTCCTCGAGGAGGAACTGCAGCCTGCCCTGTACCTTCCTGCCAAGCGTGAAAAGGACCACACAGGAGCCTTGCAGAGGGTGGTTCCAGTTTTAAATGCTGCTGGGTCCTTTCACCTCACCAGGACACTGCTGTTGGTTCTGGTTTAAATGCTGCTGGGTCCTTTCACCTCACCGGGACACTGCTGTTGGTTCTGGTTTAAATGCTGCTGGGTCCTTTCACCTCACCAGGACACTGCTGTTACTTTGCTGCCTGTTGTCTTCTCAACTGACTTTGCAGTGTTCTTAGCAGTTCAATCACGCTCGTTACCCATTTTAACAACTTTTAAAAGAGTTCACTCATAGTGCAGCTCCTGTAACTTGAGTTAGACAGGACAAACAGTGAGTTTTGTTAGTGTTAAATGTCAGTCATTAACAAACATGCGGTGGGGTTGAGGTCAGGGCTGTGAATGTGTCCCCTCTGTTGCAGGACTTACTCAGCTGATCACTATTTACAGGAAGCAAAGAAGCTAAAGCACAATGCAGATGCATTGGTAAGTGAATGTTATCCAATATGACTCGCTGTTCGAGGGTTTGTTCTCTGCTTTGGCCATTTTGCTGCCCTTCTGTGCTGGAGCTCCCTTGTGCTTCGTGTCTGGTGGCTGTGTTTTGTCCTAACGAGCGTTGTCGACGGTCTCAGTCCGACAGGTTTGAGAAGGCCGTGTACTACCTAGATGCTGTGGTGTCGTTCATTGAGTGTGGGAATGCATTGGAGAAAAATGCTCAGGAATCCAAGTCCCCGTTCCCTATGTATTCAGAAACTGTGGAATTAATCAAGTAAGTGGTGCAAAGCAACTCCCAAAGTCAAGTGGGTGGGAGGAAGGAGGTTTGGGAACAGGAGCTGCTAGGTTTACTGACGTTTTACCGCAGCTCTTGAGATCTCTTATCACACTTCAGTAAAACTGGATCGCTTACCAGTTCACTCCAGTTGCTGAGGCTTCGAGTGTTCTCCTGAAGGTTGTGGTGCTTTCTGCTGAGGCCCTTGAAGTCTCTCTACAGCACACAACTGGTGAGAAGCCAGATTACTCCGATTATACCTCGTCAGCACTTTGTTTGGCTGCTTGAAATGGTGAAAACAGTTCAAACTAGAAATTCCTGAGAACGTCGGCGTGTCGTGATTGATAAATGAGGCCGGAAGCCTTATGCTGCTGTTGACTTGGTGTCTTTGTTTGCAGATACACTATGAAGCTGAAGAATTACTTGGCGCCGGATGCCACGGCCGCGGACAAGAGGCTGGCAGTGCTGTGGTACGTGTGTCCTCGGCTTGGCGCGATGCCCCAATTAATGGCAGATGTTGTGTCAGTGCTGCACTGAGCTGTCAGGTGCTTCTGAACCAAACCCACCAGTTCTCTGCTTGCCTGAAGAGTCAGTGTTGAGAATCCAATAGCTGTAAGTTGAGGCAGAGGGAGTGTTGACAGCAAGGACCAAGTGTTAAGGGGTAACAGCAGAAAAGATGAGGGTCGGTATCACTGAATCCACTCCCCGATAACCCTGAATTAGTCCTGGCTGTACAGAACTGGTCCCCTAGATCAGCAGGTGTAGGGAACCACAACCTTTTGGGTCACAAGGGAAAGAAAGGTGACAGGGTTGGAGCCCGCAGCGGGAATCTTGTGGCCAGCTCTGGGCCCCTCAGTTCCAGGAGGACACAGAGCTGCTGGAGAAAGACTGGGGCAGAGCCGCAGGGGTGATAGAGGGAGGGGAGCATCTCCCTGCTGAGGAAAGGCTGAGGGAGATGGGGCTCTGGAGCTGGGAAAAAGGAGCCTGGGGGGTGACCTCATGGATGTTGATCAATATTGGGAGGGTGGGTGTCAGGAGGATGGAGCCAGGCTCTGCTCAGGGACACCCAGTGACAGGACAAGGGGCAGTGAGTGTGAGCTGGAGCAGAGGAGGTTCCCCATCAGTGTGAGAAGAACCTTCTTGGCAGTGAGGGTGCCAGAGCCATGGCTGGGGCTGCCCAGGACGTCTTCTCTGGAGATGTTTCAAAACGTCCTGGCCATGTTCCTGCTGTGTGACTGGATCTGGGGGATCCTGCTGTGGCAGGGGGATGGGACTGGATGATCTTTGGAGGTCCCTTCCCATCCCTAATGTTCTGTGAGGGATCTTGTTTGAGTGCAGGTTCATCCGTCTGGGCTTGGAACCTTTCCCAGTACCTCACCACAGCCTAACTTACGGGTTCCCTGTAGTTGTAGTGCTTTTGACTTACTAGAGCTGAAGAGCTGGGAACACCTTTGGCTCTCAAGTACCAGCTCTTCTCGTTGGTTAAAGGTGCCCTTCAGCACTCAGGAGTTTCAGTGACAGGATGCTGCTCCGCTAGTTCTCTGTTTCAGTTTAGAATCGAGTCTTTCTTGTGCTTTCCTGACCCGGGGTGTTTTCTAGGAGCAGCTCTTGTGTAGGCTCTCGCTAATTACCCTGCTAATTGCTATCTGAGACAGCCTCGCCTCTGCCAGCTCACACACGGCTTGGTGGAAGAGCAGTCTGCTTCCTCCTCTGGGGAGGCACCGCCCTGGGCAGTGCTCGTTCACATCGGAGCTGCCAAAGGAACGGGGTCGTGAGGAGTGTTCCCCCCTCCAACAATCTGTGGAGCTTCATTCTCTGGCCTTGATGTTCTAGCACCTTCCCCTCTTCCCTCTGCTGTCAGGGCTGATGCTGGCGTTTTCACTGCCAAAACACAGATCTTTTAGCTAAAAATCAGCACTGCTGTGGTCCTCCTCCTTGTTGCCCAGCTCTGCTCAGGTTCTTCGTGCCTTCGGTAGTTGGGGTTGTGGCTCTAGTTGTGTTGCCGTTGTTTGAATCCCAGTTTGTGCTCCTCACGGGCATCTTGGGACAATGCAGCGCCCACATTCCTCCTCGTCACTCCTGAGGTGTCTGCTGGGTGTGAAGACTCGTGCAGTGGTTCTGCCTGGACCTTAATATTTTGATTGCAGTCTTTTCCCCCCCCCCGCCCCATTTCGTCAGACGATCCCTTTAATAATCTTTTGTCCTTTCCAGTGGGATTCAGTGTTAGCCCAACACAAGCCACCGTGGGTGAGCTTCAGTTGAGCCTGGGACTGTCCGGGCAGCTGCCTGGACCTTTCTGAGGCACCCACAGCGCTCTCAGTCTCTCCGTCCAGCTGTCACTGCTGTTTCTTTCTCTTCCTGCTGGTGGGTGCTTCAGAGCAAAGAGATGCAGGTGCCTGCACCCCGTGTGGTCATAGCAGTGGATCCTTCCCCAGCTGCTCGGCTGCTCTCTGCAGCAGCAGCTGATTGCCATCTGCAGTGGGACACCTGCCTGTAACCCTAAGAACCGTTCTGTCGGCGAGGATGGATGGAGGTGCTGATGAATCAAGTGTGGGTGAGGTGGTTCTGCGGAAGCCTTCGCCATCGGGTCATTCAGTGAGCGCTGTGGGTGGGCAGGCAGGGGAAGCGTAACCAAGAGCGGGTTGCTCCCTGCCAACGAGAGAGGTGCTAGGCTGCTGCTGCGCTTAAGGAGAAGACAGGCTGGTTGGTTAATCTCCACAGAAGTCTGCAGCAGGTTCTCTGCTGTTAGCACTGCTGCAATGTAGAGTCTGTGGGGCGGTGTGAGATGCCTGGTGGAGTGGAAGGGACTTGCACCTGAGCTTAGGCGAGATGTGAGCCTCACAGAGCCCTGACAGGGGCTGCCCAGGGGGGTAGTGGAGTCTCCTTCCCTGGAGACACTTCAAACCTGCCTGGGCATGTTCCTGTGCGACTGGATCTAGGGGATCCTGCTGTGGCAGGGGGATGGGGCTGGGTGATCTTTGGAGGTCCCTTCCAGTCCCTAATGACTGGATCTAGATGATCCTGCTGTGGCAGGGGGATGGGGCTGGGTGATTTTTCAAGGTCCCTCCCAATCCCTAACGTTTTGTGATTCTGTGATGCATCAGGGAGAAAGGAGTGTAGGTAGTGAGATGTAAAAAGTGCCCCGTGAAAAACATATTTAATAAGCTTTAGGTAGCTGAACAGACCAGCACAAGGCAGGAAACACAGCCCTGCCCTTCCAGGAGCAAAGCAGTTCTGCAGTGAATGGAAAGAATACTTGTGATAATTTACGTCCTCGTTGTAAGCGAAGATGTGTGAGGAAGCTCTTACACCGAGGGCACACAAACAGTATCTTGTCTGTCCCACAGAAAAGGCGGCGTGAAACTTCCATTAGACACTGGGACACGTAACGGCTTCTTGACTTGTCCGTCTCACAGCCAGCGCTCTCCTGAAGTGCAAACCTGCTGCATCTGCCACACGGCACTGCTAATTAGTTTCCTGTTTATTTAGCAGTCCTGGAGGTGGAGAGCGACCCACTGCCAGTGAACTGTTTGACTTCTGTGCTAAGCAGGCTGCGTTCCAATCCTCTGATGTTGAAACTAGCCTGAATCCAACTTTCCTCTCGTTGCCATGTGCAATCAGCAGCTTCTAGATACAAAGACTTCTTCTCCCCTCTGTTTGGTTTGTAAAGGACCAGCAGTTCTTGGAAGTCAAGAATCACGGAGTCATTTGGGTTGGGATGACCCTTGGACCATCGAGTCCAACCATCAGCCCCACTCTACAAGGTCACCCCTAAACTAGATCCCCCAACACCACATCTAAGCGACTTCTAAACTCATCCAGGGACAGGGACTCAACCCCCACCCTGGGCAGCCCAGCCCAGTCCCTGACCACTCTCTCCAGGAAGAATCTCTTCCTGATGGCCAGTCTGACCCTCCCCTGGTGGAGCTTGAAGCCCTTCCCTCTGCTTCTGTCACTAATGACCTGTGACTTGGTCTAGGGGATCCTGCTGTGGCAGGGGGATTGGACTTAGATGATCTTTCAAGGTCCCTTCCAGTCCCCAGTGTTCTGGGATTCTGTGAGAAGAGCCCAGCACCAGCATCTCTCCAGTGTCCTTTCGGGTAGTTGTAGAGAGCGATGAGGTCTCCCCTCAGCCTCCTCTTCCTCAAACTAAACCGTGATTGACTTTGCTGCTGGTTGTTCACTCCATTCCTCTGTGAAGAGCAACATCAAAACCTGGAAGCTGCGTCTGGGGGGAGTCAAAAGCATCGTGAGACCTCAAATGGACTCGGCAGTGACATGAATTTCCCTTGCGCTCCCTGGAAACACCGACTCTTAGAACTCAGTGTTTCCTCCCTGCAGGAAAAGGAGACAAACTGAGTGAGTCAGAGTAATTTTCCTAAAGTCTTTTTTGTTCTGAGGTTGTTTTCCTGGGCTCTTGGCATGTTGGAAAGGACAGATCAGGGCTCCTCATAAAGCCGTGCCCGTCACTAAGTGGTGCGTTTGTGACGGCCGGGTTTGAACTCTTGATGGTCAGGGATGAGAAAGATTATGAAGTAGGACTTGTTAATCTTTTCCAGTGTTCCCAGAGCTGAATGGACTGGTGTTGGAGGCAGAAAGCTGATGGGTAGGGCTCTGCTAATGAAGCTCTGCAGTGTGCAAACGTGTTGGGTAAAGCCGTGAGTTTCAGGAGCCTGGACTCTACCTGCTCTGTAGTGTCTCCAGATGGGTAGATTAGCTGCATCCCCATACAAAACAGTTGCCAGAAAGGCTTCTGCTTATTATGAGCTGTTCATAATCCCCCTGCAGGCTGCCAGAGCTGAGTCTCAGCTACAGCTCCCCTCGCCTCTGCCCTGCTGAGAACGTTTGGCTTTAGCCAGTCTGTCCTTGAGCACTCGGGGTGCGAGGCACAGTGCGTCCTCGCTCGCTGCTGGCTTCTGTCCCTGTTGAGAGGGGATGCTGCAGATAAAGCTGCTGCAGTGCTCCTCTTCCTCACAGAACATTAGGGATGGGAAGGGACCTTGAAAGATCATCTGGTCCAGTCCCCCTGCCACAGCAGGATCCCCTAGATCCAGTCGTTAGGGATTGGAAGGGACCTCAAAAGATCACCCAGTCCCATCCCCCTGCCACAGCAGGATCCCCTAGATCCAGTCACACAGGAA
>JAOXOE010000765.1:15259874-15273426 GCA_028565055.1 Phoeniculus purpureus | reverse complement strand
GGTCCAGTGCCTCAACACCCTCACAGTGAAGAACTTCTTAAGGTCTAATCTAAATCTACCCTCTTTTACCTTGGAACAATTCCCACCTGTCTTATCATCCTGTCACTAGAGTCTCTTCTAAATAGTCCCTCTCTCACTTTCCTGCAGCCCTCTTCAGGTACTTAAAGGCTGCTACAAGGTCCCCTCAGAGACTTCTCTTTTCCAGGTTGAAAAAACCCCAATTTCCTCAGTCTGTCTTCACAGCAGAAGCACTCCAGCCCTCTCAGCATCCTTGTGGCCCTTCTCTGGACTCACTCCAATTCCACATTGAAGCTCTGCAGGACTGTTCTCAATCCATCCACTATCCAGCGTGTATTTGTGCTTCACCTTGAAGCAGGTGAAGGACCTTGCAATTGGATTTCTTGAACCTCATGGGCCCAGTTCTCAAGCCTGTCAATGTTCCTCTGGATGGTCTCCCTTCCCTTTGGTGTGTCAACCACACCACACAGCTTTGTATCACCAGCAGACTTGCTGAGGGTGCACTCACCACCACTGTCCACGTTACTGACAAAGACGTTAAACAGCACTGGACGCAAAAGACCCCTGAGGAAGACCACCCACCAACCTATTTCAACAGGGCATGTTGAAGATAAGGCTTTGAGAGATAGAAATACAAGATGGCCATGGGCACAGGAGAAGGGTGAGAAACAACACATCAGTACTTGGCTAAAACAGAGAGACCTGGTGACTTGGCTTCTGGGCCAACAGGGTGGGCAAACTGTGCAGGTAAATCATTCAGTAAGTCTATACCTATAATGTGAACGCACAAAACTGATCCATCTCTTTCCTTGACTTCTTTGCAGATGGTTTACTTAAGATGGGAAAAAGTTCTGAGCCTATCCCAAGTGGAGATAAAACCGTAGTTCTGTAGATGCAACGGCAAACCAACAATCTCAGTGAGGTTGGGATTTCACTTCCATGTGCCTACTTCATTTCAATACTACCTCAAAACTAGTCCATCTCTCAGTCACAGTCTCCAACTCTATGTATCACATAGTCTCCAACTCTTGGTATCACACTGTACATCAGGACTTTAGATGTTCTCAAGGGCATCCAACACTGATGATGCAGACGTAGCGTGAAACACAAATCATATCTCCTAAACAAGAAGTGCTTCAGTGTTGGTTGTTCTTGCCAAAGAATATTAACAGTAGCCACGGCAGAGCTGGGATAAAACTAAATGTTTAAGAGTCTTAAATGCTGTAAAGACACCAAGTAATTAAACCAATAGTGACTACCTCTGTGTTTCTGTAGCTTGCACATAGGCTACTTCCACTCAAGGTAAATTTCCAGAATAGGTTCTGATCTGTCCAAGCAGAACCAGGTCAGGCAAAATATTCTCAATCTCCTCCTTATACAGCTGCAGCTGCATATTCTAATGGTGTTCAGTCGTAACAAATCCCACGACTGAAGTCAAATCGTCTCTTCCATAGAGTGGCAGCGTGGCTGCTTCTCTGCCTCTAGTTATGTATGTAATGCCATGGTTCAATGACAATTTGAGGAAAGTCTTGCTTCAGCTAATTTCTATTGACTCATTGAGGTTTCGTTAGATGAGGCTAAGTGACCCTTGCTGCAAATTTGCTATTTCAACAGAGTCAAACTGGATTGTGAACTCCTTTAGTCTACCTTATCCAGCAATACACTTGGAATTGTTGTCGAATTAAGCTGTATTAAATACATTCATCTGTGACCAGTGGCATAGGTAGCAGGATGACAAGTAAAATCATCAAACACTTAGAAAATCATTAATGATTTAACAACTAACAAATGATTTAGCAAAGTAAATCAGTGACTTGAGGATGAATGGCAGTAGTCACGCTAAATTACTACAAGCTACCCTAACCCAACCTATGCATTTGTGTACAAACATAAACCAGACACATATACAAATAGAAATACTTGGATGAAGAGCCCACTCTCAAATGCATAAAGCAAAACATCTGAAAAGGTAGAAAGATGGGAGGAAAAGGCCAGACTATAGAAAAAACACAGAATGACCAAGGTTGGAAGAGACCTCATAGATCATCAAGTCCAACCCGTTACCACAGAGCTCAAGGCTAGACCATGGCACCAAGTGCCACATCCAATCCTGCCTTGAACGGCGACTCCACCATCTCCCTGGGCAGACCATTCCAGTGGCCAATGACTCTCTCAGCGAAGAACTTTCTCCTCACCTCAAGCCTAAATTTCCCCTTCTCTCTTCAGGTTTAAATACAATTCCCTGGCATTACTCAATGGGAGATGGGTTGAATCTCAAGAAAATTGTTCTTGCCTAAACTTTACGTCATCCTTGGCAGCAGAAGATCCTGAGAGATATTCCAGGCTCAGAGGACATGGTTGCAGTTCACTGCAATTCAGGGGAGCTCAGCAAAGCTTTCACAGAAAGAATAGCCCACACTGGAACAGGCTGGTTGAGTCACCATCACTGAACATGCTCAAAGGTCATTAGATGTGGTATTGGGAGATATGGTTTAGGGGTGAGCTTGGTAGAGTAAGCTTATTGGTTGGACTTGATGATACCAAGGGTCTTTTCCAACCTGAATGATTCCATGGTTCTATTTTAGATTCTATTTAAAGGGTCTGTGATAGCTTAAACTTTCAGTGGGTTTCTTGTCTGAGACATTGGGAGGTTCCTGTGACAACCTGTGGTATCTGACTTGCAATTCCAAGCTGAGTTTTCAGCACTCTGCAAACTGAATCAAGTGATTTGGAACTTCTGGTTTCAGGTTTCCAGCCCCTCCTTCTAGAGTGAACTTTCATCCGTCGTTCAGAAGTCTTATATTTTTATAGATGTAGCTCTAGAAATCAGTAAAGGAAGTTTACTCTGTTCTCAACTTCTAATTGATGGTTTCGACTCCTACCTGTGTGAGTCTGACACCGAGATTTTCGCTCTGCTTCTCAGTTGTCAACACGACTGTTCTGTTTGTATCCGAATGCTTTGAGTCTCTCTCATAGCTCTGGTAGAAATACTTCTTTCGACACAAAGTCCAACAAGGAACAACTGGCATCTGCCACAAGATTTGTATTTTTCTCCACAATTCAGCAAACGAGCCAAGGAAAAGAACTATAAATCATTTCACATAAGCTAATGTCTCAACTCTTTGGCAGAGAAAGCTGTTATATCTGATAAAGTGACAGGATTCCCATCAGAAGATGAGAACCATATCTTGTGCCAAAGGAACATAAAAGCCCCATTAACCTTATCCGGGTCCGCTCACCTCTTGTCCCATGACCATAAAAATAAGACTGATGATTGTCACAGCAATATCCATTGGCTTACACACTCTAACATAGAGATAAAGCTACAGTGACCAAAAGAGGAACAGCCAAACTTCGCACAGCATGGATGTCTTGGGTAACTGCGACGTGAAAAGTGTTCACAAATTGGCTGTCAGACAGCACTAGCTGCTAATTCACCCAAAAGATTGAGGCACCTCTTAAGGACTGAAGGATCATGTGTGTTACCGTGATGCACAAATGCATTATAAATGTGATTGAACAATTATTGTCAATTGAACTGCAGTATATTCAGCATCTTGTCAATATTTTACAATATCTGACCTAAAATAGTATTTTATTAATTTATTTTATAGTAAATAGGTTCAATTATAGGATTTCTCTTCAACTGTCTGACCACTATTTTCAGTGAAACTAAAAAAAATTTTAGACTCCACTGTTGGTTGTTTTTTTTTGAAGAACTATCAAGATCATAGAATCAATAATCATAGAAACATAGACTCATTAGGGATTGGAAGGGGTCTCGAAAGATCATCTATAGAATCATAGACTCATTAGGGATTGGAAGAGACCTCGAAAGATCATCTATAGAATCATAGGATCATTAGGGATTGGAAGAGACCTCAAAAGATCACCCAGTCCAATCCCCCTGCCACAGCAGGATCCCCCAGATCCAGTCATTAGGGATTGGAAGGGACCTCGAAAGACCATCCAGTCCCATCCCCCTCACACAGCAGGATTCCCTAGATCCAGTCACACAGGAACATGGCCAGGTGGGTTTAAATGTCTCCAGAGAAGGAGACTCCCCAGTCCACACAGCAATCCCAGTCCTGTACGTGCCCAGCAAACCAGAGAGCCCTCAAAAATCCCTGTACAACGAGGGGATACAAACGGATTTGTTTATGTTTAGGGGAAGTCCTCTCCATGGGGCAAAGGGGTGGAATGAACCTACCAAGGTTGCCAAGGCAGCCAGGAAAATCTCCCCCTACCAAGCTGCCAAGTGAGGCAGGAAAAACCTCCCCCTCCTCATCCTGAGATGATACAGGGTGTGAAACATTATCTAGAATGTTAAGATGGCCAAGACCCAGCGTGTTCTTGATCCAGCTGTAAAGAATTCCCCTACTCATCAGAAAATTCACCTTATCTCAGCAAGGAATTTGGCTTCTGGGAAGAAGCACAACAAGCAGCGGCCATCTAAGTGTGGGTGGAGGGGTGGAGGAAGAGGCTGGACCAGAGATAACGTTGAAACAAGAAGAAACAATGAAAAATCATGATTGTGACATAAAGGTTTTATCAGCTGCCCTGACCTCTGGGAAAGTCAGCTAAGTAAGCAGCAGGAGCATCCAGGGGAGGTAGGGGGGACGGCTGAATGATTAATCCTGAAGCTGTGGGGGGGTTTACAATAACAAAGAGTGACAGTGCAGGGGGAGCCAGCGCAGCGCCTCTGCCAGCTCGGCAACCTCAGCTGGCATTACTGAGCCGTCTGACATCAGCAGAGCCCACAGAGGAAAATTACAACAAAATGAAATAGCCTGACAAAACAAAATCAGCCACAGAGCTCTAGGGAGGGTGTCAGATCACCCCGGAACGCTTTGCGAAACAGCAGGAGCTGTGATACTTGATGGGAGCAGCACAAAGTGCTCACGAGAGACGCGAGTGCAGGCAGCCGGGAGCACTCACCCTCGCAGGAACCAGGGGGATTGTGGCTTCAGCCTTGGTTCTCTCTGCCTCATCGTAACTAGGCAGCGTGGTGGCCACGTTGTAAGATGGAGGCTTCGGAAATCCTGACTCATCCTTGTAGTCAAAATAAGCTGGAAGGAAAAAAAACCACCAAGGTTATACGGCAGGAGAGTTCCTCAGGATCACTGCGCTGGGAAGGAGAAGCGTTTCAGAAAACCTCTAAAGACCCCAACAGCCCAGGCTGCTGGAGCCTGCTCCACCCCTCAAACCTGTCCTCATCCCAAAGGAGAAAGTGAGAAGCACAGCAGCACCTTCTCCGGCACAGAGCCCCAGGCAGGGCCCTGCACTAACACACCGGGCTGCTGTTATACACTCTTAAGCAAGGCTACACTCTGTGCTGAGTCTCTCCTGACTCCAATGAACAGGAGGAATCAAGTTCTCAACTCCCAGGGGTTCAAGTGAGTCAGTGAAGGGTCACTGCAAGCCTCGGGCACCGGCGACAGAGACTCCAGACAGTTTTCTGATGGAGGGGGAAGGGAGTGGAAGAAAAGCTAAAGAGCACTTCTGAGCCCCAGCTGCTGAGAGGCACCGAGGAACCAGCACTGCTGGGACAACCTTTGTGGTGCCAAGGCAGGCCAGGCCAGGGGCAGCCGGAGAAGCACAATATTCAAACCTCTATGCAAAGCTGGACAGCAGCTTGAGAGCCCGACGCTGGGTTGTATTTGAGTCACAGATCTTCTTTGGATTAAAGAGGAAAACACTTGCCTAAGCCAAAATCTTCAGATACGTAACCAACACAACGCAGGGTTGCCAAACGGCAGTACAGACCTGACAGCGTGGTGATGCAGATGCAACGGCCTCAAGCTGCCCCAGAAGAGGTTTAGGCTAGCTCTGAGGAGAAACTTCTCCCTGGAAAGGGCCCTCAGCCCTTGGAACAGGCTGCCCTGGGAGGGGCTTGTATCATCATCCCTGGCCATGTTTTCACAGCCATGGAGATCTGGAGCGTAGGGACAGGGTTTAGCGGTGGGTTGGGACATTGGGGTTCAGGGTTGGACTTGATGAGCTTGAAAGACTTTTCTGATCTAAACAGCTCTGCAATTCTAAGAACAACCCAAGTCCCGAGTTACGGGAAGCTGCAGAAAGAGTGAATTCTTTACTCCCTTTTAAGCTCAGAGTGCTTTATGGAAGGAGCACAGCATCATCCGAACGCCAAGTAACGAGAGAAGAACCGCAGGTCCTCGCAGCACTTTGATCTTCAGCTGTCTTCCATCTCCAGAGAACACTGCGCACTGTAACCTGACCTCCCCTCCACGGGGAGACATCAGAGAGATGCAGCAAAATGCAGCTTCTAAACCACAAAAACACTGGCCTCTCCAGATCAGCTCTGCTCCGGATGCGCCGCAGCGCCAGTCGGCAGCCCGGACACCACTGCAGGAGGTGAGGAAGAGCAGGAGGGCAGAGCCAGCTGTTTCCTTTCCGCCCACCTTACCTGTGTTCTCCGCAGAAATGCTGCTGTAAGGCGGAGGGGCGTCGCTCACCACCGTCGCAGTCTCGCTCGGCTCCTCTTCGTTCTGCAGCTGAACAGACCCACAACAAGAGAGGTGAAGGGGTTGCTCCAGCGCTTGTGAAATTCCCCCTGTGGTTTTCACTGGACCTGGCAATTCTAGAAGACGACAGCTCTACCATGCAACACGCAAGCAGTTGCTCTGCTTCCCACCGAAGCAACTGCCGTGATCAATACGTCATCTTAGGGTTAACCATGGGTTTACATCTCCTTGCAGAATCCCAGAACATTAGGGATTGGAAGGGACCTCGAAAGATCATCCAGTCCAATCCCCCCGCCACAGCAGGATCCCCTAGATCCAGTCATTAGGGGTTGGAAGGGACCTCGAACGATCATCGAGTCCAATCCCCCCACCACAGCAGGATCCCCTAGATCCAGTCATTAGGGGTTGGAAGGGACCTCGAACGATCATCGAGTCCAATCCCCTTGTCACAGCAGGATCCCCTAGATCCAGTCATTAGGGATTGGAAGGGACCTCAAACGATCATCCAGTCCAATCCCCCCACCACAGGAGGACCTTCACACAGCTGCACTTGGCCAAGGCCCAGCACTCACATCTTTTCTCTGTACCTCTCCACTTCCCTGGCGCTTCCTCTGCCTCCTCAGCTTAAGAGCTGCACCTGCATCTGGTTTGGTCGAGGAACCAGCAGAACCCCGAGAGAAGCCTCCAGCGCTGCCCACAGCTCTGCTGAGGAAGGGTTTGCTCATGGGAACGTTACATAAGGCTAATCTTGCCGTTTCCCTTCAACCTTTCACACTGTGTGACTGAAAAGGAAACGGTTTACTCGTGCTCTGTGCTTCCCACAGGCTCTGCATAAATAACCCGAGAGCTCAACCAAACCCTCAGCATGGAGCAGGTACCGCCAAGGCAGGTTTGAGCAGAGGAGCTTCCAGTCACAGGTCAAAGCACAACACGCTGGGAAGGAATTTACCCATCAGCTGACAGCTAGTTTACTTCATATTTCTTCTTCTTTCCATTTCTAACCATCTCACCAAGAAAGGGAGGTTTCATGCAGGAAGACAACTACTTTCCACAATCAGGAGCACCTTGAAAGTGCTTTAATGTTGATCAATATGTGAAGGGTGGGTGTCAGGAGGATGGAGCTAGGCTCTGCTCAGGGGCACCCAGTGGGAGGACAAGGGGAAGCAGGTGTGAGCTGGAGCAGAGGAGGTTCCCCATCAACATGAGAACAACCTTCTTCGCAGTGAGGGTGCCAGAGCCCTGGAAGGTGCTAGCCAGGGGGGTTGTGGAGTCTCCTTCTCTGGAGATGTTTCAAACCCTCCTGGCCATGTTCTTGTGCAACTGGGTCTGAGGGATCCTGCTGTATCGGGGGGTTTGGACTGGATGATCTTTCGAGGTCACTTCCAGTCGCTAATGTTCTGTGATTCTGTGAAGCACACGCCTCAACACAGAGGTGCCCCTCTTGTCATCATCATGAAACAGCAGCAACCCCACTACTTCTTCCTCAGCATCTTCTCAAACCATGGCTGCCAGAACACTTGAAGCCACCTGGGGTACTGTGTTTTCTTTTCTTTGGGGGCACACGTTGCCATTCAAGTCATTCCCAAGCATTTAACACGCTCTTGTTTTATCTGTATGTCTTATCGGGGGAAAAAACCCACCAAACCACCTCACGCTTCCATGTGAAGGTCTTGTTTTACACAGACCTGCTCTGCATCTTGGAGCTTTGTTCCTTGTGCTGGCAAAAATCAATGGCCAGACCACCCGTGTCCTCTGTGGAAGTCAGAGGCAGAACTTGTTCAGATCTGCCGGTGCTGTTCACTGGATGTCTGCACCCAAAGCACAGTTCTGTCTGAACCTCAGACCCACAACCCTGCTGAGCAGAGTGTGGGTGGCTTCAAGCTCTCTGCCCCTAAGGGACGGCCGCACAGCGGCACCAGCTGCACACACAGGGGTACCTGCACAGCAGTAGTTCACTGCTCTGAATCCCTGCTGGCTTTTCCCTCCTCGGTGAGGAGGCTGCATGGGTCAGAGCTCCCTATGCCAGCTTCATCACGAGGATTTTAAACATTGCTGCTGCTAAAGCCAGGCTTAGAGCACTGAGGTTAGCAGGCAGTGACATAAGATGGTGGGTCCAAGGGGTCACCTGAGACGGGAAAAGGGGAAAAACACAGAATCACAGAAAATTAGGGATAGGAAGGGACCCCGAAAGATCATCCAGTCCAATCCCACCAACACAACAGATCCCCTAGATCCAGTTGCACAGGAACATGGCCAGGAGGGTTTGAAACGTGTCCACAGAAGGAGACTCCACAACCCCCCTGGGCAGCCCCTGCCAGGGCTCTGGCACCCTCGCTGCCAAGAAGGTCCTTCTCACACTGATGTGGAACCTCCTCTGCTCCAGCTCCCACCCGCTGCCCCTTGTCCTATCATTAGATGCCCCTGAGCAGAGCCTGGCTCCATGCTCCTGACACCTACCCTTCCCATACCGATCAACATCCATGGGGTCACCCGTCAGTCTCCTTTTCTCTCTCAGCTCCCTCAGCAGGGAGATGCTCCCCTCCCTTTCTCCTTTAACCCTTCACCAAGCCTTGGGCTGCTCTTTCCAGATTGATCCTCTTTACGACAAAAGACAAACCTCTGCTGTGACCAGCTGGCTTCTCTGATGAGTTTAGTGGCTGCTAACGAGGTCACCCGTGCACTCACCCGTCGTGCCCGGTTATGTCTCTTGGAGCTAACCCGGCCGTCTCTTAGAGCAGCTCCCGTTGCTGAGGGAGAGGGTCGTTTGCAGTCGAGTTCACTTCTCCTGGGCTTCTTTGTAAGCTGCTCTGTCTCACGGCACCAGCACCTGCTCTTCGGGTACAGCCTAAGGAAGACCCTTTGATGTAGGAGCCATCTTGGCCGGGCCCCTGCCTGGTTCCCATCCCAAGTCTCAAGAGGACAGCGCTGCCTGCTCTGTAACCCCCTCCGTGCTAATTCAAGTCTCCGTCAAACAGGAGCCACCCAGAGATTTAAGGGAGTCTGTCACAGGGAGACCAGCGGGAGCATCAAGAATCACTCAGCTCCAGGCACTTCTGCGTGCCGGGGGCCCAGGTGGAAGGGCAGGAGTCCCAGAGATGGGTTTGGCTTGGTGCAAGGTGCCCCTTCAGCACAGGCGGGTGGGGATGGACGCGGGCTGACGGCTCGTGGTTTCCATAATTCATTCCCTTCCTATTTTAAAATCCCGTGTCCCTGCCAAGTTAGAGATGTTCGGTCGGAGAAGGGCGCGGCGCCCCACAAGGGTTTCTGCAGCCCTCTGGAGCCAAACTGAGATACAACGACCCAGCCTGAACTGGGCTACCACCCAGCAGCACGGGGTCTGCAGTCGCCGCACGCAAGGGAGCAGCAGCTGAGCTCCCTGGTTACCTGCGAGAGGGGCTGCTCCTCAGCAGGATTCCAGCAGCACTCAACAACAGGGAGGTTCTGAGGGCAAGAGCTACAGCAGGAGAGCCAGGAAACAGATGTTGAACCCAGAGAAGCTGGTTGAGCTGAGGCACAAGTCCTTGGGGCACAATGGGATGCGCCCCGGGACCTGATGTCATCGGGAAGCTATCGCTGGTCTTCACAGAGTCACTCCGGTTGGGAGAGACCCTGTGATCACAGAGTCCAACCACCAACCCCACTCTACAAGGTCACCCATCCCCTCGGGCTGAGCTGGGACCGCTGGGAAAGGAAACAAACAGTCCTTCACATCACCCAGCGGTCTCCTGGCCAAGCCCACGGCAGCGCTGCTTGACAACACAGGAGATGCAGAAGGCTCAAGCTCGGTGACTACATGTCCACCTCTGACTGCTCAGCCTTGTTCGAGACCCTATTTAAGACCAAATATTGACGACTGTCTCCAAAGAAACACAAACCGCTGCCCACGGCGACAAGCGCGGGAGGACGGTCATAGGGCCCAGTCACACTTACGACCGTTTCCAACAGGCGAGGAGCTCGTTTCAAGGCTGGATGCAGTCAAAACACGATCCCCACCTGAAGGGAGCCTGAGCGTCCCGGCTCTGTGCTAAACCCCAAGAAAGAAGCCTTAACCCTGGAGGATCGTTTCACCTACCACAACAAATAAGAGCTGACCTGGAGCCCACCAGGGGATGTTCCTCATCAGTGTGAGAAGGACCTTCTCCCCGGTGAAGGTGCCGGAGCCCTGGCAGGGGCTGCCCAGGGGTGCTGTGGAGTCTCCTTCTCTGGAGACATTTCAAACCCTCCTGGCCATGTTCCTGTGTGACTGGATCTGGGGGATCCCGCTGTGGCAGGGGGATTGGACTGAATGATCTTGTGAGGTCCCTTCCAGTCCCTAATGCCCTGGGATGCTGTGACTGTGGGGCAGAGGAAGGGGACTGGGCAGCAAGGGGTGGGCAGCCTGCGCTGCCTCCCTCGCTGGAGGAAGAGTGTGATCACGAGCGTGATGGACAGAAGCCCCTCAGCATCGAGGAGAAAGAGCTGCGAAGGGAAGCAGGGGATAACAAATTCATGGAAATTAATAATTTAAAGCCTGGGACGCTCTGAGTTCTCTTCCCGAGCTGTTGAATGTTGAGCACCACAGCCCTTTGTCTGCTCCGGGAGGCTCCTTTTAAATTCAGATTGCATCTTGCCACCAGGGGACAGATCCTGAAGTGCTTAGTCAGGAATCGGTTTAGGTAAGAGTCCTGCAGAAGCTGCTGGGAATCTCAGCCCGAGCGAGACTGCAGCAGTGCTGTCTGTGGGCTCTGGAGCTCACCTGCCAGAGGGACAGCCTGGGTAAACTGGAAAGAGGGCTTGGGGGGCAGCACCGCACCAGGAGCCTTAAAGTAACTAGCATCATTCTCTGCTCATTTTAACAGGAGAAAACCTTGAGGGGACCTGACACCGTGTGCCAGGAGCCCAGCCTGGCTCCAGATTTTCCAGCAGAGCCGCCCAGAGCTTCTGCTGCCCCAGCAGGTACCCAAGAAGTGGTCACAATGTTCTTTTGGACGGGGAAGAGCCAAAGGGGCTGCCATGGACTGCACCGAGTCTGCCAAGGGCAAGGCGCCCATGAGCCAAGCGGAACAGGAGGGGGTCATGAGCATCTCTGTTCACCAGAGTGTCCTGGCCCAGGGCTGGCTCCAGGCACTGTCCCACTGCAGCCGACTGCCCTGACCCTCAGCGCTCTCTCACAGAGGCTGTCTGTGCCCAGCTCCACGCTTCTACCTCCCTGCCGGTACCTGTGTGCTGAGGCGCTCCTCAGGCCAAGGTCATTCGTGTCTCCTGGGATAAGCAGCCAGGAAGAAGGATTTGGCGTAAGGAGGCGCCTCTGGCTGTTGCTCTGACAGCCGGCAGCACAGCACCAGCTGCAGGAGCTGCTCGTTTCCCCTCCCTGGCCCTGGTCTATGTGGCTGCTGAATCAGGCAGAGCTCCCGGCTCAGCCTCAGGTGACTACGTGGGCTCGGGACCCCAGAGCCACCTCCCAGTGACTCCCAGACCTGCTTGGCCAGCAGTCCCACGAGGCGCGCAGGTGAACCCCAGCGCTGCAGGACGGGCAGGCAGCACCCGGGGCACCCCGGAACAACAGGGTGCTCGAGCACCAGCAAGGCTGGCTCCAGGTGCGGGACACCAGTCCACCAGCATGGAGCAGCTCACAGAGAGCTTTAAGAGGGCAGCTTGTGCCCAGCTCTGGGCCCCTCAGTGCCAGGAGGACACGGAGCTGCTGGGCAGAGCCCAGGGCACAGCCTCAGAGGTGATGGAGGAGCCTCTCCCTGCTGAGGAGAGGCTGAGGGAGCCGGGAGCAGAGGAGCCCGAGGGGGGCCCCACGGACGGGAACACGCGTCGCCGACTCAAGCGCTGGCCGCCGGGGCGGCTGGGCACCGTCTTCCCTCCCGAAGGAGCGCGACGGCTCTCTCCGCGGTCCAGCGGCAAGGTGCCGCCGGGGTGCTGCATCAGGAGGCGGCGGCCCGTGGGGTGACTCTCTCCGTAACTAAGTGCCTTGATTAGCTGCTATTAACCACAGCGACCAGGGCCCGATCTCCTCGATACGAGCAGCGCCGCCACCAACCCCCCTCCTCTTCTGCCAGGCCCAGAACGTGTTTCCAGGGGCGAAGCTGAAGTCTCGGCAAGAGTGACGATAACAAAGGTCAATCGTCTCAATTCCTACCAGGTTTTCAAAGCGACCCGAAGCCACCGTGGCCCTGTGAAGCTTCTGCCGAGGGCTCGGCCTCTCGTGTGTGTCAGCCACTGAAGGGTGGCTCCTCGCCTTCGTCTCCGGCTGCTGCTGCGAGCGGAACTGGACGGAAGTCGGTGCCTGGGAATTTGCCCGTCCAAAGAGCTCAGGACCAACAGCCCTGGATGCCTCCGGAAGTCACTTAGGTGCGCTGCTGGGGGATCTGCTTTAGGCTGATGGTCGGACTCGGCGGCCCCAGGGGTCTTTTCCAGCCCGAGCGATTCTGCGAAAGCCTCCAGTTCTGGAGAACCGAGACGTGGGAGGTCAGCAAAGGCACCGGCTGCGAGGAGCACGGGGCAGCAGCGCACACGGGAAGCCAGGGAAGACTTTGCCGTAGAAGTCACAGACCGGGGCACGCGGTTCCGTCGACTCCCTGCCAGAAGGGCTGAAGGCTTTAAATACTTAGCAATAGGGACCTTTTACCCTTCGCTCCCCCGGCGAAGCCGTCTCAGCTCTACCCCAGCCGTTAAATTAATCCTTGGCGGCCTCTGTAAAGGCAGCGCGTCACGTCCGCGGCACGCAGATGGCCCCGTCAGGTGCGGAGTGCTCGCGGCCAGCAGTCGTCGTCCCCCGCCTGCTCTGGCCTGGCCCCTCCAGCACAGCGACGTCGCTGACACGCAACGCAGAGCGCGAGGGAAGAGTCACTACCGCGGTGAGCGGGCAAGAACCAGCCTCTGTTCAAAGAGCGAGAAGGTCGTCTACCTTGGGGACCACGCAGGTGCCCGCACCCCGAAAGGCTTAGACGGAGGGAGGGGAGCAGCTCCCTGCTGAGGATGGGCTGGGGGAGCTGGGAGAAAAGGAGCCTGAGGGGTGACCCCATGGATGTTGATCAATATGTGAAGGGTGGGTGTCAGGAGGA